>JARLTB010000194.1:6857500-7305005 GCA_030141615.1 Unio pictorum
CATGGTTATGAGAGAAAATTAAACATCCAATCATGGTTATTAGGGAAAAGAAAAACACCCACGACATGCAAGCATACAACGGTATATAAGAAAGACTTTATTTTCAATTCATTCGTTTTTAATTGTATCCACGAATCTCTCATAACCACAATTAAAGGAAAAAATGAGTGTAAAAGAGTGCAAGAAAAGAACCAAAAACGAATGGCAACACAATTCGAACTGCTTTCGTATTAGTAGTATAAGTACAAATATATTTAACCAGTCGACAACCTATAAAGAAAGAAAAAAAATGCTGTCATTACAGGAAAACAGAAGCAAAAACAGCGTATAGCTTGATAGAGATAGCAAACACAACGTATAGTTTGACAGAGATAGCAAACACAACGCATAGCTTGACAGAGATAGCAAACACAGCGTATAGCTTGACAGAGATAGCAAACACAACGCATAGCTTGACAGAGATAGCAAACACAGCGTATAGCTTGACAGAGATAGCAAACACAGCGTATAGCTTGACAGAAACTGCAAACACTGGATCGTAGTATATCACAGAAACGAGTAGCGGGAAGAAAAAAAAAGGCCCCAAACATATCCCTCTACGACCAACACAAAGAATCAAAACAGAGGGAGCATTCTAGAACCAGACCGTTTCGCTGGACCTGTTTCCAAAGCGAAATGTCAACCTCTAAATAAAAACCTTTTCTAAATTGTTTTTTCTTCAAACATCTATTTGATTTTTTTTTTTACTGAGATACAACACTACCGACCGTTGTGGCTAATTATACATATAAAAGTCTTTAAATATTTTCGACAACAAGGCGTGACGCCTCGTTGAATCCAGCTAACCTAGCTGGGAGCTAACTATGGGACCACAAATCAAGATACGTTCATTTACATGCGATAATACATACTGAAATTCTGTTTGGTATAGATACCATCATTGCAAGGCTCCTTTGTGTAAATACCATTATAATAAGGATGTGTTGTGTGGATACCATGACATCACGTTTTTTTTTGTGTGTAGATACACTCATTGAAAGGTTCTTTTGAGTGAGTACTAGCATTGATTTGTTTAGATAGCGTTATATCAAGGATGTGTTGTATAGATGCCATCACTGCAAGGTTATTTTGTGTAAATACTAGCATTGCAAGTCTGTTTTGTGCTGATACCATCATTGCAAAGCCGATTGGTTGATTAGTTATTGAGAGCACGTTTTAAAATGAAAGGCTTATTTCTCCGTAAGTGGTGGGCCAAGTGCCCAAAATTTGCATAGTTATTGAATACATAACCCAATCGATTGAATGCATATTCTACGTTAGCCTGCACGTCTCTGTAATCAACATTCTTTAGGCATAGTTAAATAAGGTCTACAGTGTAAGCAAATTATGTAGCGAAAAATCAAGGGACTTGTAGTTTCTGCTTTGATAAATTCTTACGTTGTACAGTATCGGTCAGAAACTCATCGTTCATACGTTATCTCACAGATGCAGTAGCCCATAAATTATTAATTTTTTCCATTAGTGCAACATTGTTGGAACTGTGCAATATTTATCCACAATGCGTCATACTGCACTGATTCATACAACAGAACACGTGCACAACACACTGTCAAGTTAGTAATGTTATGTTCTATTACGACCCGCAGGTTTTAACTAAGTAACAAGAAAGAGAGAAAACCAGACGTATTTTAAACTCGAACAAATAATTTATTTCCCTAGATTGCAAAGTTAATATTTTAAAACAAATTAAAGTATTGTGAATTACATCCAAAATAGTCTTACAAGTTCTAGCACAAGTCCTAATATATGAAGTTCCAAATCAATTCCAGCGGAATTCCAAATAAAATCTGATATTGAATATGTCATGTTCCTGTATTCTATGGCAAGGAGTGTTGTTAGATCCTTTCGATAACACTATTATCCAAATAGTCTTGTCCGACTTCACTATAATTCAATTAATGTTTTAGTCAAAGATTTTTATTCATCGCTTGTAATTCCAGTAAACAATAATTAGAAATAAATCAATTCACCCAAATCTAAACTGGACACAAAAATATGAATGATTCTGCTTTAGATGTTGTACAAAGAATGAGAAATGAATAGATAAACAAAATTACATAACCCTGTACATGGCCTAGGCTGTGATTTCGAGTTTCTGAAAATACTTTGTCAGTTAATGGAATTTTACATTCTAGAAGATTCTTATATCAGACTCTGGACTGTGTCTTTTACATCAAATTCAGGCAAACGTGTTTAAATTAATAAAGATATGAATATTTAATCCACAATCATATAGGAAATCTTCGCTTTGTATTCTGTTCCAGACAAAATATATAGTACCAGTCAACTACAATTCCAGCTGGATTTCGAACTAGGTCAAGTACAAAATACAGATATGCATAACAAACCTACCGTGATTAGGAAACGCCACAAATAATGCAAATTATATATATATATATATATATATATATATATATATATATATATATATATATATATATATATATATATATATATATATATATATATATATATATATATATATATTATATATGATCCTTTCTAGTACTACGAACTGAGACAATGCCATCACTCACTGGCTTTGAATTTGAGTCGAATATCAGCTATATATGTCAATGTGGACGTACGATGTGCCACAATGAAGAAATGCACCATGGGTCAAAAGTTGGCCAATACCATCAAGCAGCTATACGCCAAGGCTACCAGTGCAGTAATTGCCCAAGGTGTTTTAGGGGACTGGTTTCAGACAACAGTCCATGTGCGTCAAGATTGTCTCCTGTCACCCAAGTTGTTCAACATCTACTTAGAGCATATCATGGGCGCAGCGCTGGAAAACCACTGTGGGACAGTCAGCATTGGAGGGCGCAACATCACCAACCTCCGCTTTGCAAACGACATTGATGGGCTGGCAGGTAGTGAAGTTGAGCTTGCAACCTTAGTGAATCTACTTGATGAAACATCTTCCAGATTTGACATGGAGTTAAGAGCTGACAAGACAAAGTTGATGACAAATAGTGGCAAACAAATCTCAGCCAAGATTACAGTCCGAGGACAGGAACTGGAAACTGGGCTAGTTTAAATATCTTGATTCTATAATCACTGAAGATAGATAAAGAGCAGAAATTGTTTCACGAACAGCACAAACAACGGTAGCGATGTTACAGTTAAGACCCATCTGGAGAGACAAGAATATCTGTCTGAAGCTAAAATCAGACAATTGAGAGCACTAATCATCTCGATCGTTTTTTGTTCATGTGATGCCTGGAACCTATCAGAAGAATTAAAACGAAGAATTCAGGCACTTCAATTTAGATGCCACTGACCCACCCTTGGCATCTCGTACATGGATCACATCACAACTAAAGAGAAATCTGAATTGGTATGACCATGTCACTAGAGCAACGAGTCTATCCACAACAGTCCTGCAAGGCATCGTCTGGGGTGTCGGAAAGAGAGGCAGACAGAGAAACCAGTGGACTAACAACATCACAGGATGGACCAGAAAAGGTTTTGCGGAGACACGGACATTGGCACGTGATCGAGACAAGTGGAGGGGAAGGGTCAGATGTGCAGCAGTAAAGTGCCTCGACGACCACACTAGGTCAAGAGACATCATGATGATGATGATGATGATGATGATGATGATGATGATGATGATGATGATGATGATGATGATGATGTACGCATGATTTACAATTCTGGCGCAATGTCCGTTTGTAGCCAAATTATAAACATATTTAGTCTTTAGATTGTACTTAATGTGTACGAACATTGTAGACCAGTAAAGTTATCATTTCAGTAATTTAGTGTTCATGCTGAGTGTCACGTTGTAAGGAACAATAACCAGATTGCAACATGTATATGCTGGACCCTAAGGCTAATAATTCCGCATCATAAATGTTACGAAGGTGAGTCATGCAAACAATGAGGTGTCAAATCCAGTTGTGTAACATTTCCATAACATGGTTCACAGGTAAGTGTTGAATTTCCTGTGTTGGCTACAAATGAAGATCAAGTGGGCGTCGTAAATCCACCCTTGACCTACTTTTGGGGAGGAGGAAATGTCTGCTAATTATGTAAACCATGGGTGAGTCGACGTCCACTCGGAATTGAGCAAGGCGTGGCCACCATTTGAATTGCAAGCATAAATCTAGTATCTTGAGAACTAAACGTCCGAGTCGCTAAACCATCTTGTGGGACGTTATACGCTACTCCGACGTCTTTAGAAATTAGCGACAAACTTTGTTATGATAGGACTTACAAAGGAGATTGGACAAGAAGCTTTTAGGGACCAGAGGAGCTGTAGGAGATAGAGGTAAATACCCTAGTACAGTTGGTCTCGAATATCTGATAGACGAGAAAAGTAGAGAACGGAGGTAGAAGTTGATGGACTGGAAGGGAACTGGAGTAACAGTCCAGGGAAAGCGTAATACAGACCACACTAAGTCAAATGGGCCGTCACTTGGTCGAGTGAGACGAGCGATAGGGTTTTAAATATTGAATATCATTTGTTATTGAATGCTATTAAATTGTTGTCCATTGAATTTCACCTTTTGTGTATTCAGTAATTTAAATGTCGGCATCGCTGAATGGGGACTCGGAGCTTTGCATCTCTCTATCAGTACTTCACTTTCTAACAAAAACGAGCCAGGGTGGGTCTTCTGTAATAATTAAATATAATACTGGGAGCACCCCACCCCGATCTAGTTAACGAGAAACTCTACACTGGGGTTGCAAGTTCTTGCTGAAATTATTGTTTTGTTTTAAACGGTACTAACGTTTTATTGATCTCAAGATGTTTTCCAAGCCCTATGAACACCGCATATAGTCATCTTTATAGGAAGCAACTGGTCTCTGGTCGACCAACACATTGTTTAACTTCTTTCGGAACTGTACAGCTCCATCCTACAACGGTCATTGCCAGGCTGTCAGCTTCTATTTCAACCTTCCATCAACTGTACTTTATTTTCTCTAACCGCTTCTCTGGTGGTTAGATCGTCCGGGTTTTAACCCTAGTCAAGTCATACAAAAGAATCAGCAGTAAAAGATTTGTGTTAGGACAAGTCGACCTGGTTTCAGGATAATTTAAATGAGTGGGACATGATACTTATGTCTTCGGCATGATGCTTAAGTGCTAGATATCACAAAAAACTTCCACACTGCAGATATCGTAGCAATATGACTGGAAATTCTTACTACATCTTCGTTAAAATTCTACATCACATACACGTTCCCCCCAACCACCGGACTTTCATGGATAGCTCCTTGCCGTGTGATTTATTTTGGGCCTTAAAAGGGGGCAGCATGTCGACTGTTTACTTCGCAAAATGAGTTCGTATAAGGCAGGTAATCTAAATCCTTCTTCTGGCGCTGATGCTCGATGTTGCAATAGGGTGATCTCACAATGCACCAGAATAATCCGAGTAAACCGAAATCAGTCCAATCCCCTCCTCATCTACGACGGCTGGAATCGTGCCGATGTTCGCTCTCGGACGGCAGTTGGCAACCTGGAATGTATACGAATGATTAAAGTGTCCGCACTATAGTTGCCACTGTAATATAAAATATACTATAGGACCACAATAGACAAGTCCCTGTGAATCTTCCTAGTCTTATTTCTGAGCTACATATATGTTTTTTATTCTGTCCAGTGCAACTATTTACATGTCTCATTTAATGCAAAAATCACAAAATGCTGAAAGTATAAATGCTAATAGAGAACAATTTTCTCTTCATACAAATCTTTGAAACATATAACTTTCAGCAGAATTTCCTAAAGGTGAATATTTTTGTGTTTAAAATATTTTCTTATTAGCTAATTAATTATAGATTAAACCATCATTACGTAACTCTATTTTACGCAAGTTTATCTACTAAACGAGCGACACCATGCATAACAAATGTTCGTAAAACTAAATTTTTGACTGTAAGAAGGATATTAATTCCAGTAATTAATTGTAAGTCTATAAGCACACCAGTCCAACTAATATTGGTTTTCCTTGTGTTTTTCAGTCTCAGCAGCATATTCTAACATTCCCCAATGTGAGACCGGCCACCTACTTATAACACCATACATTCCCCACTCTACAAACAGTCAGCTACTTATAACACCGTACATACCCCAATGTGAGACCAGTCAGCTACTTATAACACCGTACATTCCCCAATGTGAGATCAGTCAGCTACTTATAACACAGTACATTCCCCAGTGTGAGACCAGTCAGCTACTTATAACAACGTACATTCCCCAATGCGAGACCAGTCAGCTACTTATAACACCGTACATTCCCCATTCTCAGACCAGTCACCTACTTATAGCACCGTACATTCCCCAATGTGAGATCAGTCAGCTACTTATAACACAGTACATTCCCCAGTGAGACCAGTCAGCTAATTGTAACACCATACATTCCACACTCTAAGACCAGTCACCTACTTATAACACCGTACATTCCCCAAATATTAGACCAGTCAATAATTATAACACCGTACATTCACCAATGTGAGACCAGTCACCTACTTATAAGACCGTACATTCCCCAAAGTGAGATCAGTCAGCTACTTGTAACACAGTACATTCCCCAGCGTGAGACCAGTCAGCGAATTATAACACCATACATTCCCCACTCTAAGAACATTCATCTACTTATAGCACCGTACATTCCCCAATGTGAGATCAGTCAGCTACGTATAACACAGTACATTCCCCAGTGTCAGACCAGTCAGCTACTTATAACACCGTACATTCCCCACTCTAAGACCAGTCACCTACTTATAACACAGTACATACCCCAATATTAGACCAGTCAATAATTATAACACCGTACATTCACCAATGCGAGACCGGAGTGAGTTAATAACCACACCATACATTCATCACTGTAATGCCAGAGTTAGTTAATGATAACACCATATATGCTCTGTGAGGCTAGAAATAAGTTAATGAGCACATCATGCATTTCATACCGTGTGCCCAGTGATTAATTATTATCAACATTGATTGAATTTATGTACGAATAAATTATATCCCGGATATTTCATTATTGTTGTTATAATTAAACGATGTTGGGCGACTAACATTTAAATTTACAGAATTATTAAAAAGAAAACGGGACGGCTGCAAAAAGATAATTTTATTTGTCAATGGTTGTCTTTTTCTAGTCTTCTTGGATAGATAGATAGATAGATAGATAGATAGATAGATAGATAGATAGATAGATAGATAGATAGATAGATAGATAGATAGATAGATAGATGGATGGATGGATGGATGGATGGATGGATGGATGGATGGATGGATGGATGGATGGATGGATGGATGGATGGATGGATGGATGGATGGATGGATGGATTGATGGATAGATAGATAGATATACAGACAGACAGACAGACAGACAGGCAGACAGACAGACAGACAGACAGACAGACAGACAGACAGACAGACAGACAGATAGATAGATAGATAGATAGATAGATAGATAGATAGATAGATAGATAGATAGATAGATAGATAGATTGTAAAGGTTTTGTTATTGCGTTAATTTGAATCAAACGTCAGTATAGTCTCATGATCTAGGAAGCGTTCGTCAACGAGAGAAACCAAGGCATATTGTTCACGTGATCTATCACCAGATTCACTGATCCTAGGAGATAATTTACAAATGCTGAGTTTTCGCAAAATTGTAACACGCCAGGAGTCTTATTACGTTTCATTACCAAGCTATTCAAACAAGCGGCTGCCTTGAGGTCGACATTTTCCATATTTCACAAAGTCCTGAAGACATCCATTGCTTTCAACCGAGTTCTAAACGCTCTAAAACTACAAGCAATTTACGTCTAATTAACTATCAGCCAAACATTCTCGCGAATATGATATCACTTTTTATCGAATTTTCTTGCTTCTCATTCATATAATATATTGTACGCTTTTATAAAGCTTATATCCGTATTTCATGCCACTGACTTCAAAAGCATGACCCAAACATCTAGTAAAGACACTAATTCTTATTTCGAAGTACTAAACTCATATACATGAAAATATCTGTAGAATACCTTGTGTTACGAAATTAGAAACATTATATTTTACGAAACTAGAGACATTATATTTTACGAAATTAAAAACATTATATTTTACGAAATTAGAGACATTATATTTTACGAAATTAGAGACATTATATTTTACAAAAATGATCCATACAACTATAAGGTCTCGTAAATAATGTACTTTTTAACGACCAATTAAAATGATGGCAAAATGTCTTCCTAACACCGACTCCAGAATTATCAGATTAATGCTTACTAAAATATGCTAAAGCTATAAAAACGGAGATTAAATACAAATAGCACATAATCTAAATTGCTACAATAGTACAAAGTATTGGTTACTTAAATTGTAAACTGTTACGTCATGTAACCCAATGAGCGATATCATGTCCACTAGGTCCTCTTGCTTGGTTTTCTATCGACCTTTGTCTTTCCGCATATATGTATCCATGAATATAACATAATGTTCAGCACAGTCTATCCGACTTAATATAAAGATAATTATAAAAAAAATTAAAAAATTGAGTCTGCGTGCATATTAAGGTAGCAGTCAATGTGTGAAATTGTTCTGTACCGGAACGTATGCATGTTTAAGAACACAAAAGGTAGTGGTCGTTGTGCGTATCTGTGTATATGACATTAGCAATGGAAAATACTCTCTATGTTATGTTTTCTAACGACTTGGTCATGAATGTTATCGTATGGAGATTCGAATGGCCAAGAACAACAAGAAATAATAAAAAAGAAAAGAAAAATAAAGAACACATATACATTGCTCCAGCAAAGTCCATTTATATTCAATGGATCATTATCTGCAGCTATAAAACAAAAAAAAATGATTATATAATCAGACTGAGATTTCTGACATCTTTCTAAGACTATTATTTTATTAATTAGTATTTTCTCCACATTTTAATGGAACATTTTCTCAAGTCTATTATTAATCATGAACTAGATAATACCAGAGGCTCTCTTCGTTTGCCTTTCTGAGAGCTATTAATCTGAGTTAGAGTTCTTTAGGGTTATATTGTTGTCAGTTGATGATCCTATCAATCTCATTAATAGCATGGCTCCAATGAAACCAGGATAAGGTGCTTAAATGAAACAAAGGTCTGACAGGTAACACAAACAAAGATCTGACTGGTAACCAAACCAGGATCTGGTGCTTAAATGAAGCAAATATCTGACAGGTAACCAAACTAGGATATGGTGCTTAAATGAAGCAAAGATCTGACAGATAACCAAACCATGAGCTGGTGTTTAAACGAAACAAAGATCTGCAGGTAACCAAATCAGGATATGGTGTGAAAACAAAACCATGATATGAGGTATTAGCAAAAACTGAATACTTTCTTTAAAACCGTTAATGAAATGCACAACCCTAACTCTAAACACTGTAAGCCATGATATTACTGCCTTTCATGCTTCATTCAAAACACCTAATTTACAAAAAAAACAATATATACCAACTGACGACTTAATACATATATTCATATATACGGGCGCCTAGCTGTATCCTAAATTTCCATTCATCTGTTAAACATAATAATACATCAAGAGAGATCGAGAGAGAGAGAGAGAGAGAGAGAGAGAGAGAGAGAGAGAGAGAGAGAGAGAGAGAGAGAGAGAGAGAGAGAGAGAGAGAGAGAGAGGATAAAATATCAAAGGCAATTGTTTTTTATATTTTGCATTCTGGAGAACAATTTCTTTCCGTGCTCTTGTCTTTTACATGTATTTACCTTGTTGTCATTATTTATAACAAGAGAGAGAGAGAGAGAGAGAGAGACAGAGACAGAGACAGAGACAGACAGACAGACAGACAGACAGAGACAGAGACAGACAGACAGACAGAGACAGACAGACAGAGAGCGAGAGACAGATATATATATATATATATATATATATATATATATATATATATATATATATATAGAGAGAGAGAGAGAGAGAGAGAGAGAGAGAGAGAGAGAGAGAGAGAGAGAGAGAGAGAGAGGAGAGAGAGAGAGAGAGAGAGAGAGAGAGAAGGAGAGAGAAAGAGAGAATTTTGAACAAATACAATATTTTCATGAGCCAGTATGACTACTAATAAGTAGGATCGACTACTTTCATACATCCTTAATCAAAAACGTCAGTAGATACATGGATATTATAATTTGGTTACAATGGACCAGTCTGGAATATGAACCATTTACTTGTATGAAGTTTTAACGACACGTGCCACAACTTCATTGGCAAAATGGATTAAATGTAAAAAAAAATATTTTGAGTGGCCTAGTGGTTGGAGCCTCTGCAGTGGATGCGGGATGTGGCGGGTTCAAACCCTGCCCACGTCATACCAAATTTTAAATGGTACTAGCAGCTGCCTGAGCCTGCCTCCCTAGGCGCTCAGCATTAAGAGGTTTGTGTTAGGACTGGTCGGCCTGGTGTCAGGATAATATGACTGGGCAGGACATCATTTTATGCATCGGCGGCATGAAGTCCCAGTGCAAGACATAACTAAACTAGCACGCCGCAGATATCAATATGACTGAAAAATTGTTCCAGCTACTTTCAAATGTTAACACACACACACACACACACACACACACACACACACACACACACACACACACACACACACACACACTGTAAAAGTCTAAGTTGCTTCCCTTTTTGGGGTGGGGTGCTTCCAATTTATTAAAAATAATATTGAAGACCCACCCTGGCACGTTTTTGTCAGAAATTCATTCGAGGATATACATACCCATGCACCAGATGAAATGACACAGACATACAGACAGACAGATAGGTGAGAACCACACGTGTCTTATACATGCATAGCGTGTCTAAAAAAGATATTTCTCCAAATTGTATATTCTAAAATTTCCATTCGTTGAAGGAAATAAAATAAAAATAATTATTGATTCAAGGAGACTCGTACGTGCGCCTGTCTGTTCAAGCACGGATGACATTTGTGCATTTTGATAGAAATTCAAGTTATTTCATGAAATATATAATTAACATTAATAGAAATGTAGCAGTCTAAACTAATAATAAAAGAACCTTAAGAAGTTAGATTTTTTTTGTTATCGTTCAACATAAATTTACTGCTGTGATTAAAACTGTAAAAAAAACAACATCTTTTCAATATTCTTCAAGCGAGATAAATTGCAAGAACTTTTTACGCAGAGATACACTTTGCACAATCAATATTACAAACTATTACATATGGTAGTAATGGAAAGATAATGAAGATCTGAAATGGGCAGAGAACATTTATTTGAAATCTGGCTGCAGCGCAAGTTAGTGACAAACATTAAAGATGTAACAACAATTGATCAAATATTGATATAATTTCTTTTTAAGTCAGTGAGATATCGATCCTGCTTGCAAAATGTAAGCGGTTTGTAATACATTTTTTTTATACTACATCTGCCGTCTCTAATTGTTGAACTATCTGGAAGTGAGCTGCACTGATACGCCCTCTGGTGAGATAGTAGCCGTGAAACCCCCTATAGTCAGTACTGTGTTTTTCTACAGCTCCGTGTAGAAACTCAATTAGAAAATCCGAATAAAAGTTTGATAAATTGTCATTGTCCAAGATTTCTGTATGAGAACATCAAATATTTCCAGAAAAATGAATTAATCTTTTTAAAAATCCAACTGGTCTGAAGAAAAGTAACATAACTCAAAACTTATCTACAACAGACACTTTACAGTGAAAAGTAAAAGCCCCATACTGAAAATATTTCTCTTAAACAATGTTTGTTTCGTATTCTAAACGCAGTGTCGAAAAATCCTCAAGTTGCAAAATTGAAAAGTCGGCGGGGTGGTGGGTGGGGCACGTGATCCTATTTATATCACGTACACCTAACATGACCCTGCCGAAAACGAATCATTGTATTTTAAGAATAAAAATAAAATAGTTGTTTACTTTTTAAATTATATCATTGCATCGTGACCTTGACAACAACCAATATTTGAAAATAAACTTAGAACATGTTTTAGTAGCTGCTATTATATTTGAATCAAGTGCCGGATCTGGGTCAACATTTGTTTTTTACGAAATAAAAATTCAGGTAAAATGATTTTCTGGAAAAATATCATCTCCAGTGAATAAATTTACAATACAATAGCATGTGATGAAAATTAAAAATATTTAAAACTGACAAACGAACAATTAATTTAAAATAAATATATATTTTATCAGATATACGTAATATATCTTATAAATCGTACGTCTGTATTGTCTCCTAATCGGTACACCTTTCTTTTCTTATAATCCGTACACCTTTATTGTCTTCTAAACCGTATACCATTCAGGGCTCGGTCAAAGGGATTTCCAAGATTTCAAAAGGGCTATGACTTTCCTCGAAAAAAAACCCACTAAAGCAAAAGTCGATGTGTCAATTTACTCAAAGGGTGAATGAAACTCAGTAAACATGCGGAAGAATAAAACGATGGTCAAATGTCAATAGAAAACAGTACGTTTGTGCATATACGTTTTGGTTTTATTCTGGGAGGGTTCTGAAACCCCGAACCACCCTCGTCCGGCCTTGCCTTTATTTTCTTAAAATCAGTACACCTTTCTTATATTTTAAGCTGTGCACATTTAATTTACAATCTTACTGTCTTATAATCCGTACACCTTATAATCTTCTAATCCGTATACCTTTATTGCCTTATAATATGTACATCAATATTAACCTCTGAACTTACACGGTATTATCTTATAATCCGTACACCTTTATTGTGGTATTTACCGTACGCTTTTATTGTTTTATAATCCTTTACCATTTTAATTGATAAACCTTACAACCGTTTTGCCTGAATCCCACAAAGCGTGTGTGTGTGTGTGTGTGTGTGTGTGTGTGTGTGTGTGTGTGTGTGTGTGTGTGTGTGTGATTTGGATGTTTTACATAGTTTTATCAATTTTCCAATCTTATCAGTACGATGTTTACAATGTGGCAGTTTATAATGATTCCCAACACTGGGACATCATGCCGGAAACATGTAGCATGATGTCCAACGCAGTAACATTGTCACATTATATTGTCACCAGGCCGACCAGTCCTAACGGTAACATCTTAATGCTGAGTGCCAAGCGAGGCAGATGCTAGTACCATTTCTATCTCTTTGGTTTGACTCGGGCAGAGTTTGAACCTAAGACCTATATCAGCCGAGGCGGACGTACTAACCATTTAGAACACCGGACCAAGTGACAATTGAGAAACGTACTGATTATTCGATTCTACTGTAAGAAATTATTGGTTATTTTTTATTTTTCTGAATCCCCCACATAACCTCGTTGGTCGGGACGCAAATGTAGACGAAGTATGTGAGTGATCTATAAAAAAAACTCCTTACACCAGTCTGACCTTGATCTATTACATAATATTAATTTGTGCTTAAAACAAAGTCTTGAAATTTAAGATCGTAATACACACGCCCAAGCAATCTGATCCCAAGGTTATATTAAAACGAACCTTGAATAAACGTATGCTAACAACACAGTTTATCATCAAGTACTTGCTTATATAGTTGTTCGCTGTATGATTTAAGCATGCAATTTCTAAGTACAATTTCGAACTTATTTCGTAAAAGTGCGCATGCGTGACTACCATCCTAAATATCACTTAAATATATTTTCAGTGCAATTAATTTTGATTTTGTCTCAGAATAATTTTTTAGTTCATGTCATTTTGTTTGAGGTTATTTTTCTTAGTTTTAGAATTGTGGTAAATCAATGGGGGCTTTCTTAAAACAAGTAAAATGTATTTTTTAATAGAAAATCTTAACTATTGGAACATGTTTTGGTTTTTCTAGGAAAATCCGTGAGGCGTATAAACTTGTTGATTTGTACTTTTCTGCAGGAGCTTTGATCTGATACAGTACTGCACATGTCATTGTCGGTGCATTTTAATGCGGGAATTTACGGAAGTGGCCATTTTGTCTAAACTCATTTTTTTCTTCAAATTACAATTGAAAGGAAATGTCTTTTAAGCAGAGAGGTCTACTAATTTATTTTAATTTTAACTTTTCAGCTGTCTTCCCTTTAGAAGTTTCTCTAAGAGTACTATAAGATTATGGAAATAGCCAAGAAATTACTATTGGCAATCTAACCAGTTACTTAAGTGGTATCAAACAAATATAAATATAACATATTTGCGACTTACCTACTCTCTCCACGAACATAATTATTTGGGCAAACCAGATCGCTTATCTAATTACTAAAGACACCCCACCCCCTCGCTAAAGATTACATATTCAAATTTCAGCAAAACAGAACTTATTACAAGCATGCATTACATTTTTGTTATTATTTTCACAAGTCAAGTCGATTTAGGAAAATAAATTGAGATATTCTCCCTTACGAATGGTTTAAAAGCAATACTTCAGTAAATACGTAATTTTAAACACAAGTTACATTATATAAAATCATTTTGAAGATAGGTCTACATTTCTTTTAACTTAAATTATTTGTGTATGCTTCTTTACGCTTTGATTTCAAGATACAATTTTCTGTTTGTTCATTTGTTTTACGGAATGATATTTTGCATGGGGAGTACATAGACATTTTGCATGGGGAATACAGTGACGTTTTTTATCGGGAGTACATTGACGTTTTTTTATCGGGAGTACATTGACGTTTTTCATCGGGAGTAAATTGACGTTTTTTATCCGGGAGTACATTGACGTTTTTGACTAATTGTTAAGAGCCCTTATAAGATTTCCTTCACTACAGATGAAGATCAAAGACGATCATCGCTTTATATTGCCATGCTAATATTAAATTATGTACATTTTAAATTATTCATCTCTTTAAGACGAGGATTTTAAGAGATGATTTCACTGACCACTTCAAATGCATTAAACGTCAGCACCAAATAAGCTTTACGACACTAATATGCAGCTAGTATGAAATGTTTTTATTTTACAGCAAATTATTTGTCGCACAGACATAATATTTACTTAATCTTTCTTCTGTTGTTTCCTTTCTTTACTAATAAAAGTTTTTCTCTGTATAGTTTACAAACGTTCTCAACAATAAAAATATGTTTTTCCCCCATCAAGAATGAATAGTGTATGTTTAGGTTGACCCAATGAATGCTTTTTAAAGCAATCAGCCTGTTTCGTTACGTCGATACATGTAGATTATTACATATATTTCAGGTACCAGAAAGTGCTTCACAATCAAGAATAATTATTTACTTTGCACACATTATCGGCTTCAATTATCGTTGGTAAGTGTGCTTTGGAACCGATAATCAAATCCATTATCTCCTTTGAAAGGAACAGAATTTATGTTACGGTACGTTTCCTGATTTAGATTAATTATAGATGGATTCCTACAAGGTTACCTGACCAGCAGTGCTTCTCATTAAAGATGTCGAATAAACCAAGTACAATACTGTCTTAGTTTCAACTACCACATACAGGACTGTACACAAGTAATTATTTTGATGTATTGTCTACCACATACAGGACTGTATACAAGTAGTTATTTTGATGTATTGTCTACCACATACAGGACTGTATACAAGTAGTTATTCTGATATATTGTCTACCACATACAGGACTGTATACAAGTAGTTATTTTGATATATTGTCTACCACATACAGGACTGTATACATGTAGTTATTTTGATGTATTGTCTACCACATACAGGACTGTATACAAGTAGTTATTTTGATGTATTGTCTACCATACACACCATGATTTATAGCAGTAGTTTTCTTTAGATAGATTGGCCAGTTTTTATTTTGATATATTGACCAGTTTTTCTTTTGATATATTGACCAGTTTTTCTTTTGATATATTGGCCAGTTTTTCTTTTGATAAATTGACCAGTATTTCGTTTGATAAATTGACCAGTTTTTTTTTTGATAAATTGACCAGTATTTTGTTTGATCAATTGACCAGTATTTCGTTTGATAAATTGACCAGTATTTCGTTTGATATATTGACTACCAAAAACAATGTTGTGTACCAGTAGGTCTTTCCCATATGTTTTCCACTACAACGTACGATTCCACTATCACTGTAATTATTATTGTATATGGACAATTTAAAAACACACTCGGTCTTGAATACCAGTCGTTATTTTTGTATGAAGAAAATTAAAATAACACACTCAATCTACTATATATTGTTTATGTGGACAATTGAAAAAACACATTCGGTCTTGAATATCAGTAGTTGTTTTTGTATGTAGACATTTAAAAAAAAACACCCGGTCTTGAATACCAGGAGTTAGTTTTGAAAGTGGACAATTACAAAAACACTCGGTCTCGAATACTAGTATATATTTTTGTATGTGGATAATTAAAAATACACACAGTCTTGAATACCAGGAGTTAGTTTTGTATGTGGACAATTAAAAAAAACAATCTGTCTTGAATACCAGTAGATATTTTGTGTTACGTGCTTAGGCTCGAATAAGCAGCAACACAGAAAGAGTGAAAACTAACAAGCTTGTATAACTTGAACAATGAATTTATTAAGTACAATTATTTTCATAAAATAAATAAACTTACGGTTTTAGAGAATGAAATCCAACATTAATCCAATATAGAATTCGCAATAATAATCCACTAATGGAATTGCAAGAGTCCTGATAAATAAATATTCCAATAGTTCCAGGTTCGAATCTTGATGATGTAATCCAAAATGATTGACAATGTCACGTGATGCAGTTCTTGTTTTTTATCATCCAAATGAATTATGAGCACATGTTTTCTCCTCCAAATAGATAAATGAACCCTCTTTTTTCAATGAATTGACACAATGTCCAGAACAAGATAATTAAAATTATAACTCAAACATAAATACACAACTACTAACTTTAAAGCCCAGATTCTCCTGAACTGTTCTATCCCAAACAACAGTCTATATAACTGTTTTTCTTAAGTAAACAAGTGATCACGTGATTTTCTAGAAATTGATAGAAGTTCATGGAAGGTCACAGAAAGAGACTGCCTTCACTAAATCACGTACTCTAGATATTTCCTACACCTAAGAACTAAAAATAAAAAGTTGTCCTTGAAATTAACCAATAGTTTTAGAAGCTTGTTGACAATGTCTAAAGCAGGGTCAGGAATTAATTCAACAAGCCAAGGTCAAAAACTTGTTTTCAGTTAAAGGATGGTCAGCCTGAACTTTCTAGAAAAAAATCTCCCAATTAATGAATATTAAACCCTAAATGACAAAATTTGGATTTAACAATTGAAAAAAAAAATAATTTAAATCCAATAGACGTAACACCTTCCCCCATAAAATAAAAAAAAAAGGTTTATATGATAAAACTTTCTTTTTATCACAAACAAATTTACATCTGAGGTTAAAAGAACTAGTATAAATTACACATTATAAAGAATTGTTATACACAGGAAAAAATGTTTGCAATTATATTATCTAGAAATAGCCTCAACCTTAGCATCTACTAGTTTAACCTGTCCATGTCCCACAAAATGTCCTAAGAAAGCCAGAGCAGGGCAGAATTCACTTTTAAATAAATTAACAGTGAGACACGCATTAGTGAGTCTGTCAAAGAATTTTCTAATTGTTGCTAGATGTTCTCTCCAGGTGTCGTCGTAGATGATGACGTCACAATTTTCTAGACCAGTGATGATCATTTTTATGAGACGTTGAAATGGACTTTTTATATTGGTAGAGTCCATTTGGAGTCACAATGTTAAGTTTTCCTTCGCTCTTTCCGTAGTGGAATCTGCCAAAATCCTTTTAGAAGGTCAAAATTTGGTGACATACTTGGCATTCCCAATTTATCAATATAATTTTCAATTCTTGGTAATGGGAATGAATCTGTTTTGTCACTCCGTTCACCTTCCTATACACATACGGAGAGTTGTATCTGATTTTGGAACAAATATGCATGGTGAACTCCAATCACTTTTACTGGGCTTGATAAAATCATTCTCCAGCAAATATTGAATTTCCTTTTTCAAGTATTCCTGTTTGAGTGGACTTGTCCAGTACGGATGCTGTTTGGAATTCTCAACCTCAACGTCATGAAAAATTTTGTTTGTCCTTGTAAGAATATCTGGACATAAGTGCTCGTATAATAATAATAACTTTCAGTTCATTTCTTTCTTGCACTTGCAAATGTGAAAGTTTCTGGTCTAGAGTTTTCATAATTTCTAAATTCCATCAATTTGTCGCTCCAGTGTCAGTAGAATCCGACGATATTTCTTCACTATGTGGGACAGGTACCACTAAATTAATTACATATTTAACATGGCTATCTCTTTTAGTATACTGGTACTCCTATAATTTATTTAGATCCCAGGAGAACTAATACTATAATTTAACTATTTAATTTTTTTTTTAACTTTGTAACGGCCGTAATATCTAATTTGAAGTAAAGTAAGAAGAATGAACAAGAGTAACACAACTCAATTATCAGACCCAAAAGTTCTCTCCCTTGTAGTTCTTTCAAACCATAGTTTCATTTTTTAACTTGAATTGCTGAATCGGGCATTCATTCATAACTTTCTGGAAAATTCCAGACATGAAGTTTGAACCTTGATCAAACTGAATAGATTTCGGAAGGCCATACTGAGTAAAAAACTTTATTAAAGCTTTTACTGTAGTTTTAAATTTTTTATTCCTCAACGGAATAGCCTCTGGAAACCTTGCTGACGCACACATAATGGTCAACAAGTATGGGTTACTTGACTTGGTATTGGGTAAGGGATCTACACAATCTACCATAATTCTACCAAATGATTTATCAAAGGCAGAAATAGGTTGCAGATGAGCTTTAGGTATCTTCTGATTGTTTTTTCCTACGATTTGACAAGTATGACAAGATCTACAGTATTTGACAACATCACTTTTGATTTTTGGCCAATAGAAGTGAGTCAAGATCTTGTGATTCATTTTCTTAATCTCTAAATGACCAGCCAAAGGAGTTTCGTGGGCCAGATTAAGTATTTCCTGTCTGTAAGGTTCTGGAACTACTATTTGATAGTTCACTGACCACTCATCACGAACAGGTACCTCGGGAGGTCTCCATTTTCTCATAAGAATTCCATTTTTAATGACATAACAGACAGGAACTTCAGTGACTTCATTCTCATTTATGACCCATTGAAACAAACAGGAGATCTCAGGATCTTTTTCCTGTTCAACGACAAGTAACTGTCGTTTATCACCCTGATTAAGAGAATGAGTTGTTCAAATATGATCACTATGATCAATACCTTCTGATTGATCTAAACCAAGTGTAAGAGTGACCTCATCAAAAACCTGACATATACAAGCGTCAGTTGAAGGAATGCTCACTTCTTTAACATCATTCTCAAGATCATCACCCTGATTAGAATAAAGAGAATGAGTTGTTAAAAGAGAATCACTATGATTAATACCTTCTGATTGATCTAAACCAAGAGTAAAAGTGACCTCATCAAAAGCCTGACCTATACATATGTCAGCCAAGGGAATACTGCCCGTTTCAACTTCATTCTCAAGAGCTTTCTTTGCCATAGCTCTGGTAACTGTACAAGCTTGACATATATCAGGGATTTCTTTTTCAATTAGATCAACTTTCTGATCCAAATTAGGCTTGTCAGTTACAAGTGGATTAACCACAACCTTGTCCCCAGCTAAGTCGTTGCCTAGCAATAAATCTATTCCCTCAACAGGTAAAACCGAGACTGTTCCGATTGTCACAGGTCCTGATACTAAGTCTGATGACAAATTTACACAATAGAGAGGAACATTAACTACGCCAGTAGTATATGGGGATACCGTGGCGTCAAGGGAAAATCCAGTCAAAAACGGCTTGGGATACTATGGCGTCAAGATTTATAGCGTCAAGGGAAAATCCCAGTCAAAAACAGCTTGGGATACTATGGCGTCAAAACAGCGTGGGATACTATAGCGTCAAGGGGAATTGAACATAGTGGGTCTGTATAGCGTCAAGGGAAATTTAACATAGTGGGACTATATAGCGTCAAGGGAAATTTAACATAGTGGGACTATATAGCGTCAAGGGAAATATAACAAAGGAAATATAACAAGGGAAAAAAAGGGTGGCAATGAAAGCTACTATCTTTTCGAGACTTATGAGTGGCCCTGAAAAGGACCGTTATGTGTAATGTTAACGTTGTCTTGTTAACATAGAGGACATCTCACAGATCTTCTTCTCTTCCTTAAACTTCTTCTTACTGTGGGTCCATAGAAGAGAACTCTCTTCAAGCAACCTTGTCTTTCCACATAGACTCTTCTCTTCCAATAGGCTGTCTCCGTCCTATGAATGACACTCCATGATGATCTGACATACATGGGTATGTCAGTCCTAAACAGCATACTTGACACAAGGGTTGACGATTCAACGTTAGTCCACATCTTGTGATGAGAACAGGTGAAGCGAATGTCGTGTACTGCGGTTATTTATAGGGGAAGAGCGGATCGAAACGGATTGAGTGTATCGACCAATCCAAACGTACGTTACGAAAGTCAGTCACAACCATCCAATTGGAAGAGAGGAGTCTGTGACGTCACCTTTTCTATATAGAGGTACTAGTGCCTGTGTGCAGTCAATCGATTCAACAGAGTTGTCAATCATGACGGACAGTAAGAAGACAATGAATTGGAGTGAGACAGGAGTAGAGACAGCAAGTCATGGACCAACAGTGACTACTAAAGTCATGACAAATCTACATCCAGAAGAAGTGGATTTTAACTGGGATATTGTGGATTTTTTAACATCGCAAGAATTTATTCCGGAACCTTCGTTGCCTTCTGTATCTTCTTATGGACACGTCGATGATTTTAAACAAAGACAAAAAGAAGCATTGGAGCAATTTTTACAACAACAGAAAGTAGAAGAACAAGCTTTTCTTATGCAACAGCAGGAAGAAGAAGCAAGAAGGAAACACCAGGAAGAAACAGTAGCAGCAGTAACAGCAACGGAGAAGAATGAAGACCAAGGACAGAAAGAAAATAGTGAAAATCAAACGGTTACGACGGTACTTTTAGATATTTTAGCTGAGTTAAGGAGTCTGAAACAAATGTATCAGACTTCTTTATCACGACCGAAGAGAAAAAGACCTTCTCGAGCGAAACAACCCGATCTCTCTGTGACTACGTCTACCTTACCACCGTTAGTGATTTCTACCAAATCATTGACAGGAACCACCAGTCCCGAAGTAGGCCTTGGCCGTGGCAAAGGCTTAAGACAGCTCAAGATGATTTCATCCCGTTTCTGAGTTTGTTTTGTTTTAAACACACAAAACACCAACGGTCCTTTTCAGGACCACTCCAATTATTTCGAAAAGAAATACTATGTCAATTGCCTATTTCAATGAAAACTCAAAACTCCTTTATATTTTTCAAAAACCCATAATGTACGTGTGAGTGAATGAATGTGTGAGTGTAGGTAATTATACTATCAAAATCAAAACCAAGAGACACTTACGTTTTTTTCTCTTTGGTTTATTCTAGTACAAACGTTACAATTCAATATCACAACATAACATAACACAAGACCATTTTTAAAAAGTTCATAAGTTTTCTTCTGTTTCACTCTTTCTGTTTTTTCATTTTCTTTACTGTCACAGCTTTTTTTTCTTCCTCTTCACTTTCGTTTCGTCTTCTTTTCTTGTCTTTGTGAACGTGTCGGGGTTCTTCCTTGGGGGAGGGTACCTCTTCCTCCTCTTCCTCCTGTTCAGAATTCCTTTCCCCCTCCTCCTCCTCCTGCTCCTGTTGTTTCTTAGGGCAGTTTGGAGACCAATGTCCTTTCTCTTTACAATAATAACAGGTATCTTGACTTTTGTCTCTATTGGTACCTTTTTTATTTTTGTGACGATCTGAACATTCTGTAGCCCAATGTCCTTTCTTCTTACAGATATAGCAAGTATCTTGACTTTTATCTCGATAGGAAGGAGAGTAGGCCGTAGGCTGGTCTGAAGAAAACTTTCGTATGACCCCACGTAAAGCTCTGATGAGAAGTTCTACTTGTGTAGGTTCTTCCATCGTTCTGGTCAATGTGAGAGTGAAATGAATACTGAAAGGTTAGACACTAACCCTTTATATATGCACGGATCGGACATGAATATATAGGGGTTATGGTTTTTAAAAGGTAGTCATTTGACTTTTTGCAGACAAGATGAAAAGACCACATCATGTTGTGGAGAAAGGAAAAGACAGTAAGAGACAGAAACGTAATGTATCGCCTAGCACAGTAGCTGAAGTCTTGGCTCAAATTCATGCCAGTGATTTTGAAGATGACATGAGTGAGCCCGAATTTACACCCAGACAATCCACGTCCAAGCAAAGTACACCACCCTTAGTAAACCCTGAAAATTACTATCACATTCGAGAGACAGAAAAACGTTCCTCTCGAAAATTTAGAACAACGGCTTACACGTATGCCGTAAAGTTTAAAGATTTCAAGGCCAATGTACCTTTGGAGAATACAGACGGGTTCATTACCGAGGTGTGGGATTCTGTGTTAACTGCACTGAAACAGCAATGTCAAGCCAAAGAAGACGATCGCTTGAGACTTTCTATTCATCACGATAATTTAAAGTCTCCCGTTTGGATCGAATTTACTAGTCCATCAGAATTAACACCTTCCAAAGTCATTGACAAAATTCAACATGTGCAACAATCCAACGACAAGTTTCACATTGACGATGGAAAAGCCACACTGTTCATGACCCACGTGTCTCCTCCCCAGGGGATCGGACGATGCAAAAAAGTGTTATTGGTGGACAGCCTTCGCAGCATGAAGCGAAGCCTCGTCCAAATTAACAATCCTCAAGACCAGATGTGTTTAGCCCGTGCTGTCGTCGTGGGACGAACGTATGCCAACAAGAACGACACGGTAGAATGGAAAAGAGCCTGGAAAACTATTCAACAATCGGACCGAGCCAAACAACGAAGTGAAGCCGAACTCCTGTTACAGCAAGCGGGGATATCCAAAGACACTCCTTGTGGCATTCCAGAAATGCAACAATTACAAGACGTCTTGGCTCCACATTACACTTTGAAAGTACACCCTCAAGAAGTGCGTGGACAACTTTTGTTTCGAGGCCACGATTTCAAAGACGGAAAATACATTCATGTCTATCATCACGATGGTCATTTTGATACCATTACCAGTATCACTGCATTCCAGGGATACGGTTACTACTGTGAAAAATGTGATTATGGTTATAACAATCGAGAACAACACAAACATTGTGGATCAAAATGTGAGGGATGTTTAGCCTCACAACCTTGTCTGGACCAAGGACAAGAAAGAGTGCATTGCCCTGTGTGTCAGCGCACTTTTGTCAGTCTTACCTGTTACCAACAACATTTGAAGATGCAAGGTTCACAGCAGAAAAGTGCTTGTCAACTGCTGAGATTGTGCCCTACTTGTGGACAAGGCATACGTACCAATTGTACCAAGTTTCACGTTTGTCGAGGGAAGAAACGATGTCATATTTGTCACCAAATCGTGGACTTGGAACACGAATGCTTCATTCAAAAATATCAACCCCGATCAGATGATACCCAGAAGAAAGGGAATTTTATCTTTTTTGATTTCGAATGCATGCAAGAAACTGGTATTCACATTCCCAATTTCTGCGTAGCTCACCGTGCGTGCGAACAGTGCATCCAAGAACCTATCTTTAGTCATTGCCCTTACTGCAGCAAGATTCCTGGAGGACGTGAAAAAATCTTTCGAGGGTCAAACACGTTAGCCAAGTTTGCCCAATGGATCCTTAACCCCATTGACGAAACGTGGAGTCCAGAAGACATCGAACTTTACGGCAATTGTCATTGCCATGCCACGGTCATGGCTCACAATTTCTCGGGATACGATGGGCAATTTCTGCTCAGATACTATGCAGAACAAAGTACCGAACGACCCCAAGTGACTTTAAACGGAGCCAAAATCATTTCTATGCAAGTAGGACAAGTGCAGTTTAAAGATTCGATGTGTTACTTGGCCATGCCATTGAGTCGCATGCCTAAAACGTTTGGAATGACAGAATTGGCTAAAGGTTATTTTCCACACTTTTTCAATACCGAAGCCAATCAACATGCCGTTCTGCCCCATTTGCCGGAGGCTGACGACTACGACCCCGACAACATGCGTACCGAACAACGAGAAGCTTTCTTCGCTTGGTACCAGACTCACGCCTCGGACCCTTTTGACTTTCAAGAAGAAATGTTAAAGTACTGTCGATCTGACGTGGACATTTTACGACGCTGCTGTGGAAAATTTCGAGAATTGTTCATGGAGTACGGAGGGATCGATCCTTTGAAAGAAGCTTGTACCATCGCCAAAGCGTGTTCTTTAGTGTACCGAAAACGCTTTATGCCTGAAAATACTCTAGCTGTCATCAGTCCTCAAACGACGAACTTTGTTAAACGTCAATACTCGGTCAAAGCCCTACGCTGGCTCCATTACTTGTGCGACAAGGAAGACAAATGGATCCAACACGCACGCAACGGAGGAGGCGAAAAGACCATTGGAACGTATTCGGTGGATGGTTGGGACTTAGAAAACCCTCAGATTGTGTACGAGTTTAACGGATGTTTATTTCACGGATGTCCCCTATGCTACCCTCAACGAGACACCAAAAATCAGTTTTTACAACGAACCATGGAAGACTTGTACCAGACCACGTGTCAGCGACGTTTGAAGTTAGAACAGCAAGGATACCAGGTGGTGGAAATGTGGGAACACGAGTACGATCTGCGTTTGAAAACCGATCCCGAGTTTAAACGCATCGTAGAAAGTTACAAGTTGGTGGACCCATTAAACCCTCGGGATAGTTTGTACGGAGGACGAACGAATGCTACCTGTTTACTGTACCAAGCGAATGAGGAGAAGGGAGAAGAAATCAAATACTTGGACGTGTGTTCGTTGTATCCTTACGTGTGCAAATATTGTCACTTTCCCGTAGGGCATCCAGAATTGATAACAGAACACATTGACTTGGACCACATTCGACAGTACGAAGGATTGATCAAGTGTAAAGTCTTACCACCCACAGACTTGTACCATCCCGTTTTACCTCACCATTGCCAAGGAAAACTGATGTTTCCTTTGTGTCGCACATGTGCCGAAACGTGCAACCAAGGCCAACCTTGTCATCACACTCAGGAAGAACGCACCTTGACAGGAACGTGGGTGAGCGTGGAATTGTTTAAAGCTCTGGACCTGGGATATCAACTGTTAGAAGTGTACGAAATTTACCACTTTCCCAAAACACAACAATACCGCAAGGGCGACGAGAGACAGAAAGGTATTTTTGCAGACTACGTGGATGCCTTTTTAAAACTAAAACAAGAAGCTAGTGGCTATCCTTCCTGGTGTCACACTCCCGAAGACCAAAAGATATTCAAAGAAAAATATCGGGAGCAGGAAGGTATCACTTTAGACCACATCGAGAAAAACGAAGGAAGGCGATCGTTTGCCAAAGTGATGCTCAATTGCTTGTGGGGTAAAATGGCACAACGCCCGTCTTTACCCAAGACAGAGTATTTGTCCGAGCCGTCTCGCTACTTCCAGATGATTCACGACCCAACCAAAGTCATGAAACACGTGGACGTCATTCGTGAGGACTTGATCTTAGTCAATTACGAAGAAGAACTAGACTTTGTAGAAGCCGACAAATTTGGAAATGTTATCATTGCGGCTTACGTAACAGCCCACGCTCGCTTAAAATTGTACGAAGTGTTAGAACTGTTAGGAGATCGCGTGTTGTATTTTGACACGGACAGTTGCATCTACATTCACCGACCGAACCAGTGTAACCCTGTCATCGAAGGAGACCGTTTAGGAGCCTGGACCGATGAACATCCCGACGACAAGATTCTAAGTTTTGCAAGTGGCGGTCCTAAAAATTACGGCTACGAATACCGAGACCCACAAGGAGAAATGCACACCGAATGTAAAGTGAAAGGATTGACTCTTAATTATCGCACCAGTCAAGTGGTGAACTTTAACGTACTACAAGAAGCCTTACAGTCGGGACAGGATGAAACGTTTCAAGTGACTACCCACGAACCGCACAAGATTGTCCGTTTACCCACACACCAAATTGTTAGCCGACCTTTGGAAAAAGTCTATCAAATCGTGTACCAAAAAAGAGTACGACTTCCCAATCACTTCACTCTACCGTACGGTCACGTCAAAATTGGGCAGCATATAAAAAGGGATATCGTCCAAGACCAATAGTTCATTGTGACTAACACTGCCAAGTGAGAAAGAAGATGAATCCATTTAAACAGACATCATTCAAATTTGGGAATTCTCAAGTGGAGTGCGATGCTAAACCTTGCGATTGTAGTGATGCCAGGCGCTGTGACATTAGCGATTCAGCTGGATATCGTGGGAACGTTGCTATGACTACTACCCCTATATCTACCCTGGAAAGTGATGCTGTGCGTGTCAAACCTGAGGGATGCGAAAGCGGTGCGACACGTTATCGTGGACTCCTAGGAATTTCACCGTACCTACATCGAACAGAAGTGAGGAGAGTCGAATATTCGTTCCCGACGAGTTTACCTGAATACTGCCACTTTAAAAGTCGATTCCAAACCTTCAAAGATAAATGGCCAAAATATCTGCCTGGACCAACTCCTGAGGAATTAGCCAGAGCTGGATTTTTCTACTTGGGCGAAGGAGATAAAGTCAAGTGTTTCAGTTGTGGTGTATCCATTTACGAGTGGGAACATAAAGATTCCGCTTACTTGGAACATGCTCGATGGTCTCCGAATTGTCAATACCTACCTTTAGTGGGACCTAGTGATTGGAAGTGACACTACTACTGTTCCATGTCGTGTAACACGCTTAGACCAGTATATAATATAAAACATTATATTCAAGGATTACCACACGAATTGCAAGAGAAAATCTACAAGGACGTTTGGCAAGGCCTTGCTAAAGAAAAATCGCAATGGGTGACTGTAGAACTTTTGTGTCGTGAAATTCACAAGAGGCAAGTGACAAAAATTAACCAATGTGTTAGATTTCTCTGGATCAAGGGTATTTTTTTGATCTGTTTCCAATTTACTACGTTTACCTCTGAAGATGCTTTGATGCTTCTTGACCGTTGCCCTGAATGGCAGTGGGACGAAATTACACGTTATATTAATTACTTTCGCTTTTTGAGCAAATTGAATT
Source organism: Unio pictorum (assembly GCA_030141615.1). Taxonomy (NCBI): domain Eukaryota; kingdom Metazoa; phylum Mollusca; class Bivalvia; order Unionida; family Unionidae; genus Unio; species Unio pictorum. Next base: position 6,884,698 of record JARLTB010000194.1, read on the forward strand.
CTGTGTTTAATTCTGGGTTGAATCTACACTGATGATCTTTGACCTAAAGAAGTATAAAAGAGAACAACCATGCCACAACCTTTATCAGTGGTGATCCAACAGATACCGTGGAAGGATATCAATGAGAAGATTCACACGGTGAAAGATTACGAACACTTATTACAAGAACTATACCCTATGAATTGGGGTCGACGTGTCGTGTGTGTTTTAGTGACTTGCTTTCTGGGATTTCGTTTACCTGCCAATTCCCTGTGGACACTTTATGAACACTACCTATCAAAAAATAAGACAGTATGGTGACTCCTTTAAATGTCCACGAGAGACTTATTCTGTTCAAAGCCTTACGTTTTCATCTGGATACGTCTCGACCTTTCCAAGAAAAAAAGATTCGTCAACTTTTACGTACGGAAGCAGTGTACGAAGATGTGTGTGTAGCTTGTGATTTACACCCTAATTGGACAGATGTACGTGACTGGAAAAGTTGGGATTTTGAGGCTTGGACAAACGAAGCATCCCATTATGCCCAAGCGTTGTGTTCCTAAAATTCATCGTCGTGTGAAAAAAGTCACTTTTAATCCTGTGTTAGTGACAGTACCAGAAGAAGAAGAAGAAGAAAAAGAATCTATCACCCAAGACAATCCCTCTGTTCAAGACAGAACTGTCATGGACATTCCCCCACAAAGACCCTTTCGAGAAGACACCTATGTGACTGTACCCCCTGTAGAGGAGACTATAAGAACATTACATACTACCTCTAGGACACCTTCGTTACCCAAACCATTTTGTACAGGGACTTGTTTATTTGCCACTTTGATCGTTTGCCTAGGTATTTTATCCCTGTATTTATCCATTTGGCTTTTATGTTTTCGTGTTGTTCAAATTTAAACATGCATTGAAATAAACGTGTCTTGAAAAAAGTATAAAAACCTCTTGTCTTGTCTGTTTTTGTGTCAATACTGTCATACCACTACACGACTATGGCTCACTCTACTCTTTCTACTACTCCTTCCTCCTCCACATTCAAAGTCATTGACGAACACTTAGATCAGGCTAGTTGGAAAGCCTTGTATCTTCGTCATCCTTTTAACATGTTAATTGCTGGACCGAGCGGTTCAGGCAAAACCGAATTTGTCAAACGTTTGATCGAACATAAACATCATTTGATCGATCGTCCACCTCAACGCATCGTGTGGTGTTACAAAGAGTGGCAATCGGCATACAGCCTCTTGCAAGAAAGTCAAGGTGATTCCATTGTGTTTGTAGCAGGCATTCCTAAAGAAGACGAGGGGATCGTGTCTGACCCTAGTCAAACTCATTGGGTTATTTTTGACGACATGTTAGGAGAAGACGAAGAAGAAATTAAACTATGGTTTACGCGTAAAGGCCATCATCGTAATGCCAGTGTCATTTACATTACACAAAATTTATTTCAACAAAGTAAAGCCCATCGTACCATTAGTCTCAATGCTCATTACGTGGTCTTGTTTAAAAGTCCTCGAGATAAATCACAAGTGCAAGTTTTAGCCAAACAGTTAGGAACACCTTGGCTAACTCATGCGTACGATGATGCCACTCAAACGCCACACGCCTATTTACTCGTGGATTTAAAACCCACTACCCCTGATTATTTGCGATTTCGTACCGATTTGTTTCACGACTGGTGTCAAGACGGAGGACCTGTCGTGTACACGTCCTCCTCGTCGACATAACACTATGAAGCATTAAAAAAATCTATAAAAACCTTGGGTTACTTTGACCTGGTCTCATACATCGTCAACATGACGTCCCTTCAGTCTCATCTTCCGATCAAATTGATTCGTGCCTTGTACGGCATCAGTCGCGAAAAAAATCCACAAAGACGTGCTCACGTCTTAGAAGCCAGTCTAAAAGAAGTCTTACGATGGTTTACGGTGACAGCACGTCAAATACTGCAAGGCATCATTCACATTCCACATCAAACCAAACGCTTTTTTGACAGAAACAAAGTAGCCTTGACGCAACTGGCCAATCCTCGCATTGACACTCACACCAAAAAGCAAATCATATTGAAACCTGGAGGTAGTGGTTCTCTAGGAGGTGTCATCATTCGTTCCCTTTTAAAATGGGATCCCAATACTCCCAAAGTTCACCCCAAGAAGAAAACAAAAAAAGCCAAACAAACCCTTAAGAAAAAGAACAAGGGTACCAAGACCAAAGCACAGAAAAAGAAAAGTCCACAGAAAAAAGCGGTCACCCGCAAAAGAGGCACTTCGGCCAGGACACAACCTTACCTTCGTCAACCACGACCTGTAAGAAAAGATCTACAAGGACGTTTGGCAGGGACTACGTTGCCAGTAGCCTCAGGGGTTGCCACTTCTCCGTTGCGGGTGATGCCAGCCAAACCCAATTTGGCACCCGTTTTTCCTAATTTGATGAAACATTGGAAATCTGCGTCTCCCAAAACGTCTCCTCCACCGGAGACACCCTCATCCACCTTAGCGGCAGTAGCAGCTGCTCACAAAGTACCTGCCCCGAAAGTCAAAGTCCAAGAAAGATCTGGCATGTTAAAGAGTTTACTAGATTTGTCCAAACAAGAACTGTCCCGATTGAGTCCATTGCGAACTCCTTCACGACGTGTGTTACCTGCCATGAAGTTGATACGACGCAAAGATAATCAGTGGCGTCGCATTCCAGTATAAAAATATGACTTGAAGACCACGACGTCAATCAGTATTTTTTCTGTGCTGATGCTGAACACTCAAGGATGCCTCCTCAAAAACATGCACACCACCACCACTACCCTCGTCGTTCTGCTGTCCAAAAAGGAAAAGGAACAAGACAATCTCGTCATCTCACCAAAAGCTTTAAAACCAAACATCAACGTCCTTCCCTCCAAAGACGTAGACCTTTAAAGAAAAAGAAGAGACACCAAAAAGGAGGATCCTTTGACAATTTTGGGAAACACATTGTTACCTTTTTGACAAAGCGCTAGTTCCCAAAAAAAAGTAAATAAAAGAGAGTGTATACCAAGTCATTGACACTAGTGGTATTGTGAAACGAACAAGCAAAGATGGCACCTCGCAGAAAACATTTTTCTACACTCCACAAAGGAAAGAAAAGGAAAGGACGTTTAGCCAAACATCGACACGTTCTTCGTCAAAGGACACAAAAGAAAATACCCAAACGTCAAAAGAAAAAGAGAAGTCACCAAAGAGGAGGCATATTTACTGGTTTTATTAAAGGTATGCAGAAACTAGACAAAGCAGCTAATAACCGAACTGGTATCTTTAGCCCTGCTTTTGAGGATTTAGCGAAGCATGCCGTTACCTTTTGGAGAAGCCAATAGAAAAAAGAAGATAAAAGAGGGTGTGTACCAAGTCTTTGACATCAGTGTATTTCTGGAACGAACAAGCAAAGATGTCACCTCGCAGAAAACATTCTTCTTCACCCCACAAAGGAAAGAAAAGGAAAGGACTACCTCCTCGTTTAGCCAAACACGGAGACGTGTTGTCCGTTCTGTCCAAAGCCTCTCCGCCCATGCGAAAACAAATCATTAAAACAGCCTCTAAAGATGTCATCGATACCGTGTGTGAATGTTGTTTGAATGTTTTGAAAGGCACGATACCTTTGTCTCCACACCAGAAAAAATGCTTCGCCAAACATCGACACGTTCTTCGTCAAATGGTCCAAAAGAAAATATCCGTCCGTCAAAAGAAAAAGATGTTGGTGCAACGCGGAGGATTTTTACCCATTCTTGCTCCTATGTTGACAAGCTTAATACCAGGTTTGATACAAGGGATGACCCAAGGGTTAACTCAAGGGATGGGTAGAAGATAAAAGGACCTTATGGAGCACCACAATCTCAGACATAACCTTTGAAAGCCCATGGAAGGACGAAAACTAACTTTGGTTCCTTACAAACGATGGATGGAATACCATCATTGGCAAGAACAACGATCCCCCCATTTACCACCCAATCCCAATTTGGCTGAGATGTCGCAATTACAACACGAATTGCAATCCTTGATCCATCGCCACGATTTATCCGAAACCGAAAAATCACAAAAGTACGGTCAACTCTTGAAACGGCTACAACTCTTTCATCAGAAAGCTGTGGAACAAACAGCTCAACCCACTTTGTCCGATTTTAAGGCTCTCATGAATAACCCGTCACCCTCACCCTCTACAGTAGTTAAAACAGACGTTACCCCACCATTACCCAAGGAAGAAGAACCCCATGATCTCTTTCAAACACCTACTGCTACTCCCATTTCGAGTAAGATTGCCGCTTCCTTGTTAACCCCTTCTCCCACTCCCCCACGAGAAGAGCTCAAAACTTGGGTTAAAAAGATGATGGCTACTCCTTCTTCGACAGATGTGAAAAAGAAAGAAAGGAAACCAGAAGTGAGAAAAGAAAAGAAGGCCAAAGAAGCTATCCCATTACCTCCGCCACCACCATTACCCTCGACGTCAACTCCTGTGGCACATCGGACACGTAAAACCGTTTCCAAACAACCCGCATTTCGTCCCACCCAAAGCAATATCCTCGAAGAGTGGGTCCCTTATTAACAACAAACCATGGAGAAGGTATTAGCCAGCATTTACTACGATCCAGCTCACCCTGCAGGTTACGGAGGCATTCAGAAATTGTATCGTGCTGCCAAAACTCGCCTGAAAAAGCTCCGTTTACCAGCAGTACAACGATGGTTACAAGAACAAGCAACGTACACTTTACACAAGCCCATTCGACGAAAATTTCACAGAAGTCGCACTCAAGTGGAAGGCATCGATCATCAATGGCAAGCCGATTTAGCTGATGTCTCTCATTTAGCCACCTACAATCGTGGCTACAAATATTTGTTTTGTGTCATCGACGTCTTTTCTAAATTTGCCTGGGTCGTACCATTGACATCCAAATCGAGCGAAGAGTTAGTACGAGCTTTGCAACTGGTGTTGAAACAAAGTGGTCGTCACCCTCTTCGATGGCAAACCGACAAAGGCACCGAATTTCTGAACCAAGCTTTCCAACGAGAATTAAAAAAACGTGACATTCATTTTTTCACCACCGAAAATCCTGAAACCAAAGCCAGTATCGTGGAACGTTTTCAACGTACCTTGAAAGAACGCATGTGGAAATATTTTACGCATCAACACACTCTCAAGTACATCGACGTCTTACCACACTTAGTCCAAGCCTACAATCAATCTTACCATAGAAGCATTGGACGTGCCCCACAAGAGGTGACACCCGACAACGAAGTCACTGTTTTTGAGCGTCTGTTTGGCACGTCCCGGACGAGGGCTGTCCCCAAGAAAGGTAGAGAAGTGTTAACCCCGGGAGATTGGGTACGCATTGGCAAAACCAAACGCACTTTCGACAAAGGTTACTTACCCAACTGGACCACCGAATTGTTTCGTGTGACTGAACGAGTGCGCGATCGTCATCCTACCGTCTATAAATTGGAAGACATGAACGGAGAAGTATTAAAAGGAACATTTTACTTGCCTGAGTTACAACGTGTTACCAAAAAAGAAGACGACGTGTACGACATTGAAAGCATTCTCGAACGAAGAACCCGTAAAGTAGGAAAACGTCGTGTCAAAGAAGTCAAAGTACGTTGGAAAGGATATCCTCCTAGTTTTGATTCTTGGATTGACGCTTCGCAAGTCATCGACTATAAAAAGAAGTGACCATCATGCCCTTCAATACAGCTTCAGCGACCACAGTGACTACTCCTTCACCCACGTCATCTCTGCAAGATTTACAAAAGCAACCCTTGTGGGTGTGGTGTGGAGAACGTGTCCCTAAAACGCAAATCGTTTTTTTCTGTCAAATCTTTGTGGTGTATTGTGTCATTGGTGCAGCCATTGCTAATTTGAGTTTGCAACAAGGAGACAAACAATTGTGGACCATTTTACTCAGCAGTTGCATCGGGTATCTTCTTCCCAATCCTTCCCTGAAATACTCTTACAACGGGAACAACAGTAACAATATTGGGAGTCTTGCGGCCAACGTTAGTCCTTCTCCTGACAGTCACCCTTCCAATCACAATCCTCTTTTAGACACTCCTTTAACTTCGAGTGACTCCTCGGACAGAAGAACATTGGAAATATGAACAACACTATTAACCAATTTTACTTAACGTTACCCAGTGACAGTTCCATGGAGGTGTTTCCTAACAACACATTGTGTTGTTACACGTCTAAATTACCTCAAGCCATGCATTTGGATCAAGATGATCACTGGGAAGCAGCTTTAGTGGAAATAATACACCCGACACAAATCAAAAACATCGTCGAAAATCAAAACTTTTTCACAGTTGAAGTGTACGACAAGCAATTGCAACAAGCCTTAGATGAACGAGGTATCACTGGCATTGACAACAAGAAATCAGATGGACCCCCAACTAAACAACTGTCCACTCATGTGTTGACCATTCCTTCAGGCTACTATTTTAGCGGTCAACATTTAGTGACTACGATTGCAAGCAAGTTCAATGTTGTGTTTGGTAAACCCCTGGACAAAATCAGAGAAAGTGTTACCTTTGAGTACATTAAAGTGGCTCGCCGCTTCATGATCAAATTTTCAGAGAAGAAAATAATAGCCATTACCTTTTGTCCTGAATTGTTTGATATCTTAGGTGGAGACCTCAAGATGCTCCCGAACAAAAAAGAAATACCAGGCATATCCAGTAACTTGGATTTTACCAAATATTTTCGATCCCCTGTAGAAATGAACCAAGGACTCAATTTGATGTTTGTGTACTCCGATGTGGTGGAGTACAACGTGGTAGGACACACCTCTGTACCGTTACTACGTGTCATTCCTTTCAAAGTAGATACTACTACCGCTGACGAGGAAGGTGGAAATACCTATCACGTTCACCGCGAATTTGTACATCCTCATTATTTACCCGTCAGTAAGTCGTATTTCGACAGTGTCAACATTACTATAAAAGGAGAACTAGGTCAAAATATTCCATGTACCAAAGGGAAAGTCACAGTGAAACTCCATTTTCAAAAACGATTCTCCAACAACTGAAAAAGTGATGTATCCTGTGTACCAAGGAGTCACTCGACAACGAGGACATGGTTTAGGAGATATGTTTAAATCAGCCTTTCGTTCCGTGGTCCCTGTTTTAAAACCGATGGTGACACGAGGATTGCACACCTTAAAAGATGCCGCATTGACTCACGGCAAAGATTTTCTTTACAATGTTCTCATTGACAAACAAAACCCTAAAGAAGCTTTTTTGAGAGCAGGCAAAAATACCTTGCTTCAAACGGGTAAAGAGCTTTTGGGTCGACGAGAAAGTCCTATAAATGCTCTGAACGGCACCGAGTCTAACATTCCTGCTTCCCTGACGACACAGCAAGGACAAGGTAGAAAGCGTCGACGAAGACACCCTTTCAAAAGTCTCCGTACCTCTAAAGTGAGAAAGACAAAGAAAAAAAGAACCGCTCGAGACTTAGACATTTTTGATTATTAAAAGTGAAGAAAAAAACCTAAAGAAAAAATGATGCACCAAGAATCTTGTGCCTGTTCCAAGTCGGAACTGGATCTCTTTGCCATGCCACCCACGATGATGACCATGCAAGAAGCTCAATGGGTCGAATTTCATCCCGTCTCCTCTTTGACGGATTCAGCTCCCATCGAGTTTGAAATCAAAGGACAACCCGAAGATTACATCGATCTCAACAACAGTTACTTGTATTTGAAACTGAAAGTCACCAAAACAGACAACACCAATCCAGGAGCCAATGATAGAGTAGCTCCTGTCAACAATTTCATGCATTCCTTGTTCAGCGATGTGGATTTGTACATGAATAACAAACTGATCAGCAGTAGCATGGATACTTACCCTTACCGAGCGTACCTCGAAAATCTCTTGACGTACGGAAAAGAAGCCAAGAACACTCATTTAGATGCTTGCGTGGTAGGGAAACCTGACACCGCAGATAAGTTTAACGACACAGCCTTACCCGTACCAGCAGCTGCTGATGGCAGCGCTCCTGCCGATCCTCACAATGAAGGTTTTAACGAGCGTCGAAAGAAAATTTTGCAAGGACGTAGTTTAGAACTGTTCGATCGTTTGCATTTGGACATGTGGTTTCAAGAGAAGTATTTGCTGAACGGAGTAGATATTCGCTTGAGACTGAATCGAAGTAGTACTGCTTTCCATTTGATGGCTCATGCCAACGAATACAAAACCATTATCCAAGAAGCCAGGTTATACGTACGTCGCGTGGAAGTGTTACCTAAAGTGGGAAATGATATCAGTCACACTTTGAGCAGAACGACAGCCAAGTATCCGATACGACGCGTGGAAGTCAAAACCTTCACCATTGCCGCTGGACTCCGATCTAAGATTGAAGATCATCTGTTCCAAGGACAGTTACCCAAACGTTTATTCATTGGTATCGTCAGCAATGCAGCCCTCAATGGTGCCCACGATGAAAATCCTTTCCAGTTTAAGCACTGCAGAGTATCCAAAATCGAAGTCAGTCGCGATGGCAAAACTTTGTGTACCAGACCCTTCGAACCCGACTTTGGTGAACAGAAAAATTACTTGAGGTCGTACTTGTCGCTGTACGAAGCCACAGGACAGTTAGGAACCAACACCAGTCACGGTATTTCCTACGACGACTATGCAAGAGGTTACACGTTGTGGGCTTTTGATTTCACTCCAGACCAAGGCAGCGACGAGGGACATTTCCACCCTATAAAATCTGGGCAACTGCGTGTGGAACTTCAGTTTGCAGCACCTCTTCCCGAAACGGTGAATATCATTCTGTATGCTGAATTCGATAATACCATAGAAATCAACAGTTTGAGAGAAGTCATTCTAGACTATTAGACATTATGGAAGACCCTTGTCCTTCTTTGAATAGTGGAGAATCCATGGAATGGGAGGTTACAGAAAAAGCAGATCCCCAAGACCAAAAAGAAGAGGTAGTGATCATACAATCCAGATGGCCAGAACAGGAACAACAATTAGTGGCTTGTTTTGCACAACACTTGGAAGATACAATGAGGGACCTGATTAAAAAAGATTGTTATGGATGTCAAATCGATCATCCCAGTCAAATTCAACACGATAAATGTATGATGATGAGTCAAGAAGAAAAATTGGACAATTATCTGAACGAAGCTTGGAGTCTCATCTCCGAAGAAGCCGTGTTACTTCAGTGGTATAAAGGCTTACGTGATCATTCCTCTCCTCCATTGTTTGCTCGAGAAATCGATCGCATCGAAGCTCTCTTGGCCAAAAGTAAAGAGACGAAACAAACCATCAGTTACTTGTCAGACCGTTTCAAACAAAAAGTTTGGATTGAATTGATGACTTATCATCACCTGTGAAGAAAGGAGAGAAAAAAAACAAGGCTACACAACAAAAAATGGATACTTGGGAACTTTATTATCTTTTGAACCGTAGTTCGTACACTGCTTCTTGGAATCCTGTGGTGTGTGCTAAAGATGAACTACCTCATCGCAAACCTCAAGAGAATCAAGCTTATGTCATCAACACAGATGACAGTCATCTTCCAGGAACTCACTGGGTAGCAGTCTACTTTCCTCAAAAGGGTTGTGCGGAGTATTTTGATTCGTATGGATTGCCTCCTTTCGAAGATGATATCATTGACTTTATGAGAAGAAATGCCCAGACGACACGATTCAATAATGTGAAATTACAAAGCACAGATTCTATGGTGTGTGGACAATATTGTATCTATTATCTGCATCATCGCAGTCTTGGATATTCTTTAGAACATTTAGTGACTTATTTTGATCGTCATTCGTCTCGAAACGATGACAAAGTAGATCGATGGTTTTGTGACCATTATGGCTATCTGTTGTCTTTAGCTAGGAAACGTAGTGTACATCAATTGCCCAATGACTTCCAACAGTGGAAATCTCAATTTAATTCACAACGTTGTCAACCATGTCAAAGATAATGTATTACTGTTATGGAAGAAAAAAATGTTTGTTATTTGAAAAAATTGTGTTTTGTGAGTTGTTTTGTTATTTGAATAAAAATGTTGTGTTTTGAAACCAAATAGTCTGTCATTTGTTTTACATTTGTATTCATATAAATGTTCTTTGACTTTTCTTTCTATCCCTCACATCAAACTATCCCAACGTTTCAAAACCCTAAACCGCAGAGGGGTGTTTTCCATCACGTCCGCGCTTGAACCATATAATGCAGGGGTAGTCTCCAGTCTGGCCATTCCCCTGATAGTTACTTTTTAGTAATTCAGGGGAACGCCTAAATCTATAGTGCAATTAAGCACTTAAACGGGAGGGGGAACACCCCTCCCACTAAATGGGTATCGACATGATACTTATAAAAGTTGCCCAAATGCCCCTAGAGGGCGGTGGCAACTAAAAAACCCACAAGTCAGTCAGCCAGTCTGGCCATCCATTGTTTGACTCATCCTCCTACGAAGATGTGCTCAAGACTAGCTAAGCTGAACGAAGCTTATGTCACTCTGCATCGTATCAGACACAATCTGATGCCAAAGCCTGAAGAGATAGAGAATGTAAGAATGCTACAAGTAACGGAAGACCTCATAGAAGAACTCTTCAGAGAGGAAATTCAAAAAGAGAAAGATGAATGGACTGAGAAGTATCGACTTCAAAAGCAGCAGAGAGAGCAGAGAGAACAGCAGCAGCAGCAACAGCAACAGCAACAACAGCAGCAGGAACCAGACAGAAGTTTTGTCGACTGTCGTGTGGACACGAAAGAATTCTCTTTCTCTTTCCGAAGAAGCAGACCCTATCGTGTAGCCAAACGAGGACGCAATCTTAGACGATAAAAGATTGTCATCCTTCCTCGTACACACACACACACAAAAAACAGCCCTTTTCAGGGCTACCCAATATTCTCGAAAAGAATTAATCATTCAATTTGCTTATGGTATGTGAGGAAGTTAGAAAAAAATAGAAGTGAGTCTATAATCACTGTCTCTTTTTACTTTTGTTTTGAAGTGCGTCTATAAGCACAACGTATTTTTTCAAAATAACTTGTTCAATGTATAGTTAATATGAGTCAAGTATAAAAGTGAGGGGTGTTTTCCATCACGTCCGCGTGTTTTTGGTAATGATAGGGATAATGTAAGTTTTTTGGATCTACGGGTGTTTTCCATCACGTCCGCGCTTGAACTATATATCAAGAAGCACTCTTCAGTCTGGCTATCGACGGACACTAGGGGCAGGTTGATTGAGGCTTGGGCCAATATATCAACACTGACCATATTAAATGATGGCACCGGAACGCGTCTAAATCCGATAAACGGTGCCTTGTCCGCCATTGACCTCACCCTATGCACAAAAACACTAGCACAAGTGGCGGGATGGGAGGTGGATCAAACTGACCCCATGGGCAGTGACCACTTCCTAGTTATCACCACCCTGCAAATGACAGTGCAGTCGCATGTGCAAACAAACAACCCCAGGTGGAACTATAAAAAAGCAGACTGGGACTTATTTAAACAAATGCTAAAAGATGAAGATACTACCCAGATAGAAACAAATGACATAGACCAATACTATGAAAACATTAATTATATCATTAACAAAGCAGCATCTAGCAGCATCCCAACCACTACTTATAAGGCACCAAAACTTACTGTGCCCTGGTGGAATGACGAAATTAAAACAACACAGCAGGCTAAAAACAAAGCACTCAAGAAATTCAAGCGTTCCAAATTAACCACGCACTTTATGGAATTCAAAAATCTCACTGAGAAATTAAAAGAGCTGATTAAAAAAGCCAAAATGGAAACCTGGCAAGCTTACTGTGGTACGCTCAACCACAAAACAAACTCTAAACAAGTATGGGATAAGATTAAAAAGATTAGAGGTAAAAATACCAACAATACCCCCAAATTAAGCAACACAAACAGTGATAAAGAACAGGCTGACTTATTAGCTCAACACTTTACTAATATGAGCAAAAGCAGCAACCATACTAAAGAATTTCAATTACATAGGGCCATCGAAGAAAGAGCAAACCCAAAAATATTCCAAGACTTGGGACCCAAGGACTCTCCTTTAAACAACAAAATAACTAAATACGAATGGGACCAAGCACTCAAAACAAAAAAAGAAACTTCACCTGGGGAAGATAAAATAGGGTATATAATATATAAACAATTACCACCAAATATAGTTCTTATAATAATAAATTTCCTAAATAACATATGGGAAACAGGAAAGTTACCAAAAAAATGGAAACATGCGATAGTAATACCTATCTTAAAACCTAATAAAGACAGCCATGATGTCAACTCCTATAGGCCCATATCACTAACCAATAACATCTGTAAAATCATGGAAACTATCATCAACAACAGAATCAAGTCACACCTTACAAAAAATAACCTTATCTCAGAAAATCAATGTGGATTCAGAAACAAGCGCTCCACCACAGACCAACTTGTAAGACTTGAAACTGCTATTAAACTAGCATTTAACTCACAACAAAAACAGAGCAGAAACCTCATTGCGGTTTTTCTCGATCTCGAGAAAGCATTCGATCTAGTATGGACCAAGGGCCTTATAGCCAAATTAAATAATTATGGCATTACTGGACGAATGTTTAACTTTATTCAAGATTTCTTAGCAAACCGCACAATTACAACTAGGGTAGGGGCAACTTACTCTGAGAAACACTCACTTGAAAATGGAACTCCACAAGGCAGTGTACTCAGCCCCACCCTCTTTAACATAATGATAAATGACTTAGATAAAAATTTGGCAACTACCAAAGTTGAATTGTCACAATTTGCTGACGATGGTGGCCTATGGAGAGCAGGAAACCCCTCCAACCACAAAAACATCTCTGAACTTCAAACCAGCCTAAACAACATTGGAAACTGGGCTAATCAATGGGGATTTAAACTATCGCACCAAAAAACGGTAGCCGTACTGTTCACCCCATATAGACGAAACATAAAATACCCTAAATTAACAATACAGGATCAAGAAATAAAATTTGTTAAAGTAGCAAAATTTCTGGGTATGTACTATGACCAACATCTCACATGGGCATACCATATAGAGGACTTAGTTAATAGATGTAGTCGGGATCTAAATCTGATAACGAGCCTTAAAGGCACACATTGGGGTGCTGACCAAGAAACATCCCTAAAATTATATAGAGCTCTGGTAAGATCTAAACTAGATTATGGCTGCCAAGTATACTCATCGGCACCCATAACACAACTCAAAAAATTAGATCAAATCCAAAGATCAGCACTATTAAAGTGTACCGGAGCTCTAAAAACAACATCGACAGCCGAGCTGCATGTCTTAACGGGAGAGCTGCCCCTCCACTTGAGACGGCAAGAGCTCCTTCTAAAATATGTAGCGCGGCTGTCCACCCACCCCGCCACACACCCCACCCTCCTGGCTATAAATAAAACCAACATCCCAATCAGGAAAACCTTGAAACAAAAACTACCTATGGGAAAACAATATCATCTCTTAAAGACGATAATACCAGTAGAACTAACTCCTCTAAACAATTACGTAGTGTACGAACATGAACCTTGGAACAACGTACAATCTAAAGTCAACACCTCCCTCACAGAAAAAGGCAGTAAACAAAATCAAGAACAAACTCTAAAAATAGAAGCCTTAAACATTATAAATACTCAATACCAACAATATACCAAAATATATACGGATGGATCTAAAATTACTAACCCATACAGAACAGCTGCTGCAATGGTCATACCAGAGCTCAACATACAAATAGGCAGACGTCTCCCAGACTACTGCTCTATTTACACAGCTGAATTCTGGTCCATCCTCAAATCATTACAATGGATTGAAGAATTCAAACCTAATAAGACAGTAATTATTAGTGACTCGCTTAGCGTCCTATCTTCAATTCAAACAAAAACCACCAAATGCAGGGAAGACTTTCTCAATCAAATAAACGCCAAGCTAAAAATACTAAATACCGGAAATACTATTGTAGAGTTCATGTGGATACCATCCCACATAGAAATTAAGGGAAACGAAATGGCCGACAAACTGGCTAAGGAAAAACTACACGAACCGAATTTTGAGCCACTGCACTATAGCACAACCGAACTCTACAGTATAATAAACACCCAAATAGATATAAAATGGCAACATGATTGGGACAATAGTACAAAAGGGAGAGTGTTGTACACTACTGTTAAAGAAGTAAACAGGTACAAAAAACCGCCTAAGGGCTCACCTAAAGAGCAGACAATCATCAATAGGATAACTTTAGGAAAAACCAAGCTGGCCAACAGCATGGGAAAATATATAGGACCCTTTCCTCATAATATAAACTGCTACCATTGCAATACCCCGGAAGATCTACATCATATCTTCAACAATTGCAGTAAAACCAAACAAGAAAGGGACAAATTTAGATCACAACAGCAGAATATAAAAGCCCCATATACATACCCAGAAATTATACAAAATACCAATCCCAACATTTTAATGACACACAAGAATATGTTGGAATTTCTACTAAACATAGGAAAAATAGGGAATATATAAATTATCCATTAAAATCCTAAACACAACAAACAACAAAACAGGACCCTAATGCCTACATATAAAACATTACTAAGCCCCTTTAGGACAGGAAAACAAGAAACGGCCAGGACCGGGGTGTGGAAACTGGGCTCAACAAGGAATACCTTTGACGTGTCGCTTAACGGCCCCGGATACTTCCGGCAGAGGTCCCTTGCTGTTGCCTGGCCGCCGCGCCTCACGGACCGGTCGTGGGGAGGTGACTGGGTGTAGAAATGGACAATCCTTGACGTGTCGCTTAACCGGCCCGGGACATTTCCCGCAGGGACCCATTCCTACTACCTAATAACCGAACCACACACCTGAACTAAACCAAGGGGCAAAACAAATATGGAAATAGGGTCCCAATAAAACAAAAAGGGAAACCAGGATCCATAAAGCAAACAAGTCATGCATACAAATAAAACATTAATAAACCCCTTTAGGACAGGAAAACAAGAAACGGCCAGGACCGGGGTGTGGAAACTGGGCTCAACAAGGAATACCTTTGACGTGTCGCTTAACGGCCCCGGATACTTCCGGCAGAGGTCCCTTGTTGTTGCCTGGCCGCCGCACCTCACGGACCGGTCGTGGGAAGGTGACTGGGTGTAGAAATGGACAATCCTTGACGTGTCGCTTAACCGGCCCGGGACATTTCCCGCAGGGACCCATTGCTACTACCTAATAACCGAACCACACACCTGAACTAAACCAAGGGGCCAAAACAAATATGGAAATAGGGTCCCAATAAAACAAAAAGGGAAATCAAGAGCTATAACACAAACAGGTCATAAAAACATAATCAAATTACCCAATAAATAACACCAAGAAATAACAAGATGACACCAAAAAACAAACATCATAGGCAGTAAGGATGTAGGCTAACACTCTACTCTCTCTTCTTTCCTCTCTAGACACTCTCCCTAGATACCTTCTCATTAGGAGTACAACCAAGTGTACAGTGTTAAAAACATAAGTATCAACCACACCAAAAAAAGCTTAATTAGAACCAACAGATGCACCGAGAACGGAGCAACTTAACCAGGTAGAGAAATATGATAGAGACCCCAAATCAAGAACATATAAGGTAGTCTAAACCTCCAAAGACTATCAGGTCCAGCGACACAAGGTCGCACATCAAATAGAAAAAGGAAAAAAACGTAATTTAGGTCCCGCAAAATTAGAACATATAAGGTAGTCAAAAACCCAAGACTATCAGGGCCAGCAGCACAAGGCTGCAAAGCTAACTAAATAACCTAAGAAATATGGCATAATTAGAACCCCAAATAGAACATATAAGGTGGTCAAAGCCCAGATCATCAGGCCCAGCAACACAAGGTTGCACATAACAAAATCCTAGGAAAACAACTACACAAAAATACACAACCAGCAACAAACATTATAAAACACTGTTACATAAACGTTGTACACTCAAAAACAGCACAGAGTATATAAATAGGGATAGGGTACGACCAAAGAAGCAGCCCTTGCCAGGCACTTCGCCTTGCCCGCAAAACCTGCCGCAGCAACTACACGTGCTTAGCACGTCCTAAAACAACCAGACAGAAACAGAATGAATTAATATGAGTGTGTGCTGGAACTATTCCCACTCATATATGTGGCCCTACAATCACACAGTAGTAGCTCAATAGCTACTCCGATGTGACGGCCCAAGTAAATAGTGTTCCATGAACACATAAATGCCTGCAGGGTGGCGGCTCCATTCCCACCCTCAGGATAAAGTAAATAACCGTCTTTTGACGGATAAAACAGTGGTAAGAGCCCTCGGGACGAATCACTTTAAACGCATAATGTCAGTCAGTCAGTCTGGCTATCATCATTCCACATTCAGGCAGAGGCAGCGGACTGAGTAGGACGGCTTATCTGGAGCAGGCGACCTGGTGACGTCACAGTTGTAGTGCGAAAGCATGAATCCCGGGCTTTCACAGTCAAAGGATGTTACTGTGATATTATCCCGTCACTGATACAGACAGAAACATCAATTTGTACAGCGGTGGACTATACAGAAACTCGAAATGGATATTTCGTAACTCCCGACCTGGCTTCGTGGCTGAAATAGAAATGGAGAGAAGTATGTATAGCGGCAGCGACCTTGACTTCTAGAAGCAGAGACCACGTAACTCCCGAATTTATTTTGCGGCAGGGGTCGAAACGGAAAGAAGATTGAGGCCTACTTCTACTTAACTACGGATTGAAGAAAAATGGCTGCTGTAGATGTTGGTGTGCTGCTGTATCGCACTACTGGAACCATGTTGTAACATGCCTTGGAAATCTAAACAACATGGCGGACCTGGGGCGCGCTGTCTGGTGATGGCAGAATAGGAGTGAGATTGTCCCACAGGACTGCACGAGGACATAAGATGCTATTGCCAAGACAGTGAAACACTACCCCAGATATCCAGAAGTGTGATAGAATTTCAGCTATCATACAGATATAGACGTCACCACTGGCCTACGAAGAACGCTGTACAATGAAAAGATTTTCATTGCCATTACCTTTGCCTGAATAATAGGGGACTCATTTGGTTACGAGTACCCCTCTTTGAACAACTTTCCGTGGCCCTAAAAAGCTAATTAGACCTTATTGGTACCGCCTCCATCAAATTTAAGACCAAAAATTACCTACCATTGACTACACTATTATATGTCGCTTAGACATTTTTAATTTTCTAAATTTGTTAGGGACTTATTATATGTACGCTTATGTACTAGTTTTATTTGAATGATAGGACTCTAAATAATAATTCTTCAACTTATATATTTGAATAATTGCACAGGTGGCTTACACATTATTGGATGTTAATTTGTCCATTAGTACAACTGGACTGAATTTGACCTTTAGTATGACCTTGTCGTTTCAGGTGTGGACTGCGTCCTTTGCTGTGCTGTCTTGCTCTTGCGTGCTCTGGTGTGTGCTGCTGTGTCGACGCCCTCCTGGACCTGGGCCCTTTCCGCCTTTGCCATTTCCGACTCACCAAATTACTAGCGAAATGAGAAAGCATTTTCCCTCGCTACCAACGTTTACTTCTGATTGGTTGTTAGGGGTGGGTGTGTGTAGGTACTATTCCTACCCACCCCATGGGCTTTCATTTCTCCCGATAGTTACTTTTTAGTAATTCGGGAGAACGCCCTATTTAAAATATAGTGCATTTAAGCACTGTAAATCCTGAGGGGGGGAGTAGCGACCCTCCCCAAGGGACCTTAAATGGCCACCGATATGGTGGCTATAAAAGTTGTCCATATGCCCCTAGTGGGCGGTGACAACTCTAAAACAATCATGATGATGATGATGATGAAGTCTGGCTACCCATCGTTGACGCATCAACACCAAAGATGAATAGAGTGCAGAAATTAAGAGAACTTCAAATGCATTTGGAGAATGCTAGGCGTCTCCTGGACGAACTGGCTATGGAGGCCATAGTAGAACAGACAAGGATTGAAAAAGAAGAGGAGGAAAGAAAAAAGAAAGAAGAGGAGGAGAAGAAAAGTCCCATCTTGCCTCACCGCATGATGAGACAGACTAGTAAAGTCAAGCCCATGGTGAGGACACCTTCACCAGAACCAGTTCGTCCACTACAGGTACAACCCCCACTGCCTCAGCCGCAACAACCACAGCCTTATCCACGGTTGCGGAATAGAGGCAGAAATGAAGAGACTTTCACTATCCCTCAAACAGAAGATTGGGATAGTGAAGCCACTCATTCTCCCTCTGCACTCCCAATCACAAGAGTGAATTGGGAGAATGATTGGAGTAGGAGATGTGTGTGTGGGGCTAGACCTGGGAGATGCCAGCATTAGCCAGGTGCAATTTGAAGTTTAAAAAACAGTCCTTCTCAGGGCTACCCAAATAACAAGAAAAGAAATACTATGTCAATTGCCAATGGGTGTGAGAGAGGAGTAGTGTGATTATAAACACTGACTCTATTTAGATGGTATAGGGTGTAATTTTGGATAGTATATAATAGGGTGTGTTTTGACTGCTTCCCCGTGTGTGTGTGTGTGTGTGTGTGGTTAGTATAGGGTGTGATTTTGGATAGTAAATGATAGGGTGTGTTTTGGCTGCTTCCTCGTGTGTGTGGTTAGTATAGGGTGTGATTTTGGATAGTAAATGATAGGGTGTGTTTTGGCTGCTTCCTCGTGTGTGTGGTTAGTATAGGGTGTGATTTTGGATAGTAAATAATAGGGTGTGTTTTGGCTGCTTCCCCGTGTGTGTGGTTAGTATAGGGTGTGATTTTGGATAGTATATAGTAGGGTGTGTTTTGGCTGCTTCCCCGTGTGTGTGGATAGTATAGGGTGTGATTTGGGATAGTAAATAATAGGGTGTGTTTTGGCTGCTTCCTCGTGTGTGTGGTTAGTATAGGGTGTGATTTTGGATAGTAAATAATAGGGTGTGTTTTGGCTGCTTCCCCGTGTGTGTGGTTAGTATAGGGTGTGATTTTGGATAGTAAATAATAGGGTGTGTTTTGGCTGCTTCCCCGTGTGTGTGGTTAGTATAGGGTGTGATTTTGGATAGTAAATAATAGGGTTTGTGGATAGTATATAATATGAAAAGTGAATGTAGGGGGGTGTTTACTTTCACGTCCGTGCTTAAGATATATATACGCAATCGTCGGTCCTTGGAGCCATTCAATGTTGAACACATCAAGATGAATTTTGAATTGTTTATCCAACTCCGAGACAGCTGGTTTGGGATCCTTGATGCAGAATATCAAGTGGAAAGACTTGAGGAAGAATTTCAGAGTAACCATGGCTTTGTAAGCCAACTGAAATTAGCAAGAGATTTATTAGAAGGTATGATAGAGGAGGAAGACCAGAAATTAAGAAGACGTATTAAAAGAAAATATATAAGAATATGGGACTTGAAGCAAGCACTTGATCATGTCATCAAAGTCAGGTGTTTTCTAGAAGAAACATTACATCTGATAGAGTGGGAATATGTGAAGTGGGGTCTAGACAGGCTAAAGAAAGCAGAAGCAATGATGAGAATGGTGATGGAAGAACAGGTGATCCAGATTAAAGAAAACTGGTCTAAGGAGAGAAAGGAAAAAAAGAACAAAAAGACGAAAGAGGACTTTGATCTACTCAATCTAAGATGGATGAGAGTTCAGGAAAAGTTTAGAGCTATGGGACATCCTGACTGGATTCCCGAAGAAGAAAAGAAGAAGAAAACGGGAATCATTGGTAAAATCAAAAGGTGGTGGAACAATGGCAGAAAATAAAAGAAGAAGAAGTATCCAAAGGCTCTTTTCAGGGCCACTCATAAGTCTCGAAAAGATAGTAGCTTTCATTGCCACCCTTTTTTTCCCTTGTTATATTTCCTTTGTTATATTTCCCTTGACGCTATATAGTCCCACTATGTTAAATTTCCCTTGACGCTATATAGTCCCACTATGTTAAATTTCCCTTGACGCTATACAGACCCACTATGTTCAATTCCCCTTGACGCTATAGTATCCCACGCTGTTTTGACGCCATAGTATCCCAAGCTGTTTTTGACTGGGATTTTCCCTTGACGCTATAAATCTTGACGCCATAGTATCCCAAGCCGTTTTTGACTGGATTTTCCCTTGACGCCACGGTATCCCCATATACTACTTACGCCGCACTCTACTCCCTGAATAAGAACACTTTCATTAGAAGAAGACTTCTCAGAAAAAGGCAAAGTACCTGACAATAAAAGACTCTGAGAAGCTCCAGTGTCCCTTAAAATTTTAATAGGGGTGGGATTGGCCAAATCACCCAAGAGTGATATAGAACCCTTCGATATTAATGGTTCATAATTCTCCATATTAAAATCAGACCGGGGTTTATTAGACCCAACAAATGTATTGCTTTCAATACATGACTGTGACCTTGACCTCTTGGAAATAAAAGCATTTGGAACAGGTCTGTTTTGATTCTGATGCCTATTTTTCAATTTGTAGCAATCAGAAATAACGTGTCCTTCTTTCTTGCAATAGGTACACGTCGGATGAGACAAGGATTTAGAATCAAACTTCTCTGAAGTCTGATTTTTGAAAGTTGTGTTAGTTTGAGTTTTAGAAGGGCTTGAATTAGGCGGAAATACGTTTCTGCCATTAAATTGTTGAGTAGAAGTCTTGTTAACAAAAGGAACTTTATGTGTCAAAGAATATTCGTCAGCAGCTCGAGCAGCATTTTCCAAGGTTTCAATCTGATGCTTATCAAGATAAGTTTTAACATCATTATGGACACAGTTTTTGAACTCTTCAATTAATATAATTTGCCTGAGATTTTGATAATCTTGTTTGACTTTCTTGGCTAAAAACCATCTATCAAACATCTGCTCCTTTTCTCTAGCAAATTCGACATGAGTTTGTCCAGCTTCTTTTCTGTAATTTCTGAATTTTTGCCTATAAGCTTCAGGGACTAACTCATAACCTCTTAAAATGCATTCTTTAACCACATCATAATCACCACTTTGCTGAACGGACAGTGAACAGTAAATATCACTAGCCCTACCAGTAAGTACACATTGTAATAACATGGTCCAATATTCTCTTGGCCACTTTAAATTTTCAGCAACTTTCTCAAAACGAATGAAGTATTTGTCTACTTTTTTTTCTTAGAAAGGGGGCACTAATCTAATATTCCTTGCTAAATCAAAATTTGGATTTGAAGTATGATGGTGATTCTCACTTGCCAGCTCTAATTCTTTCATTTTACACTGATATTCCCTTTCTTCCTTCTCTCTCTCTCGTTCAATTTGTTTTTCTTGTAACCTTTCCTGTCTCTCTCTCTCCTCTTTTTCAAATTGTAATTGTCTTTTTTTCTCCTCTTTCTCAAATTGTAATTGTCTTTCTTTCTCCCTTTCCTGAAATTCCAGCTTCTTAAACTCTAATTCAGATTGTAATTGTCTTTCTTTCTCCCTTTCTTGTCTCTCTCTTTCTTCTTTTTCAAATTGTAATTGTCTCTCTTTCTCCTCTCTCTCTCTCTATCAATCCGCATCTGCTCTTTTTGTAATTCAATTTGTTTCTCTTTCTCCTCTCTTTCATATTGTAATTGCTTTTCTTTCTCCCTTTCTTGTAATTACAGCTTCTTTAACTCTAATTCCATCTTGAATTTTAATTCTAATTCCTTCAGTTTAATGTCAGAGTCTGGTGAAGACTTACTGACTGGAATCAAAGCACTTTGTTCCAAAACATCCTGTTCTACCAAATACTGGACCAAAATCTTTTTGATATCTTGTTTCGTTAAAGAAGCCTTGACTTCAGAAAGATCGTATTTTTTGTCAAGTTGAACCAACTCATCTTTTTTGAAAAGATCGAATTGCTCCTGGGTAGGATTAGAAAGAAATATTTCTACCTTAGATGTCATTTTAATACAAGCGTGTCAGTCTCACTAAAGATTTAAAATTTTCAAAAACTAGGGGAAATTCAAATTTAAATTCCAATTTACTTAAATCCCAAGACGAGATCCCCAATTTCTATGTTACGTGCTTAGGCTCGAATAAGCAGCAACACAGAAAGAGTGAAAATTAACAAGCTTGTATAACTTGAACAATGAATTTATTAAGTACAATTATTTTCATAAAATAAATAAACTTACGGTTTTAGAGAATGAAATCCAACATTAATCCAATATAGAATTCACAATAATAATCCACTAATGGAATTGCAAGAGTCCTGATAAATAAATATTCTAATAGTTCCAGGTTCGAATCTTGACGATGTAATCCAAAATGGCTGACAATGTCACGTGATGCAGTTCTTGTTTTTTTTATCATCCAAATGAATTATGAGCACATGTTTTCTTCTCCAAATAGATAAATAAATCCTCTTTTTCAATGAATTGACACAATGTCCAGAACAAGATAATTAAAATTATAACTCAAACATAAATACACAACTACTAACTTTAAAGCCCAAATGCTACTGAACTGTTCTATCCCAAACAACAGTCTATATAACTGTTTTTCTTAAGTAAACAAGTGATCACGTGATTTTCTAGAAATTGATAGAAGTTCATGGAAGGTCACAGAAAGAGACTGCCTTCACTAAATCACGTACTCTAGATATTTCCTACACCCAAGAACTAAAAAAAAAAAGTTGTCCTTGTTAAGTTGTATGTTAACAATTAAAAAACACACTAGGTCTTGAATACCAGTATATATTTTGTATGTGGACAATTAAAAAACACACTCGGTCTTGAATACCAGTATATATTTTTGTATGTTAACAATTAAAAACACACTAGGTCTTGAATACCAGTATATATTTTGTATGTGGACAATTAAGAAACACACTTGGTCTTGAATACCAGTATATATTTTGTATGTTGACAATTAAAAAACACACTCGGTCTTGAATACCAGTATATATTTTGTATGTTGACAATTACAATACACACTAGGTCTTGAATACCAGTATATATTTTGTATGTCGACAATTACAATACACACTATGTCTTGAATACCAGTATATATTTTTTATGTTGACAATTAAAAATACACACTAGGTCTTGAATACCAGTATATATTTTGTATGTTGACAATTAGAATACACACTAGGTCTTGAATACCAGTATATATTTTGTATGTTGACAATTAAAAATACACACTAGGTCTTGAATACCAGTATATATTTTGTATGTCGACAATTACAATACACACTATGTCTTGAATACCAGTATATATTTTTTATGTTGACAATTAAAAATACACACTAGGTCTTGAATACCAGTATATATTTTGTATGTGGACAATTAAAATAACACACTCGGTCTTGATTACCAGCATGTATTTTGTATGTTGACAATTACAATACACACTAGGTCTTGAATACCAGTATATATTTTGTATGTGGACAATTAAAATAACACACTCGGTCTTGAATACCAGTATATATTTTGTATGTGGACAATTCAAATAACACACTCGGTCTTGAATACCATACCAGCATGTATTTTGTATGTTGACAATTAAAATAACACACTTGGTCTTGAATACAAGCATGTATTTTGTATGTTGACAATTAAAGTAACTCACTCCGTCTTGAATACCAGTATGTAATTTGTATGTTGACAATTACAATGCACACTAGGTCTTGAATACCAGCATGTATTTTGTATGTGGACAATTACAATACACACTAGGTCTTGAATACCAGCATATATTTTGTATGTTGCCAATTATAATACACATTAGGTCTTGAATACCAGTATGTGTTTTGTAAGTTGCCAATTATAATACACTTTTGGTCTTGAATACCAGTATATATTTTGTATGTTAACAATTAAAATAACACACTCGGTCTTGAATACCAGTATATATTTTGTATGTTGACAATTAAAATAACACACTCGGTCTTAAATACCAGTATATATTTTGTATGTTGACAATTAAAATAACACACTCGGTCTTGAATACCAGTATATATTTTGTATGTTGACAATTAAAATAACACACTCGGTCTTGAATACCAGCATGTATTTTGTATGTTGACAATTAAAATAACACACTCGGTCTTGAATACCAGTATATATTTTGTATGTTGACAATTAAAATAACACACTCTGTCTTGAATACTAGTATATATTTTGTATGTTGACAATTAAAATAACACACTCGGTCTTGAATACCAGCATGTATTTTGTATGTGGACAATTACAATACACACTAGGTCTTGAATACCAGTATATATTTTGTATTTTGTCAATTATAATACACACTAGGTCTTGAATACCAGTATATAGTTTGTATGTTGACAATTAAAATAACACACTCTGTCTTGAATACTAGTATATATTTTATATGTTGACAATTAAAATAACACACTCGGTCTTGAATACCAGCATGTATTTTGTATGTGGACAATTACAATACACACTAGGTCTTGAATACCAGTATATATTTTGTATGTTGTCAATTATAATACACACTTGGTCTTGAATACCAGTATATAGTTTGTATGTTGACAATTAAAATAACACACTTGGTCTTGAATACCATTAGATAGTTTATTTTTCTAGAACTCAACCCATACGATACGTTTGATTATGAGAGGTTTTGTTCGCGTCATCTTTACGGAGTGCTCACTATAGGAAAGTTTTATTGGAGAGCTACGTTTGGCTGCATATTAATCAGTTGTGGACGGTCTTGTTGACTGAATTGGTTGCTTTGTACCTCTAACATTACTCTACAGAAAATTGATGGCATATAATTGTCTTTGATCATGCTCGCAATTATAGCGGAAGTAATTCCAATACAAATTAATGAGAAAAACACAATTAATTTATGAATTTCCTTTACTAAGATTTTCGTTTCACTTTGAATTATATTTCTATTTTGGTGAAATGATTAGGACACACGTCCTTATTCACTCCGGTGCAGACACAAATTGTTTGAAAATCAGGTTCTACATTATAAACCCGGTTTTTCCATTAAAACAAAGTTAATGTATTTACATGTATAGGTTATTTTTAAACGCGTCTTTTGTCTTTTAGTGAACTGTTACATGTTTATGAGTGTGTTACATAACCTTTTCCATCGAAGATTTTCCAACACTGTTTGTTGACCATGTGCATTATATTAAGAATGGAATGAATGTCCATAGAATGGCCTTTTAAGGAACTGATTTGAATTCTATCTAAAAATATGCCTTGTTGACAGGAGAGTCTTCATAAAACATTTACTCATATTATTAGCTCGTCCAGAAAAATAAATGTAATCGTTGTCCACTAAAATTTTACTCACATTGTAACAAGAACACTCAAATTAAAACTGGCACCGAGAACACTTGTTTTTTATATACACAAAGTACACTCCTTTTCCTACACTAGATTATATTATGTCTTTCCTTTTTCCATTTACTCTCCGTTTGTATCAGAAAACGTTGACTGGTTGACTATGAGATTTTGATCATATCCAGCCACCGTTACTTTTTGCACATTACATCATCTATCTTTCTAAAGTTGGCACACACGCATGTCTAAAACATGACACAGTCTAATTATTATGCCTCACAATTTCACATTGAACTGATGAGTGTAATTAATTATTTGTCAACAAAACAAGACGAAATTCTCTGATAACGATAATTAACTAAACATTTGAATAGGTTCTGCTACCGAGGTGTTGAAAAACTGTGTGCCTGCAGAAGGTCAGTTTGTCTACGAATACCTTGACTGTATGTGCCAATTTACGAATTTACATTTGCGGTGTGATGGCGAAAATTTATTTTCTCTTTCCTTCACACGCACACACACACACACGCACACATTTCCATACATAAATACATACAATATATACATACATAGATGCATAAAATACATACGCACGCACACACACAAACACAGATATATATATATATATATATATATATATATATATATATATATATATATATATATATATATATATATATATATATATATATATATACGAGTTTATATCCTTAAAACATTAATGGAAAAGTGAAAGACAACAAGCTTTGTAAAATTTAACAAATACTTTATTTCTTCGAATACAAATATGCACATGAGCGAAAAAGAACTTTTGGTATTGCGAATTAAACTTCCAAATAATCCAAAAATAACGGACAAAGGTCCTAGTAATTTAAAGTCCTGAAGAAAAGTCAGCAAAATTTCCCAAAAGTTTAATTTTAAAAAAAAACTGAAGACGAAAACGTGTTTTTTTCATAGCTCTAGGAGTGTTATTGTGTCAACAGTCGTTTGCTAAATCACAGAAACATAATCCCAGGTTTGAATACTCTATATATTCCAATGAATGTCTTTATCCAAGAATTGTATTAGAGCACATATATATTCCTAGACACTGAATTAAATAATTTGAACAACAAACATTCCAGCTTAAAACTACGGGTTACAACATATGATATACAACTTATAAGTGCTTGACGTTGAAGCACGGATAACCAAGTCCATACAATTAAAAGATTATATACTGCTTTACTTGACCTCAGGTCACAATTAGCATTTTTCAAAATCATTTTTTTACTGAATTGAAAGTAGCCTTCTAGAATGATCCTGATGTTTTACAAAATCAAAAAACTACTACTACTACTACTACTACTACTACTACTACTAATAATAATAATAATAATAATGAGGACTTTGCATAGGGCCTAATCTTTAGAAGATCTAAGCGATTTACAACATTTATATATATATATATATATATATATATATATATATATATATATATATATATATATATATATATATATATATATATATATATATATATATATATATAATGATATGACTACACAAAAACCACCATGAAAATATAAAACATAAAAATATGCCGAAAATATTTATTAGGTATTTATGATTGTTCTTGAAGTCAAAATTAGGTAATGTTTATGAGAACCTTTAAAAGGTATCGCTGTGTTTTTATGTCTAAGTCCAATAGACAATTCGTTCCACGTTTCTGGGCGCTGATATGCACAATAGGATTGTCCATATGACTTCATTTGCATGGTGGGAATAATGAGTATGCAATTGTCAGCAGAGGAGCGTAAGTATCTTGCTGGTGTGTACAGATGGGTGAGGCCAGATAGGTATGTTGGACTGGAATCCGTCAGTAAACGTAGCACAAAGGACAACTTTTGTGCTTGATTCAGGATCGAATAGATAGCCAGTGTACGTATAGTACAGTGCAACGGTGAGGTGTGCTCTGATCGTGGTACTTTAGGGTGTATCCGAACAGCTGTCTTTTGAGTTTTTTTTTTGAAGTTTCTGGAATATATATTAAGACTAACCAGACCGAATTGAGTTACAATAATCTAGTCTTGAAAGTACTATTGAACACAGAAGTATTTTAGTGGCATCAACTGAAAGATGCGTCTCAGCTCAAGATATCTAGCCTTGCATATATTCATGACATGTTGGTGCGATGTGAGAGTACTGTCCAGAGTAACGCCTAGGTTTCGTACTGACTATGCGAATTTAATGTTTGAGTTGCTGATATTTATTTTTTGAGATAAAGGATGGGAATTATAAAGCCTTTGTGTTGTGATCAGAATAGCCTCTGTGTTATCATCAATCATCTGCAACTAGTTATAGGTCATCCATGATTTCACATCAGAAATAAGCACCGCTCCTAATGGTTAGAGCGTCCGCCTCGGAAGCGGAAGGTCGTGTGTTCGAACCACAGCCGAGTCGTACGGAAAACTTAAAATTCTGGTACTAACAGCTTCCTCGCTAGGCTCTCAGCATTTACAGGTTATTATTAAGGTTGGTCGGTCTGGTGTCAATGTGACTGTGTCTGGCGTCAATGTTACTGGCCTAATGTTACCCGTTAAACATCATGCTACATGTCTCGGACATGCCCCACTGCTTGATATCACTATAAACTACCACAATACAGACATCGTAGTTATATGACTGACTTTTCTGAAAGATACGTTAAACGTCCTAATCACACACACACATACACACACACACACACACACACACACACACACACGCACGCACGCACGCACGCACACACGCACACACACATCAGAAATACGCCTCTCTACACCTTGTATGGTAGTTTGGTGGCGATGTTTGTGTATTTGGGTGCCATCTGTGTATAATTGGTGTGACAATGAATGATGATCTATGACACTTGAGAGCGGCTGAATGTAAATAATGAAGTGAACAGGTCGAAGAACAAATCCCTGTTCAACACTTAAACATATATCAACTGGGCCGGAGTGTATTCCTGTTGCGGACAAAATTTGTGTCCTGTTGACCGCGTAGGACTTGAACCACGGTTAGGTTATATTGTTAATGCCAAATACATGATGCAGACGGTGAAGTAATATATCATGTCTATTGTGCCGAATTCTGCAGACAAACCAAGAAGAGCGAGGACTGTAATCTGTTCACGATCCAAAACAAAGAGAATATCATTAACTACTTTCTGAAGAGTAGTTTCAGTACTGCGGCAAGCACGATATGCAAACTTTACAGTGCTCAAAAGACTGAATTCAGATGAGATACAAGTTGGGTTCGAACAACCTTTTCTAAGATGTTTTGTAATGAATTGGAGATTAGAAACTGGACGGTAGTTCTTTAATTCGTTAGAGTCAAGTGCAATGTAGTTCTTTCAGCAGAGGCTGTACAATGCAGTTTTGAAAAATGATGTGAATTCCCCTGATGAGAGAAAAATATTAATAACATCAGTTATTGAAGGCGAGATTGGATATAAGCACTCAAGCAACAGTGATGTTGGACTTGGACCAAGTTCACGTGACGTTGGTGTACTCTTCATGTACGTACTAAATCCATAGAGACAGGTTCAAATGCTACTAACGGTTGTCGCTGAAATTCTGTATCACAACTGTCAATTGAAATTGTGATGGCAAGCTTAACTCTAATGGGTTTTACTTTGACAAGGAAGAAATGTGCAAACAGGTCTAGAAGGTCTACTGGAGAGACAGTAGATGGATGTGGTGTACATTTGTTCCTTGACATTAGTGTGCTAGTAATCTCGAAGAGATCTTGCAGCTGGTACTGCCCCCGTGATCTTAGTACTCTAGATGGCTGATTTCGCTGTATGGACTATGGCTTCATAAATTGAATTACACTCAGGAAATTGCAACACTTTGATCCAAATAATCAGATTTACTTCTTATACATAAAAGGCCGCTCTTGTGACCTATTGGTTAAAGAGTCCAGCCTAGGATGCGGGAGGTCGCGGTTTTGAGCCCCGTCCAAGTCATTCCAAAGACTGATATAAATGGTCTTAACATCTGCCTCGCTAGGCGCTCAGCATTAAAAGATTAGTGTTAGGACTGGTCGGCCTGGTATCAGGATCTTGTGACTATTTGGGACTAGATGCTACATGCCTGCGGCATAATGCCCCAGTGCTAGCATCACTGTAAACTGCCACACTGCAGACATCGTATCCTTATGACTGAAAATCGTTAAAGCTACGTTAAAAATCCAAATCGCACACACATACACATAGAATAATATAGTTGTGTATTAAATGTTTACATAAAATAAAATACATAAACCAATCAAGTCAAAAAACATACTAACATACAATTAAAATAAATATACTTAACAACACATACACACACAGTGAGTCGTATTAAAATAATTAGTGTTTATGAAGAAAAGATGTTTATCATATGTGATTTCTCGCATACAAATATTTGTGTGTGTTTCTTTCCATACCATTTAATGGATGCTAGAAATAATATCTATGTTAGATGTTGATTGGTTTCGCTAGGTATGGAGAAATCAAAGATTTTGTAAGTTGAATTTTTTAACGATTCTGAAAAACAAAGACTTAATTATCATACAAGACAGTCTGGGCCGCTAACATCAATAGGTCATGTAAAGGTGTATTCGAATCAAGTTTAGATTTAGAAAAGATATGTTTCTCATTACGAAAGCGAATTTGGGAAAATTGTATTAAGGCTATTGTATTAATTCGTATTCATCACAAGTGTCATAAATTTGTATCCGTACTTAATTAATGTTCATCACAAGTGTCATGAATTTGTATTCGTACTTAATTAACGTTCATCACAAGTGTCATGAATTTGTATCCGTACTTAATTAATGTTCATCACAAGTGTCATGAATTTGTATCCTTACTTAATGTTCATCACAAGTGTCATGAATTTGTATCCGTACTTAATTAATGTTCATCACAAGTGTCATGAATTTGTATCCGTACTTAATGTTCATCACAAGTGATATGAATTTTTATCCGTACTTAATGTTCACCACAAGTGTCATGAATTTGTATCCGTACTTAATTAATGTTCATCACAAGTGTCATGAATTTGTATCCGTATGTCAAGTGCCAAATTTTTCGTCAGTGACATCCAGTAATTAATTCGTAGGCTAGCCGACAATCAACTGTCTTGGGGGAGAGTTTGGAACGAAAAAAATGTTAGTTTAACTCGGTCAGACTGCTACAATAATTAGAGGGAAAACGGACTGAGTGTTTGACACGTTAAAATTATGTGGTTACTCACGCAGAACTTTCAAAAATGATTGAGACAAATGATAAGGTGATATTTCGATCCTAAGTGGCATTTTTGGCATCTTGATAGACGGTTTTCATAAGGTCAGTAAGAATAGCATTTATTCCGATTGGGCGAATGCATAGGGAAGGGGGCGTGTTGGACCCCAGAATCGAGGAAATATATACTTCGTATCAAACGAGGTTAGTCAGTCTGAAAATTTCTCTGCAAGGGAGACTGCTACCAAGACTCCGACCGAGACGTCGTAAAATTGTGGTTCCGGGAAACTGAATGTGGAACGATTGTAAGACGCCAAAAAAACAAGGAAAATAGTTTACTTTGGCAAGAGTAAGAATCAGCGAGAAGTCAAAGGACAATAGTTTTTTTGGGCAAGAGTGAGAATCAGCGAGACGTCAAAAGGAAAGAGGAAAAAAGAAATAAGAAGTCAGAGTGTGGAATTCCCGTTCAATCAAAGGGCAAGCTGAAGACGGACGCACGCAGGGAAAAGAAAGAAAAACCAGTCGACGAAAAAAGGTCATGTTGAATCACCCAACAGTCCAATGTTAAATGAACATTCGATTCCTTGATGAAATCTACTTTCAGTATTAACGGCTAACTTCATTTATTTTCATTAGTGTTTGGATTCTTATGAATGTATCCATTGTTTTAAAGCTTCAGTATTTGTATTTTTCTGAACTAAGTGTATTCAGAAAGAGAGAAATTGTAATTCACAGTGTCATTTTTTTCTTAATTGTATTTTTAATTAAATTCATATTTTATCTTTACGGGGGCTCGTGTATTGTCTTGTTCAAAGTACCATCTCAGATTACTATATTCACTGACCGGGCATATTACACCGTAGCGATCATCTTCTAGATAACGACAATTAGTGGGAGGCGGTCTTCAAGTGTTGTTTTCCAAGTTGCGCAATACCTCTGACCAGGCCTTGTGCAATATTGTACTAATAACACTTTGATAACTCGCCAGCACCACGTTACACCGTACTTAATTAATGTTCATCACAAGTGTCATGAATTTGTATCCGTACTTAATGTTCATCACAAGTGTTATGAAAATGTATTAATATTGTATTTATATTACTCACATGTGTCATGAATATGCATTCCTTCTCAATTAATATCCGTCACAAGTGCCATGAAGATGGATTCCTACTTTACAAATATTCATCATGTCATAAATATGTATTAGTACTTAATTAATATTCCTCACCAGTGTCTTGAATATGTCATAGTACGCAATTAGTATTCATCGCAACGAAGCAAGAAGCAATCTTCCATGGTTAACTGTGGTGATAATGTTTTCTTTCGTCCGACATCGTATTATTTGTCTAGTCAAATACAATTAGCTAGCGCATTATATCAAAACTATAACAGCTAAGCAAAACATTTCTGCTATTGGATTTCCTGAAGAATGTATAATGCCGTTTTCTGTAGATAGGCGACCAATTCTGACGTTAGGATTGTTGAATTTCATCGTCTTTAACGAATCTCAGCAGCTTTTTTAAATGAAAAAACAGCGTTTTTACTATTAATAGAAGGAACACAATACCAAAATATCTTTACTTTGAATAGAATAGACACAATACCCCAAAACATTGATATTCCAAAAGAATGAACACAGAAACCAAAAACAACTTAAATTTATTAGCATGAACACAGTATAATAAACATAACTATGAATAGAATTAAAACAATACCGAAAACAACGTCAATTTCCAATAAAAGTAACACAATTCCAAAAACAACGTCACTTTCAAATAGAAGTAACACAATACCAAAATTAACGTCACTTTCAAATAGAAGTAACACAATACCAAATGAACGTCACTTTTAAAGAGAAGTAACACAATACTAAAAATAACGTCACTTTCAAATAGAAGTAACACAATACCAAAAATAACGTCACTTTCCAATAAAAGTAACACAATTCCAAACACAACGTCGCTTTCAAATAGAAGTAACACAATACCAAAAACAACGTCACTTTCAAATAGAAGTAACACAATACCAAAAATAACGTCACTTTCAAAAATAGATGTAACATAATACCAAAAATAACGTCACTTTCCAATAAAAGTAACACAATTCCAAACACAACGTCGCTTTCAAATAGAAGTAACACAATACCAAAAACAACGTCACTTTCAAATAGAAGTAACATAATACCAAAAACAACGTCACTTTCAAATAGAAGCAACACAATACCAAAAATAACGTCACTTTCAAAAATAGATGTAACATAATACCAAAAATAACGTCACTTTCCAATAAAAGTAACACAATTCCAAACACAACGTCGCTTTCAAATAGAAGTAACACAATACCAAAAACAACGTCACTTTCAAATAGAAGTAACACAATACCAAAAATAACGTCACTTTAACACATACGTTACACAGTTCCAAAAACAACATCACTATCCAATAGAATTAACACAATGACTAAAAGCATTTCAAATAACGCTGTTTTTTTTCCAAACATATCGCCGTTTGATAATTTTTTTTCACTGATGTGGTGAAACGTCGGAATCTTTTATTCCTCTTTGCATGGTATTTGTTGTCTTTGCAAGAAGTCTGTCAGATGGAATTTCGTTTGAAATGTTAAATGCCTTTTTCTAATTGTTCAGATTTGGATGTTAAGAACACTGATGAAAGGTAACTACCAAATTCATCTGTACTTTTATATTTTGCTTCTATGAAGTCAGTTTATCTAGTACCTTTCTAACTTTATTGTCATGTCGCTTGTATCTTCGTTATCTTGTATATATTTGACAAGATGTATAGCACCCTTAACCATGTATGGTGTTTACAATTATCCCATCTAAGTGCATTTGCACACATCAATGTCGCCTCTCAAAGTTGATGTCATATTGGGGCAACACCATTTACAGGTTATTTATTCTGCGACGAAGACAATGACAAGGCACTCCACCAGGTCATTGGCAACGTCCGACTAGAACAACTGAATTTGATAGAATATAAAACCAGAAAGAGCTCTGTTTTTCCAGAATTGGAAAAACCAAAAGAAATTGAATAAAACTATTGCAAATTGAATATACCTACATATATTCAGCAAACATGACTGAAAAATAGTCTTGAAAAGGAAAAAGAAATGTATGGAAGATGAATATTTTAGAATGGAAGAGAAATATATTAAGCAAACATATGCAATATTTGCGAACACTAGAATTACTTGAAATACTAGAATTATACCAATCGTTCCCGTGGCCTATGTGGTTTAAGTGTCCCCCAATGCGTGAAGTCGCGGGTTCGAGTCCCGGCCGAGTCATACCAAAGATTTACAAAAATGGTATTATCAGCTACCTCGCCTGTCTGGATAATGTGACGATGTGGGACATGATGTTATCTGTCTTTGGCATGATGCCCCGATGCTAAATATCACTGTAAACTGCCATCCTAGCAGTACGACTGGAACATAGTTATCCAAATCACACACACACTTACACACACACACACACACACACACACACACACACACACACACACACACACACACGCGCGTATTGAAATAGGGCTTTTGTGCGAATGGAGCAGTTTCTTCACTTGATCTATTTCCGTTAAGCCAGTCTTGCCCCCGTATGCATTAAAAGCGCGTTCACACCAAAGCTTTGGCACCACCAACTTAATCTAAAGGATGCTAAAATGTTCATCAGGGATATCAATGCAAATGGCAAAAACAACGATTATACCTTGCTGAATGCGATGCAAAACCCAATACTGAAAAAATGCGTTGATAAATAAGTCGTTTACCGGTTGCATTGTTGTATATGCATTTGTTTGTTGAACCACACAAATTATGTTATTTACCTTCAAACTGCTAACAACAACGAGGCTGATGTGCCGAAGCATAATCCGCCTGCATATCAGAGTCAGTGTTGCCTTGTCTACTGATTACTTCTAACAAACTGCACAGACCCAGATCTGCCTGAGCATTATGTGACTGCATATCTGTAGTTTGTATATGTTCTCGTCTTATAAGCGAGTAAGGACGGTATCTTTACAGAACTATCTTTGTATCGTGTAATAGCGTTTAACAAGAAACAGTATACAAACACTGCTAAAATGTACATGAGGTAATTATGTATCTTGCATGCATCAACATTCTTGTGTATATGAATCTCTTTTCTGGAACGCATTTTCAATAGTTTAGGACATGTTTTCGGGAAGAATCATGTATCGTGTGCTGGAAAAGTGGAGCATTTTCTCTTTTCTCTGCTTTTCAGGTTCTGGTAGGTTCATGATGAATATTGAATAATTATATTTAATAATGTGACTAATACGAGGGCTTGTCATAAGAGATAGAGAGAGAGAGAGAGAGAGAGAGAGAGAGAGAGAGAGAGAGAGAGAGAGAGAGAGAGAGAGAGAGAGAGAGAGAGAGAGAGAGAGAGATCACCGTACAAATCCATTTACTGCTCGTACAATAGCCATATATCGTACAATATTTTACCATATGAGGTTTATATGCGCTGTTTATTCTACATTATAATTAAACGTAACAATCGTCGCTAACTTAACCGAAATCGTCTCTGTTAAATCGGTGTCCTATAAATATCAGGTTACGCATTGTTATATAATCATCACTGTCATTACAATATCAGGTTAGGTATTGTCATATAATCATCACTGTCATTACAATATCAGGTTACGTATTGTTATATAATCATCACTGTCATTACAATATCAGGTTACGTATTGTCATAGAATTATCACTGTCATTACAATATCAGGTTGAATTTTCGTATTGAATTATCGTGGTAATTACAATATTTGGACTCGTTTTGTCACATAAATAACACTGTAATTACAACATCAGTTGGAGTTTTGTCATACAATTATCACTGTAATTACACTATCACGCTGCGTTTTGACAATGAATTATCACTGTAAATGCATTATAATAGACTGAGTTTTGTCATATAATTATCACTGTAATTACTGTACTATTTTGTCCTTAATACTATTATTAACATTTCAAGATTATTTGCGTAACTACACATTGTATCCATTGTACAATATACGCTGTGAAATAATCACCCTATCCATTGTACAATATAAGTTAGGCAAGACCTAGCTGTATGATAATCACCAACAAATATGAGATATTATCTCTGCCTTTAACAGACAACAGGAACCCAGTTTCTGTCTGAGGTATTATCGAGTCGCAAACTGGCTTTCAAAATTATTTGTTGGTATAAAATATTGTTTTAACTATCAAAATGTATCTACAATCCATTTTTGTTTATAAAACCTTTCAGAAATCGAATGTCTTTCTGAAACCACATTTTGTAACAAATTTTTTCGTTTATTGTAGCATAAGGGATAAATCATATTTAAATTTCCGTTCAAATGCTCATATGTTAATATGTTTTACAATCTAGTTTGTTCTAACAATGGCTTCTAAATAATGTATCCAGAAAGGTTATTATCACATTTTAATTAGTTAGGAAACTCTATTCCAAATTATAAGAATTAATCAATATTTGACAATCAAACTTGTTAATTATTACAACCTATTTTTCCATTCACATTCATCAGATGACACAATTCTGCTATGACGCATTCGGAAAATTAAATAAATTCTTTATATTGTATATCTCCTTTGATATTCCTTCATGGCGTTATGTAGTTTGATTTTGTTCTAGAACCCATGCCATACAAACATGTCAAAAGGTGTATTGAATTCCGTATGAGCTTAGTTACACGGTGAAGGTAATGCCAATTCAAGACGATTCATTTTAGACATTGTTAAACATTTTATCAGTTATCATTATACATAAAATCAAAAACATCTCATTTCGCCGATTTAGCTATCTCTTAATTTCCCGGCGTTATGTATTAATTTTGTCTTCTTCTCCAAGTTACATGATAACTATTCCCCTATTCAGCACAACAAGAGCATGCGATGTATCATCAACAACTTATGTTAATTCCCCATATAGCTGCATTCTGAGTTATCAAACTGGCTAACTGTGAAGTGCCGAATTCCAGTCGATGTATTAATAAACCATTTGGTGGGGCCATATAGCCATTAGGTAGATTTATGAGACACGTCGTGCCAAAGAGAGGGATCTGTATAGTAGGGTGTGACCGTTGTACTAATTAAACGTTGTTTATTCAGTAGCTAGGGCTCACCGTAGGCAACATTTTAAAGTTTCATTTCTCACGGAAAGTGTCAGAATTGAGAAAATGCAGATATTCTGTTACTTAAAACCAAGCATGTCATATTGACCATGACGTAAGCGACTTTGGAGGAAAGCGGGAGAAAATACGTTTGATTCTGATTGGTCACGGTTAAATAAGGGGTGTGTTTTCACAAGAAGATCTTTAGAACATAATATCGCACTAGTGAAATTAAAAGTTAGTCTGAATTTTTCCTGTGAGAGGACAAAAAATAGAATTCGCTAAAACTCCGGATGTTATTTGAGAGAAATACATTCGTTAAGGAAGCGTGGTCGAAAACAGCCAAAACAACGGTTAAGTGACACACCAAAGCACACAAAGGTACTATCACAATTCCATGTATATTGTTGATGCAATTCATATGATGTTTGCTTCGTTTACAGGTCTGCATGATTTCGTTTGATACATTTGTATAATTGATTTAATTTGATACATTTGTATAATAATGTGTTTTGTATTATGAATCGGAAGTCCTTGCATGAATTCATTCGATACATTTATATAATAATGTGCTTTTGAATTATGAATTGGAATTCTTACCTTAATTCTTAGTTAAGAATGACGTAGTGTTAATTTATGTCGTAAAACACTATGCTGAGTATGAATAGGAAGTGTTACGTTAATTCTTGAATTTATCATATTGTTTGACTAATGATTGTGTTCTAAGAATTTGATGTATTACGTTAGTAAGGGGTTACAAGAATACACGTGAATTCACCGAAGTTTGATTTCATAAATAACTTAGAAACAGTGTATACGATTCAACGCCTCGCTGTGTAGTACGTTAATGTATTAGGTCAATGAAAAACGAATTAACAATTGGTTTAACTACGTTAATTTGAGGACATGTGTAGTTAATTACTAGCCGTAAAGTTGTTATCACTGATAGAAATATCTGATTGCTTGAACCAGGAATAATGGAAAGTCTAAAATGTAACCATTGTAACGAGAGACTTAGGTTGTTTTAATTTTCGTTTGAAAGGAAGAAAATACCTTTTGGGGAAGATCGTGAAGTTACGGGAATAGCGACGTAAACTTTGGGAAAAGGAATTGGGAGAAACGGAAATTGCAATGTACGCATGAGACAGTGGACAAGTCCGGAATCAAGAGGAAACATCCACGAGTGCAGATTATCTAGAGAAAAAGGGACATCTAAACAAACATTGGATGCAACAGTGAACGTGGATCGAGAAATAACAGGTTATAAAAATCGTTCAAAGCATTGACTTCGATTGTACCACTCGATCCTATGATGATTTAAAACTATCATTAATAGAACGGCTAATTTGTTTAATTCTACTTCAAATCGTTTTGTAATTCGGTTAATGTTGTATTTATAAACAGCATGTATTCCTAATGAAAGGAAGTTTCATAATTGTGTATGTAATTGATTAAATTGTTTATTTATCTTTACAGGGGCTCGGAGTTGTTTGTTCAATATACCTGCTCAGTTTACCATATCTACTATTCTCATACTCGAACCGGGCAATTATATCGAGGGAGGTCATCTCTTAGATAACGGGTATCAAAATGGAGTGGGTTAGAGTTATTATTATTATTATTGTTATTATATGTTGTACAATACCCCTTGACAAGTGGGACTTAACACTTACCCTTTGACAGGTGGGGCTTGTACAATACTATACGAATAACGCTCATAACCCGCGAGTAACCTGTCACTAACACTCTGCACAAATAATTATTATATATGGGAAAGAGTGGATGCCGCTATCTGCATCAGCAATCGGTACAAAGCCAGTTAGAAACGTAACTACTTTGCGATAAAATATATTACCATGCATGGACATTGCCTACATTGTAGTTACTTTATGAAATTTTCATCTGTACCGTTCATGTTGTTTAACTGTGTTGTTTTGTCTTTGACACATTTAGTTTAACGATGTAATGTTTTCTCCTGGTGCTGAACTGTGTCATACGATTAATCCTATTCTATTCATATTAGAAGTGCTGTATGTGTTTTATCTTTCAATAATAATAATAATAATAATAATAATAATAATAATAATAATAATAATAACAAACCATTTTTTGGCTATGACTGACCCATCTATTGTGTTCAGTCTTTCACCTTTGTGTATGAAATCTTCTTTGAAGTATATAAATGTCACGTGATCAAGATCATACGTCATTCAGTCTAACATCGGCTTTTAATTTAAATATTTTCTAGATAAAGGATGAAAGGGAACACTTTGTAAATATTGTTTTGAATAGTGAATTTCTGTCATATTCAACATTTTTTAATTTGATGTTCTAAGCCTATCAGCTACGACACGATTAATCGATACTTTTTTATATAACCGACACGATTAAATTCAATATGACTACCGTCCGATGATAGTACTGTTTGTGTATCTTGATCAATCCAACAGGAATCTCGTCCGTTGATACTTACTATTTGTGCACCATGATCTCTTCAACAGGATTGATATCCATTGACTCGTATTGATTATTGGTTTATTTTGATCGTCTCATCAAGAGTCATGTCAAATGACACCTTAATTGCTTCTGTATCTAGAGATATATGGGTGCATGTGGTCTCATGGGAGGGTGTAAAACCTGTGGCTGGCTAAGCAGTCGTAGTCCCTTGGGAATAGCTCGCCCACCTTTGGTAACCACTAGGCACTCAGGTTTCACCTGTGGCTCCAAGAAGCAGTGGCATGCATAGCGATCACATCCCGAAAAACGGCTTCGACTGGCCGGCTAAACCAGGCTGAGGGTAGCCGACGGGTCTTAAACCCTCGTCGAGTGATGCTTTGTCTATCTAGCATGTGAAGACTGGATGCAGCAGCATGCGCAAGGAACAACAAGCTGGTCAACGGACAGAAAGGCAAAGATCTGTGGAGCGCTAAGAGCACGACGAAACCCGTAGGACATCATGGTCATTTACTGCACTCAACTCTGTCTTCGGCCGTCTCGAGATTGTCGTGCTGTTGCACCCAGATAGTTTTGGGCGAGATAGTGTGGTCGACGATCTGCGCAACTCTTCTTCACTTTAACCAAAGTCACTTCGCAAGTAATTCTTTTCATCCACTCATCCCATTTCATCAGCCACTAAAGTCCTGTGGCGACAAGCAAGCGATGAAGCGGCTGATGTGGGTACAATGGCCATTAGGGTCGTTCACCAGTGACATGTATCAGCACTGGAGTCCAGCAGCACCCTGAGCAAATGAGAAGCCTTGTTCAGAAATGCACTGCTCACCTCCCTGGCTTGAGGAATGGGCTAGAAAAAGTGCCTTAAACATTGCCTGCTCTAAACATCTCTAGCAAATATACTGCGGCTTTCGGGGACCTTACTCCAGCGGTCACAATACATAAATGAAAATGAGGACTATTCGTTTCAAACTTGGCGCATGGAATGTGCACACTTTAATGGACACAGACAATGCGGAAAGACCCAGAGGAGTACCGCCCTAACAGGAAAGGAACTAGCCAGATACAACGTGGATATTGCTGCCTTGAGCACGACCCCGCTTGCAGGAAAAGGCGAACTCTGTGAAAGGGGTTTCGGATACACTTTCTTTACGAGCGGCCAAGGAAATGAAGAGCGTTGTGATGCTGATGTCGGCTTTGCCGTAAAGACAGCACTGATTGACAAATTGAGCAAACGACAGACCAGACTCATGACCATGAAACTTCCACACTTGTCTGGAAGAAATGACCATACAATCATCAGTTGCTACTGCTCCAACCATGACCAACCCAGATGAAGTAAAAGTCAAGTTCTTTGAGGATCGTCACTCCATCATTGCTGACATTCCAATGGCAGATAAGCTCGTCATTTTTGGCGATCTCAATGCAAGGGAAGGATGTGATAACGTTGCCTTGGAATGAATGCTAGAAAAGCACGGAGTGGGTCACTGTAACAGCAACAGTATCTTTTTGCTCAAGACTTGCGCCGATCATAATCTGCCGATCACCAATACAGTCTTCCGCCTCCCTACCCGTAACCGGAGGTCATGGATGCACCCACGCTCTATGCACTGGCACCTCATCGACTACGTCAATGGAAGGAGGATGAACATGCAGAAATTTGTGTGCGAATAAGCGCAGACGGGAACACACTAATTAAAAACAAAGAGATGATTCTTCAACAATGGGTGAACACTTTGACAGCGTTCTGAATCGCCCTTCTTTCATCAATGATGACACCATCAGTCGAATCCCCCAGTTACCCATCAAAGAAGAACTGGATGACTCTCCTACCTTGCTGGACATACATAAAGCGATACGTGTGCTCTCCAATGGCAAATAACCTGATTCAGACTCCATCCCAGTTGAAGTATACAAATAAAGGGTCGCATCCCTGATAGAAAGGCTCCACGAACTGTTTTTACTGAAGTGGCAGCAAGAGACGTCTCCCAGTCCAAGGAATTCAAAAACGCTTGCATAATCCACCTGTATAAGCGCAAATGGAACCGCCAGGCATGCGACAACCAACGGGTTATATCCTTACTCTCTATTACAGGGAAGATACTCAACAGAATACTACTGAACCGCCTCACTACGCACCTTGAATATGGTCTACTGCCAGAAAGCCATTGTGGATTTCGAAAAGAACGTGAGGTCATTGACATGGTGTTTGTTGCGAGGCAGCTACAAGAGAAATGAAAGGAAATCTTTTCTTTCGCTAAATTGAGAAAAATGTAGATACATTGTTTAGTAAAGCATCTTTTTTGTCTATGTCCTTGTGTTGTGTTGTGTTGCCAAAACTAATTCATATTTGTGCAAAACAAAACTACTCGGTACTACAAGGCCTTAAATACGGTAGTACAGTGCTTTAGAACAAGACCTTAAATACGGTAGTATAAGGCCTTATATACCGTTTTATCTATAGCTCTTCAAATTCTTATACGGTAGTGCAAGGCCTTAATTACCGTCTTATCTATAGCTTCTCAAATTCTTATGCGGTAGCACAAGGCCTTAAATGCCGTCTTATATATAGCTCTACACATTTTTATTCTGTAGTACAAGGCCTTGAATACCGTCTTATCTATAGCTCTACACATTTTCATACGGTTTTACAAGGCCTTGAATACCGTCTTTTCTATAGCTCTGCAAATCAGTGATGTTAGCAATTGTAAACGGTGTAAAAACGCATACCTTGCGCTTGATAACATGTTTTGGCATTATCAGCAAACAAGCATATAGTTGTAATATTATGAATTTTATTTATCAACGTTTGCGTCTTCTTTCATGGTACAACAACAGCTACTTCACATGCAGATTTTCCATGGGATAGTTGGATCTAACTTGTTTTCTAGAAATTATATATCTGTTTTATCACAGCTTTGCTGATCTTTATGTTAAGTTTCATAGATCTTCGACTTTACGTGTAAATTCAGTGGCATGCAATTTTATGTATTCATCCACATCAAATACACAAGTTAATTCTTCCTCATGCTCTTCTGTTTTTGCAGTCTGACTTACAGATAATTTGGTTTTTAGGTGTTATCATTACTGGATGCAATATGTAAATCATCATCAGTTCTGGACGTTGAAGAACTGTCTTTCTTTTGTGATACGACAGATCAACATTTTAATTTTTTCTCTCTTGATCCTATTTTGTCGCAGACCTCACTTGAACTACACTTTTGTACCATCTACACCAGTATAGAAATGCACTTGATATACCATCAACACCAGTATAGAAATGCTCTTGATATACCATCTACACCAGTATAGAAATGCACTTGATATACCATCAACACCAGTATAGAAATGCACTTGATATACCATCTACACCAGTATAGAAATGCACTTGATATACCATCTACACCAGTATAGAAATGCACTTGATATACCATCAACACCAGTATAGAAATGCACTTGATATACCATCTACACCAGTATAGAAATGCACTTGATATACCATCAACACCAGTATAGAAATGCACTTGATATACCATCTACACCAGTATAGAAATGCACTTGATATACCATCTACACCAGTATAGAAATGCACTTGATATACCATCAACACCAGTATAGAAATGCACTTGATATACCATCAACACCAGTATAGAAATGCACTTGATATACCATCAACACCAGTATAGAAATGCACTTGATATACCATCAACACCAGTATAGAAATGCACTTGATATACCATCAACACCAGTATAGAAATGCACTTGATATACCATCAACACCAGTATAGAAATGCACTTGATATACCATCTACACCAGTATAGAAATGCACTTGATATACCATCTACACCAGTATAGAAATGCACTTGATATACCATCTACACCAGTATAGAAATGCACTTGATATACCATCAACACCAGTATAGAAATGCACTTGATATACCATCAACACCAGTATAGAAATGCACTTGATATACCATCAACACCAGTATAGAAATGCACTTGATATACCATCTACACCAGTATAGAAATGCACTTGATATACCATCTACACCAGTATAGAAATGCACTTGATATACCATCTACACCAGTATAGAAATGCACTTGATATACCATCTACACCAGTATAGAAATGCACTTGATATACCATCAACACCAGTATAGAAATGCACTTGATATACCATCTACACCAGTATAGAAATGCACTTGATATACCATCTACACCAGTATAGAAATGCACTTGATATACCATCTACACCAGTATAGAAATGCACTTGATATACCATCAACACCAGTATAGAAATGCACTTGATATACCATCAACACCAGTATAGAAATGCACTTGATATACCATCAACACCAGTATAGAAATGCACTTGATATACCATCTACACCAGTATAGAAATGCACTTGATATACCATCTACACCAGTATAGAAATGCACTTGATATACCATCTACACCAGTATAGAAATGCACTTGATATACCATCTACACCAGTATAGAAATGCACTTGATATACCATCTACACCAGTATAGAAATGCACTTGATATACCATCAACACCAGTATAGAAATGCACTTGATATACCATCAACACCAGTATAGAAATGCACTTGATATACCATCAACACCAGTATAGAAATGCACTTGATATACCATCTACACCAGTATAGAAATGCACTTGATATACCATCTACACCAGTATAGAAATGCACTTGATATACCATCAACACCAGTATAGAAATGCACTTGATATACCATCAACACCAGTATAGAAATGCACTTGATATACCATCTACACCAGTATAGAAATGCACTTGATATACCATCTACACCAGTATAGAAATGCACTTGATATACCATCAACACCAGTATAGAAATGCACTTGATATACCATCAACACCAGTATAGAAATGCACTTGATATACCATCTACACCAGTATAGAAATGCACGTAATATATAGATTGATGTTTTTTAGTTAAACTCATGAAATATTTATGTCAACTTTCTGAAAATGCAGAGACTATCACAGCATTAAGAATTGTTACTATGTATGCTGTGGTTTTTTTTTTCCAATATATTATCTGTTCCATTCAGTACAAGGTAGAAAATATGACGCATTTTGCTCTATGAGTATTCTCGCTGTTACGATCAATCTCTACTTCAGTTTTTCTTGGTGTTCTTGCTGCACCGAGAATCTAAAAGTTACTGTAAATCATAATATTGGCACTCTCGTATAAAAAGCCAAAACAGCAAAATAAATTAAACCCGACCA
Source organism: Unio pictorum (assembly GCA_030141615.1). Lineage (NCBI taxonomy): Eukaryota > Metazoa > Mollusca > Bivalvia > Unionida > Unionidae > Unio > Unio pictorum. The sequence goes on from JARLTB010000194.1 coordinate 6,929,097, forward strand.
TGCTTTATAAACCTATTTTTTCTAAACAACCTACTATATAATTTATTTTAAATTGACAAGTGCGCTTACAATCCCACAATCGTCTGGTCTCTTTGAAATTAATATACTAAGAGTTGCTATATTTAATGTCATATCTTCGTACATTGCAAATTTTTAACGTTGAAACATATCTGCAACCAATCAGATTAAAGCTAGTACAAACTGACTCGCTTCTCTCACCAGGCTTCAACAGATAGCGGTAAACTGAATAATGATATTTTTACTGGATCTGCATCCTTCATTGCTCTGTTTTCGTTGCTAATCAATGTAAAGCCCTCCCTCTACCGAAGGTTATTGCGTCTTAAAGAACCACGAAAAGCATTAGCTAGTTACTTGATCTCGACGGGCGCCAGTCTCCGACACTGATAGATTTCTGTTGCCTTTCGCAGTGAGTACAACTTTTAACATTTTCTGGCATACCTTTTTCGTTTAATGGAATAATGCATCTTAAGAATTATCTTTGTTCTTTTGAAGACAAACCTATAAACGTTTCAAGAAGTGTCATGTTTTATTTTATTTGACAAGTGTTTTGTTGTTTGACAGGTGTTCTCTATTTGACAGTTGTTTTAATGGAATACCTCGTCTGTTAAAAAAACTTATATGATACATATTTTGAGACAGAACCCTCAAATCATGTTATAGAGAAAGTATGAAAGGTTATCTTGCTTTGATTGATATGGAACTTTGCATTCATCGACATTCACATTTTAGTTAAAATCGATACTGCAATTAGTGAATGTTAAAAGTAATCTGTAATGGGATAATTTGTACTGTAAAACTAGCTCTAGAATGAATGACGTAATATGTTTCTTGTTTTATAAAATGAAACTTATTTTGCCATAAATGTGCTAGCTTAAAATGTATTCGTTTATGAAAAGAAGATAGCAAACAAATTGTTGTTTTTTTAGTGTCTTTTCTTCTTTACGTACATAATCTAAACAAAGGCAAGTATTCTGTACCTACATCGATTTACTTACATAATCTAAACGAAAGGCAATTATTTTGTACCTACATCGATTTACGTACATAATCTAAGCGAAATGCAATTATTCTGTACCTACATCGATTTACGTACATGATCTAAAGGAAAGGCAATTATTCTGTACCTACATCGGTTTACTTACATAATCTAAACGAAAGGCAATTATTCTGTATATACACCGCCTCTACATACATAATCTAAACAAAGGCAAGTATTCTGTACCTACATCGATTTACGTACATAATCTAAACAAAGGCAAGTATTCTGTACCTACATCGATTTACGTACATAATCTAAACAAATGCAAGTGTTCTGTACCTACATCGATTGACTTATATAATCTAAACGTAAGGTATTTATTATGGATATACACCACCTTGACATACTAGGTCTAATCGTAAGGTATTTATTCTGTATATACGCCACCTTTACATACATAATCTAAACGAAAGGCAATTATTATGTATATACACCAACTTTACATACATACTCTAAACGTATTTATTTTGCATATACACCACCTTGACATTAATAATATTTTTTTTTCAAAATCTGAATATGTTCTTTATTATGTGGCTGAAATATTTGAGAAAATTAATTCGAACTCTGTTGATAAAAGTACCAATGTATTGAATGATCTCCAAAAGCATTACCCTGGAATCATTTAGGTTACGCGTGCTGAACGACTCTGGATAGCCCTTGTACGATAAGTTATTTGTTTAGAAAATGGGTTAGGTTTTGACGTAAACTACATAGTTCCCCGGATGATTACTCCCAGTATGTCGATGGATTTGGTTCTGTATCTATGCCAAAGAGCTTTTATTTCCATACGTCAGTGGCCTAATCAAATAATTCAATCATGTCGCAAACAAATTTGGAAACTGTTTTACGTACGCTCTACTTGTGTCTCTTTTCACTGTAAATGCTTCTCATATTTACTTATATTTCACATCTGTACATCATACCACATACTCATTCACTACTGCCATCTCACCTCTGTCTGCGTGGGTTCGAGTCTCGGATTCGGCCAACGTGGGTATGTGAGAAAACCTGCCAGTAGCTTCTCGTGGGTCGGTGGTTCTTTCCAGGGATTTTCCCGGCTGGTTCTTCCTCCACCATTAATACTGGCCACCATGTATAGAATGTACTAGGGTTTAACGCCATTTTTAAGCACACGATAGTTTATACATGGCGGCCAGTATTATTTGTGGAGGAAGAACCCGGAAAACCACCGGAAAGAACCACCGACCCACGAGAAGCTACTGGCAAGCTTTCTCACATAACTATATTAGCCGAATCTTAGACTCGAACCCACGCAGACAAAGGTGAGATCGCAGTGATCCGTAACGCTTTAGAGAGCGGTTTAGACCACTCGGCCACTCGGGGCCCCCAACCATGTATAGTCTATCGTGTGCTGAAAAATGGCGTTAAACCCTACAACAACAACAACAACAACAACACACACACACACACACACACACACACATATATATATATATATATATATATATATATATATATATATATATATATATATATATATATATATATATATATATATATATATATATACACGTTAGAAAGTTATTAATTCGTATCCATCCATTAATAGATCAATCGGTGCTCTCTTCCACATATATATCAATATGTCAGTATGTCAGTGCTCTCTGCCACGTATCTTTCAATATGTCAGTGCTCTCTGCCACGTATCTTTCAATAGATCCATCAGTGCTCTCTTCCACATATATAAATAGATCCATCGGTGCTCTCTTCCACGTATCTATAAATATGTCAGTGCTCTCTTCCACGTATATTTAAAAAGATCCACTAGTGCTCTCATCCTAATAGACTTGGTGCAACTTAAATCGTGCATTCATCCAAATAAACTTGTGGTCTGCTTAAAATCGTGTATTCGTCCAAATAGAATTATAATATGCTTAAAATCTTCTTGTCATCCAATCAAACTTGTGGTCTGTTTTAAATCGTGTATTTATACCAAAAACTAGAGGCCTGCTTAAAAGCTAGAATTATTGTATTTGAAAAGAACACAATATATTTTCCCCAATGACTGCTAGAACCGATATGTCATTGGTGAAACAAGTCAACTTATTTCTGCAAAGTAAAATTTGAGACCATTGTGCCTAATTTATTGACTGAAGATATAATTTGATGACTTACTGAAATTGCACCATATTCATTATAAGGTAGAGAGAAGGAAAAACTGATTTAACAAAAAAAAAAGTGGAGAAATGTATATATATCCAATCATCATTGCGTTGTATAATCTACTTTACAAATTTATATTATATATTATATTAAGTTTTAAATTCACATTGACTGTATTGTATCTTTTAATAGTTTGATTATGTCTTCATGAATAAGTTACGGTTTGACTGGCAAATAAAGAGACTAAACATATCATTTCGAATCCATGATCAAACAACATTATGTACACATTCGAATCCATGTTCAAACAACATTATGCACACATTCGAATCCATGTTCAAACAGCATTATGTACACATTCGAATCCATGTTCAAACAGCATTATGTACACATTCGAATGCATGTTCAAACAGCATTATGTACACATTCCAATCCATGTTCAAACAGCATTATGTACACATTCCATTCCATGTTCAAACAGCATTATGTACGCATTCGAATCCATGTTCAAACAGCATTATGTACGCATTCGAATCCATGTTCAAACAGCATTATGTACACAAAACCTTTCATTTATTTGATTCCGTTTCTGAAAACTGATATGAATCAACGTGGGCTGGGATTGAAACATAGTGGGTATATGACGTCATGTCAACACTAATATTTACTTCATTGACCGCTCCGGTGGTTTAGTGGTTACAGTGTCAGCTTTTGATGTGTAAGGTCGTGGATTTGATCCTCGGCCAAGTCATACCAAAGACTTAAAAAAATGGTACTAACAGCTGGTGTCAGGATAATGTGACGGGGTGGGGCTGGGGTGCCTTTCAATCATTACGGTTTCATGCTAATAAACTTGACTTAAACCAGTATGTCTCCCAGTAAGATGAAAATCACTCCAAGAAATATTCTTTATTTTTGCATCTGTCTTGCAAGTTCTTTAAATAGTTTTGGATTCGTCACTTGATTTCTCTCAGCAGCAATCTTTAGATGTGTTTGCGGCTCGAGAAAGTAAACGATTTTTGTTTGTAAATTGGTTTATATTTTGAACATATGCACACATCATAAGACATTATGCATCTGGTACGCATGTAACGGTATTAGGATGATGTGATAAAATGGTTTTAACGAATGCAGTATCCTTCTGATTATGGTGTACGTTCCTGAGTTCCCAGAATTAACAAACAATTACAATCCTTTACCATGTATTAATTGCTGTAAGGAATTCAACTGATGTCAAATCAGTTCTTGTCAGTGAACATCTTATTTATAAATCGGAGTAAAACTTATGCACTTTAAACAACGACTCCTATAAAGAACATCTCTTTTGTGTCCACCAAATATCAAAAAGAAATTGAAAGTAATACTTGTTACTACTCCTTCACAAGTTTTGTTTTGGCCGTGAATCACAATAAAGGAATAGGACCCATTGTCTACGGAAACATACATGACACTGGAATCGGACAAGAAGCAAATAAAAAAATTTTGCCTCAGGTACTACAAGGACTACATTGAAACTATATTGTCAGATCTTCATAAGCTGAATAAAACTGATCGTACATGTGATATCAGCTGATCATTCATTTGGTATCATTTAATCATACATGTATAATTTAAGCATTGCGTGTAGTATAAATTGATCATATATGTGAAATAAATTGATCATGTATATAGTACAAATTGAGCATGCGTGTATTATAAATTGATCATGTATGTGGTATAAATGGATCATGCATGTAGTGTATATTGATCATACATGTGGTAGAAACTGATCGTGCATGTGGTATAAATTGGTGTTATCTAAAACAACGAGCACATTCAGGAGAACTATTTTGGTTAGATTGCAGGGTTAAAAATCATCCAATCAATCCAGATGATACTTGTGTTAGACAGCCAGAACGCCTGATCGGCTTTCATGATAGATGGAATGAGGTTTTGGGTTTAAAAGAAACTTAGAAAATACAAAATGTTAAAGAAAACAAACCGGCAGGAAATTAGCCCTTTAATAGCGAGCCGTAAAGGACAGACCCAGATACTGTCCCAGGTCAACTTCAGCATATACAGTATTGCAGTTATCAACAGCAGTGCCCACTTTACCGAGTGTACAGTGAAATGATGCAGTAGTCCGATGAAATTAATGCAGAACATGAGATGGAGTGTCTGAGACTGGAAAATTCTGATGCCAGTGTTGACCATGATTCGTGCGAGTCCACTGCAGAGACCAGCTACAGCGATAAACACACCCAGATTCTTTGACCAGATCTCCGATATCCCAGATGAACAGCCAGATTATGACACCATTAAGTGTGTTCTACAGATGTATAAAACTTTGGTCTTAAACTATGTAACTAAAAGAATCGACACCATTATGAATGATAAACTGAAAACATTGAAAACCAGTACTCAGAGGGTCATGCCTTTATTGATGTTAAATATGAAAACGCATCTCCTGTTTTATTTGACATGGTCTGTAGGCTTAGCACCACTTTTCAGCACATGGTAGGCTATATATGGCGGCCAGTATAATTGGTGGACAAAAATCCTGAAAAATGAGAAAGAACCAACGACCCTTTGGAAGATACAGGCAAGCTTTCTTACATACCCACGTATGCCGAGCTCCGAACTCAAACCCGAATGAGCGGTAAAGACGAGTGTTTTAAACCCCTCGGCCACCCGGATCTTTTGTCATACTTGTTAATGACCCTGGGTCATCTACCTTATTCTCCAAACCAAACACGGTATAAAAAATGTATTGGAGTTCAATTAAATGTTCTTTAGATTATGGCTCTTGTATATGCTTACAATACTGCTATTTTTATATATAGAAAATTGTGTTTAACTTGTTGAGACGCCTAAGAATTATCACGAATAGTGACAAAACCAAGGTAACTGTGATTGGATCTAAATCTGAAAACAATTATTCTTTTGTGTTAGGATAAAAAAATCGCTAGAACACAATCGCTAGAAATTGTGTACTATGACAAAGATTTCGACATAATTACAGGTTATAGGTAATAAATGACACACACTAAGTAGCAAACAAGAAATGATAAAGATACCATTGCAACTATTTTAGTCAAATTGCATGTCTTTAGCACTTAACTGAAGTAGATGAAACTGCATGATTTGGCATGTAGCTGGAATCGCATGATTTGGCATGTAGTTGAAATGGCATGATTTGGCATGTAGCTGAAATTGCATGATTTGGCATGTAGTTGAAATTGCATGCTTTGGACATGTCGTTAAGATTGCATAATTTGGCACGTAGTTTAAATTGCGTGCTTTCGGAATGTAGTTAAAATTGCATGATATTGTCCCGTAGTTTAAATTGTGTGATTTCGGCATGTAGTTAAAATTGCATGCTTTCCGCATGTAGTTGAAATTACATGATGTCGGGATGTAGGTAAAATTGCTCAATGTTGACATGTAGTTAAAACTGCATGATGTTGGCATGTAGATGGAATTGCATGATTTGGCATGTAGTTGAAATTGCATGTTTTTAAAACTTTACTCTCTTCATTCATTTCCTAAATACTGATGAAGTTTTAGTGATGTCAAAAATGTGAATATTCAGTTTTGCGATTAATTGAAAACAAAGAATATTTTGGAGGGTAAACCCATAGCGGGCATTTATAAAAGTTAATATGTGGCCAAACATGTCATAAATAGCAGGCTCTTCTCATTTGTAGAAACAAGGTACTTGTGAATTTGATTGTACGACTCTTCATTACGATTGTATTTCCCTTTCCGTCAATAAGAGCTAGTTATTTAAATATATTCATGTTTCCAAAGGTCAGCATTTTATTAGTTTTCTATTATCTGCACGTTCCGATTTGGGAATAAATAAACAGAATTTGTTAGAGTGCGATCATTACTTTGTCATTTTCTTCAGATGTTAAAGTAGAATAAACAGAAAATAAAGTCACAAGATGCTGTAATTACAGGTATTTGTTATATTCTATCTTATCACCCGAAATATTTGTGTACATTTTTAAATGCATCATATTTTATAATTCACAGAATATTAACAAACATAAAGCAGGATAGGAAGACTTCTTCAGTAGTCAGGTTAAATTGTGTTTGGAAATAACAAGGTACTCACATGTTCGATTTATAATTTTATAAAATGGTACTGACAGCTGAATTGCTAGGTGCTCAGCATTATTAGGTAAGTGTTAAGACTGGTCGCCCGAGTGTTAGATAATTTAACTGGGTTGGACATCATGATCCATGTCTGCGACATGATGCCCCAGGCTAGAGATCATTATAAATTTCCACACTGCAGATTTAATAATGATTCAAAATTGTTAAAAATATGTTAAAAGTCCAAATCACACAAACATACACACACACACACACACACACACACACACGCGCTCACACACCTATAAGACTATGATGTTTCTGTCATCTAGTTCAACTGAGGACTCTTCTGCCCATGTCTAATTTAAATAAAATTAACTGTCTTGAAACGTCTGACAACGTCTGCTTTGTAATCTAGTTAACTGCATTAAAACTTCAACAAAGTATAATTGTGATCTGGTTAACCGAATTTAAACGTATGATGACGTCTATTACATAATCTAGTTAATTATCGTGATAGTGTTAACATCGTCGTTTTCATCATCTAGTTAACTGACAACACTTCTGCCTGTGTATATTATAAACAATATTAACTGACTTCAAACTTCCGACATCGCTTATTCTGCTTTAAAACTTCTACATACTTCTGTTTCGAAATCTAATTAACTGACCTGTAACTTCTACAAACGTCTATTTTATAGTCTAGTTTACTGACGTTTAAATTATATGAATATCTACTTTGTAATCTATTTAAATGACCTGTAACTTCAACCAATTTTTTTAATCTAGTTAACTGACTCTAAACTTCTGCCAATGTCAATTTATTAATCTAGTTAACTGACTTGAAGCTTTTACTAACGTATTAGTAATCTAGTTAGCTAACTTGACACTTCGACCAACGTCTATTAGTAATCTAGTCAACTGTCTTGATGCTTCAGCCAATTTTTAATCTAATTAACTGATTTGATACTTCTACCAACGTCTATTTGATTATCTATCTAACTAAACCGAAACGACAACCAACGACAATTTTATTATCTATATAACTAAACCGAAACGACAACCAACGACTATTTCGCAAACTAGTTAATTGACAGTCAACTTCTACCAATATATATATTGTAACCTAATTAGCTGAATATAAGGTTTTACTAACGTCTATGTTGTAATCTAGTTTGCTGTCTTTGAATTTCTACCAACGTATATTTCCTAATATAGTTAGCTGAATTGATACTTCTGCCAACGTCTATTTTTTAATCAAGTTAACTGACTTAAAACTTGTACCAACGTTTATTGTGTAATCTTGTTAACTGAGTTGAAACGTCTACCAACGTGTACTTTGTAATCTAGTTAACTGACGTGATACTTCTGCCAACGCTATATCTGCAAACAACTATTTTGCAATCAAGTTAACTAACTTAAAACTTGTACCAACGCCATATTTGTAATCTAGTTAACTAACATGAAACCTCTACCAATGTCGATTCCAAAATCTAGTTGAAACTTCTACCAACTTATATTTCATAATCTAGTTAGCTGTCTATTTAATTGATTTTGATGATTCTGCCAAGATCATTTTTGTAATCTAGTTTACTGACTTGATACTTCTGCCTACATCTATTGCGTAATCTAGTTAACTGACTTTAAATGTCTACCAACGTCAATTTCGTAATCTAGTTGAATGTGATGAAACTTCTACCAACAATAATTTGTAATCTAGTTAGCTGTCTTGAAACTTCTCCCAACGTATATTTTATAATCTATATTAATTATTTGATGTTTCTGCCAAGGTCATTTTTGGAATCTAGTTAACTGACATGATCTTTCTGCCAATGTCTTTTATGTAATCTAGTGAACTATTTTGACAAGGTCATTTCTGTCGTCTAATTAAATGACAAGGTCATTTCTGTCGTCTAATTAAATGACGCCTCTTCTGCCATGTCTATTTTGTAATCAAATTAACTGACCTGATACTTCTGACAAGTTAGTACGAATCAGATTAAGACCATGTGTTGAAGACGATACTTAATGTGTGGCATGCCATATTTCGACCGTAAAGAAAACAAAGAAAGAGCAGATATCCAAAACTGCAAAACTATTGTATCCATCAATGCTTATCACTTGTATGTTCGTATTTACATTTTTATTAAAAACCACTTTTAGCTTCATTTCAACATTTCCCTAACATGTTTTAATTGTAATTTTATATAACCCTTTCCAAGGAGGTACGGTATCGATTAACGGTGTAAAGAAAAGTTAGATGAAGATAATTACACGATTTTTAAATACAGCTATTATAGGACGTCATCAATTTTAATCCCTGTGGACTTTTTATCCATAAAGCGTTATTTTCAATTATGATATCACAAAACTCATTCCCATTTTGTGATATGAATCATGAAAAAAGAAGTCTATCAATAGAATGACGGTAATTGGGAAGTAAACTAAATGTAACCAGCATTACTCTTATACAAACATCAATGACGATGAGCTATTAGATCGGTAATTACCTGCCGTCTGACATTTATTATCAGGAAAAAAAATGGCGGGAGATAATTACGGGAGGGCTCATTTCATAAGTACAGTACACCATGTTTTGTGTCCTGCTACCGCTATCAAACAGCGTGTGGGCAAAATTTCATTATATGTTTTTGTTTCTGCATGGCTTTATCGGCTGCTCTTGATGTATGATACAGCCCTAATTATCACGGATATATGGAGAGGAACGTGTAGACAATCAGCGGTCGCTCATTTAGCGTTCCTTGCTATTATTGCCATATAATAACCAACGGATTGTATGGTTTAAAAATTTATCTTATGTTTGATGAGACCCAATCTCAATACCACTTCAAGAATAGCCATTTATTCTGCGTAAGTAAATTTTGTCAGCATGGTATTTATTTTACATATAAACAGTTTTCCGTTTTGAACGATATCTTTTTACACCTGCGCCATAGATTGTGCTTGCATTTCCGTCATTAAAATATTCAACAATCTTCAAATGTTCATCTTTAATAGTTTTAATCTTTTCTTTGATTCAATAAACATTTCTAATAATTTAACACCACTACTTTGTATCTTTGGTTTTGTAGTACGGTCAATATTTTTAAAATATTTTTTAAATCACATGTTTATTTTTTTATTTTTTATTTTATGGTTTAACGCCATTGTTCAGCACAATATATAGGCTATACATGGCGGCCAGTATTAGTGGTGGAGGAAGAAACCGGAAAACCCCCGGAAAGAACCACCGAGCCACGAGAAGCTACTGGCAAGCTTTCTCACTTAACTACATTAGCCGAATCTTAGACTCGAACCCACGCAGACAGAGGTGAGATGGCAGTGGTCCGTAACGGACAGCGCTTTAGACCACTCGGCCACTCGGGGCCCCCACATGTTTATAATTTTAATTTTAATCGGAGCCATTTTATCATTATGATGCAGATACATACATACACTTCTCCACCTCTACATCTTCTGAATAAGAAGCTTCTAATGCTTATTATTATTATTATTATTATTATTATTATTATTATTATTATTATTATTATTATTATTAAAATTATCATTATCATCATCATTATTATAATTATTATTTTCTTAATTTTTTGTATTATTTTCATCATCGTGTTATTATTATTATTATTATTATTATTATTATTATTATTATTATTATTATTATCATTATTATAATTATTATTTTCTTGATTATTTTGTATTATTATCATTATCATCATCATTGTCGTTATTAGTAGTAAAAATATTATCAATGACAATTAAAAAATTAATGCTAATAATACCAATATTGCTGTTATTATTATTATTATTATTATTATTATTATTATTATTATTATTATTATTATTATTATTATTATTATTATTACAGGATATGAGACTAACAAAAGAGACTCTACTTTTTGTCACTGGAGTGCTACTGTTTACTCTTTGCAAATTAGATGCCGTTGCTGTCATTAAAGTAAATGAAACTGTAAGTAATTTTTTTTTCTCAAATTCACAACCTGTACAAGTGTACAAGGCATCTGATTAATTCCAATATCATTTTAAAATTCATATACAACCTGTACAACTGTATAATACATCTCATTAATTCCGTTAAAATTTTCAAAATGCATGTACAAACGGTACAACTGTCCATGGCATCTCATTAATTCCATTACAATTTTAAAATGCATATTCAACCTGTACAACTTATAAGGCATCTCATTAATTCCGTTAAAATTTCAAAATGCATGTACAATCCGTACTTTGCAAGACATCTCATTCATTCCGTTACAAATTTCAACATGCATCTACCACTTACCCTCCAACGTCATTATTTGATATGAATGAATTGTTCTAGATTTTATTAAGGTCCATGCTTACAGGCGAGGTGTTGTTTACTCGCGGACACAGGATCGAATCTCAGTAGTGTACAACGTAAAATGCCTTAACATTTACGATAATGCTATTGTATGTATGTATGTATGTATGTATGTATGTATGTATGTATGTATGTATGTATGTATGTATGTATGTATGTATGTATGTATGTATGTATGTATGTATGTATGTATGTATGTATGTATGTATGCATGCATGTATGCATGCATGCATGTATGCAGGCAGGTAGGTAGGCAGGTAGATAGGTAGGTAGGTAGGTAGGTCGGTATGCTTGAGATCAGTCTGGTTTTTTTTCTACTAAGAGGAAGGCTAAAGAGGCAAAACAAATGGACTGACCTTTTTTCCAGTGAGTGTTGTTTTGACTAGTTTAAACGATGTGTGGCAAAAATTGAATGTTGTGGTGTGTTTAATACATTTTACCATATAAATCTTTGTGAAGACAGCAATTCCACCTTGATGGAGTAAAAGGTGGGTGTTAAATCCACGCTCGTGGGCTCATCGCCTGATGTCTTGAGCCATGTTTCTATCAGGAAGAAGACGTCAACATTCTGATCGTTGATAACATTAATTATTTATGTGCACTTTTCCGGTGGTCCTACTGATTGGGCATTGATTAATGCAATAAGCAATGGTATGTCTGGGATAGTTGACACAAAGGTGGATGATTCGATGGTCATTTGCACAGGGTTATCGAACTCAACGCACGATTTTTTAGTGTTGAGCCGGAAAGGGAGAAGGGAGATAGCTGTAATTCTTCTTCCTGTTCTAAGCCGGCCAGCTTTGAAACAACGTTTCTTTTTTCGCTTCTGTTTACATCTAAGTAATGATGAACGTATTCCCAGGTCGTCTAGTATCGAATACAATGTAGTGTGGAGAGCCAAGGAGTGGTCATTGAAAGCAGTTAATGAGGGTCCATTATAGGATAAATGGGTTGAATGGCGATCACGTGATTGAGGTTGTTCATGAACAAAGGACCTAGTAGCATTGAATCAAGTCAGCTGAGAAACATTCTAATTGTTTCGTTTTTAAAAGAAGGAGATGAAGAAACACATACGAACGGAACAGCCAATGCATGATGAAAATAAAGACATAATACGGAGAAAAAAAAACTTAAGGAAGAAACCTACTACTAGCTCAAATCAAAAGTAATCATCAAAAATGAAAACCTCTTTAATGGATGGAAGCACCACCAACAATGAGAAGGTAGATATCAACCATCCTTGGAACCCACATACACTACGGTAGGCATGAGATGATCAAGGCTCGTATACTGAGCAACCAAACCGGAAATTAAAGATGCAAGTAACCCTATAAACAAAATATGGAGACCACAAGGATTACAAAAAGAAAAAACTAGTACTAGAGTATTCACGGGGTATGCAACCAAAACGAAAGCCTTTCTAAGAAATGGAAGCACCACCAGGAATGAGCAGGTAAATCTTAACCGTCCTTGGAATCCACATCTACTACGGTGGGCATGAGATCCCCAAGGCACATACACTGAGCAACCAAACCCAAAAATAAAGACGCGAGTAACCCTAGAAACAAGGGATCCTGGACAAATTACTCAAAGCCCTCTCAGTAATCAAATCACTCAGGAAATAATAACAAGTCAACAAAGTTGATGAAAGATAAAGTAATAGGGGTACACAAATCACAACGATCAGATAATGAAGACAATTAGGGAATAATACACATCATGTAAAAGGCAAAAAATAAACAAACAAATAATAACAAATAAGTTTTTAAAAAAAACAGTCAATAAAATAAGTATAGGAACCTATCCTCACTCCTATTACCTTTTCTAACTTTCCTCTCAATACAGCGTCATTGACAGTAAATAATAATTACCTAATACCTATCAAGTTCTAAAGTCAGAAAGCCACAAATTAAATATAAGTAGATGGTCGGAGACCAGACTATTACAAAATTCTGTCATGTTATTATGGTCCCAATTTAAACAGTATACGGCAGTCTAAAAGCCCAAGACTACCAGGCCCCGCAGAACTAGGCTGCTCTTAAATTTGATCTAACTTTAGTCATACAGACCCCCCAACTCAACTATAAGGGCTGCGGCGTATGGGGCTGTATACTCTATTAACTAAAAACAGCACAGAGTTCATCCAATTTAGGGGGGAAAAAGTTTGGATAAAGGGACATCACCGCTGGACTAAAACCGGAGAAAACATCAGGAGAGAAACAACTTCAAAGAACATAAGACAAAGGAAAATGATGGCTGGTCCGAGGGAACAACCATATGCTGGGACACCTTGAGAACAAAATGGCAGCCTGACATTAGGGGCTACTCAAACAGACAAGAAAAAGCAACACAGAAAAGAATACGATTGCTTTCACTGCCTGGTTAACAGGATCCTCATTTGGTACGAGAACCCTTTTCGAACAATCTATTTCACAAAACCTGACTTGATCATTGTTTTGCACACCGTTCAAAATTAACACGCTATTTTTACCAAACAAACAGTGACTATACTTATTTATGTCGCATAGACATCTTAGTATTCAAACTTGTTAGGGACTTAATACATGTACACTTTGTACTAGAAATATTGGAAAGTTAAGATATTTATACAAATTTTACGACTTCATTGATTTGATTTAATTGCATAGATGGCTCACACATTATTGGTATTTTCCTGTTCATTAGTAATAACTGGACCAGATTTGAATTAAGCACGGAATCACGATGTTGGGGCTCTACGACATCCTTGGACTTAATGGTACCTCTCTTTTATTGCCACAACTCGGATAGGTCCAAAATGGCGGAGATGTGAAACTAATTTCCAATATCTCCACTTGTGACATTGCACACCATTAACACACCTAATTGGCTGTTAGGGTTGAGTGTGTATTGGGTCTATTCCTACTCACCCAGGGTCCTTGAGTACATAAATGCCTGGGGAAGCGGCACCATTTCTGCCCCAGAAGTAATTAAATACCCAGCTTTGCTGGAAACTTAAAACAGTGCTACATGTCCTAGTGGGCGATACAGCACGATAATTCAACGTCATCATCATCATGCATGATGAAACAATAATGTAGACGAAGACAGACAACTAACACATACATCATCAAAAGCAACACAAAAATGGAACAGCTGCTTCAAGCCGGTTAAGCGCAATATCGCTGTAAAACTGTACATACGGACGGTAGTTTGTTTACGAAATTTTACCATGGAATTCTTTGTGATTACATCAATTCCACCTCCGTAAGAGTGGCGGGGGAACGACTTGAAGGAGTGACTAGTTGCTGTTAGATCAGCGCGCTTGGTCTCATCGCCTGATGGTTTTAAAATAAATCACTGAATATTCAATCTTCAGCGATTAATTTGCCGCGTCTTTTTTATATAGAGGGTAGTGTTGCCATGGATGAACCATTCACTCTATATGATATATACATTCAATTTCTAACACTAAAAGTGATACCTCTAGTATTTCGCTTTTACAAATTGTTTCCACAAGAACTTAATACAAGATTAAACCAGATACATCCGTAGATTGTTAAGCACGAAAAACAGCGTATGTTGCTTTAAATTGAGAAATCACATTTAGCGCCCAAAGCAACTGTAACCTATTACAATCCATTACCACCTGGACATAGTCATTGTTTAGTGAGATAACTTTATGAAAGCATGAAGCCAGAGATAATGCTGCAAGTATCTTTACGCTTTAATGACGAGTCTAAATTCAGTTCAGACCATATGTGTTGCTTGCCACAGACGTTTACTCACTGTCTGCACAATATATGGTTAAAATGATCTTATTTTTAGATAAACTCTATAATTGGAAAACGCCAGTTTGCAGATATAAAATACTCTTGAAAGAGGTTTGCTATTTCAATAACAAGCTTTCATCATGCCAATTATTTATAGTTTTGTCACATGTTCTGAGAAAGTATCATTGCAAAGATCCCTGATAGTTTCTTCAATATACTTCGGGAAAGCGTGTAAATTGGATATGATAGTATGTCTGATATTCAGGACGTAAATGTAGATAGCGACTTCGGTACTTTTCTTTAGCATTAAGCAGTTGATCTGTCATCGTTCTTCATCTATATGCGTTGTGGTAAATCATGTTAACTACTTAAGATTAAGGACAATATCGACAAAGACGCTATAGTGGTCTTTTCTTACAACTTAGGGTGGTCGTAATTTCCTCTCTGCAAGTTAAATAAGCTCAAATCTGACGAAATAATAGATCAAACTGTATAATGCTGAAATCTTGATCTCCCACCGGAAGTCATTCCATCACTGTTTGTCTTGCAAAAATCGATTAGTTGAATATTCTTGGCGCCAATAGACGAGTCCTTAATCCATCTCTTTCAGAACTCAAGTAGGTTCAATAACCACACTGGGGATATTTTGAATCACTTATCCACTAACTTATATGCCATGCACGAAGTAAGGTCTAATTTAATGACTCCTTGGAATAATTATTAGTTAATTATCATATAAATATTCGGGTTGTCATAGCTACGGTCTAATTACGTTGTACAATTTTTTTTTTTAGAATCTAACGATATCATTTCTAACTTCGATTACCACAGACACTATTACCTTATTATACATCTGACACCATAATCAAGTTAGTACATCCAGTCACAAAGACGTTGATGGATTGGCATGAGATATAGCAAATGGTATGGTCATCACGTGAAGATGCTCATGTTTTCAATTCATTCTATCCCCTCAATCTTAAGAGTTACACATTTATTTACTTGCAGCTGAGTGCAATGTGCGACTAACTTTTGTCAACTATACTAGTGTCAATTGTCAACTATATTAGTGTCAATTCTATTATGTGATAGCCATGAAACGTAATAGATAGTGGTTTTTATGTTTTGAAGATGCGCATGCGTAAATCATTTGCTCCGGCAGTCTCTGTGAGAGTTATTGCGTTTGTTTATTTGCAGCATAATACGATGCATGACATTATCGCGTGCAAACAATTGTGACGCAGCAAGTATCTCAGATTTCAATGAATGGCAATGAAATGTAAAAATGGTATAAGCATCATCTGCTAATGGGTGTAGCAACAAATTATGCGGTTGCTGCTATAGTTATTTCTCTTTATATATTTGAATCTGAGTTTTGTGTGACATTCTTTAACTAGTTTGCACAGTTTTCAATTTATCGACTTCAAATGTTGTATACGTTATGATCATCATTTGGACATGTGCATATCAACATATTTCTTTCTTTTATTCTAGTTATTGCCTTCTTGTTTCCTGTTTTAATGCAGCGAATAACCGAAACTTGTGAATGAAAATAGTCTTATAGTCTTTGATGCACCACTGTGCAATTTACTATATACAGCTGTTATCATCTCAATAAACGCATCTCAACAAATCACCTTGTTCCTGCGATATTGTGTCCTTTTTATCTTTTTATCTTCTCTGTTTGCTTGTAACTAGATATGGCGTATGTCGTGATTTTGAGAAAACAACTACTTTCACTGTTTTTAAAGGATCCGCGAAACTTTCTAAATCTTCTATTTGAAGATAAATTTATCGGCATAAATCGGTGTTTTGCAATGTTTGTCATAGTGATTGACCTTTTTGTATTGGAACTAAAAGCAGAATAAGGTAGAAATTGTCTTGCTTTTTATAATGGATTGCCGTCAACTATGTAGATATACGCATATCCTATGGTCATCATATATTAAAACGTCCGTTTGCCCTTTAGATTTTGATCCACCTATTGCCTTTTTGATTTTACCTTAAAATCCTTTTACCCTTTGATTATGGGAATAACTATTGCTCCATTGTTTGTGGTCAAATATACTGCCCTTTCAATTTTCCTAAAAGCTATTGCCCTTTCACTTTGGTAAAACCTATTGCCCTTTCACTTTGGTAAAAGCTATTGCCCTTTCACTTTGGTAAAAGCTATTGCCCTTTCACTTTGGTAAACGCTATTGCCCTTTCACTTTGGTAATGGCTATTGCCCTTTCACTTTGGTAAAAGCTATTGCCCTTTCACTTTGGTAAAAGCTATTGCCCTTTCACTTTGGTAAAAGCTATTGCCCTTTCACTTTGGTAAAAGCTATTGCCCTTTTGATTTTGGGATATGCTAGAGCAATTTTGACAAACAGATGCGCGCTATAAATAAATATATCCTTTTACTAGGTTCGTGTAAAATTAAGTATATTTTATGGTCGTCATCAGAAAATATGTCAGTTTATCAATCACTCGAACTTTTGACTAGTCATTACTATACGCATGCTATTGGTAAAAAAAAAAAACAATAATATTGCCAGACGAGTTATTATTACACCTATTCCATAACCAGACGAGTTATTATTACACCCATTCCACTGTCAGATGAGTTGTTTTTACACTTATACCATTGCCAGGCGAGTTATTATTACACCCATAACATTGTCATATTAGTTTTCATTACACCTATACCATTGTCAGACGAGTTATTATTACAAGCATACCATTGTCAGATGAATTATTATTACACATATACCATTGCCGGACGAGTTATTATTACAACCATACCATTGCCAGACGAGTAATCATGACAGAAGAGTCATCAGTACACTCATACTTTTGCCAGACGAATCATGCCGTTCCTTTAACTTTGAACTCGTCTCTTTCATGATGTAGCTGTGGTATACGGTAGATTTGGTGTATATTTGGGTGAGCACATACGAAATATGAATTGTAAATAAAGAGACACGCGAAGCTTATTGAATGATTCAATATTTAATTCAAAGCAGCATGTGATGGAAGAGATCAACAGTTCCATCCCTACACAAACTGTAATATATAGTACTGACATCTACTTCCTTTCCAGTCCAATCCCTACACAAACTGTAATGTATAGTAGTGACATCTACTTCCTTTCCAATTGATTCACCGTGTTAATTTATGGTGTGAGACCAAACAAGTTGTGACTTAAACTGCAATTGTAGTTGCATGGAATTTAAATTTATTTCTAGTAAACCAAATGCGAAATATCAGAACATCAATTCTAATACTTAATGACGACACACAAGACAACAACAAAGGATGAATATATCATTGATTGTATATTCAATATGGTTTAGGATTATTGGAAAGGAAAGAAAAACATTTAAGTGTTTTGCAAAAAATTGTTTTTAGTTGTCAGATTGCTTTAAGCTAACTGATATTGTTATTTAGTATACCGTAGAGAGATCGTAACTGCCATTATCAATTATAGACTTAGTTACTAACTGTGCGACAGTTGCATAGCACATGGTCTTCCTCACGATTGCATCATAAAGAAGATATATGTGAGCAAGAGTCCCACGTGGGCCCGTGAACGCTCAACCACCAGACACTTATCCATATGCCGAACGCAAGAGCATTTGACTGAGACAATTTTATGCATGCAGACCTATTGGCGTTTTATATAAATAGTAACGGGAACTAAATTTGATGACGAATTGGTATTATTTGCACAAATTTAGAATTAATAGCAGAAATTTCTCTTTCTTCTTGGTCTTATTTGTTCCAATTTATTTGAGCTGTTTCTGAGAAACGGTCGTTTGAGGTTCCACTGGGTTTAGCGTTTAGTAACTGCACCCATCATCAAAGTATACGAGCATCATTTTATAAAAAGAAGCCTACTGTATGTGTAGATACGGTAGACGTGCTTAATTTTAAAGTGACATATGATTTAGAAAATTTAAACAGACTTTTTTCCAAGAGATGTTTATTAGATTTGATCGATTGTTCTGGTTTTATTTTCCATATTTCATTTGAGGATTTCACTTTTCCTCAAATTACAGTTAATATTTACTTTAAACGACGAAGACAATTGTGTTGGGTTTTAGTTCCCTATAAAAACGTCATTGTACATTATTGATTAATAGCTTAAGCAATACAAAGATTCATTTGTCTTACGTATTTATTAGCGTCTTGACGCCGACAAGATTGAGTGTCCGGCCTTTTCGGTATGTGCGGATATGTGGAAAGTCTGGCGCCAACTGGAAGATGGAGCGGAGGTTCCTGAAGAGAGGATTATTTACAACTGCAAATGTCCTGAAAACAGCCATTGTGATGGATTGGTTGTGAGGGATACTGTCAAACACTCGTAAGTTTAAAAGGAGCTAATTACAATACAAAAGTGTTTGCTATGAGTTCAGCATAAGTAATAAAATATCCAGACGTAAATAAGAATCGTTAATTAGCGAACGGATTATAAAATAAAGTTTAACCAATTTATTTCCATCCGTCATCGAAACTTATCAGATTTTTTTTCTTAAAGATTCTTAAATCAGACACAGCGATCTGCCTTATCAACTTGTATCGGTCGAGTCAACTAAGAAGGGATCTATAATTTGAGACCATATATCATAGGGACAATATTTTTTGCTTTCATTTAAATGCTTTATTGTATTCACTCGCATATCACACACGCATTAATGCGAACAGCGTATGACACACGCCATAATGCGAACAGCGTATCACATTCACCCTAAAGCGAACAGCGTATCACACATGATATCATGCGAACATCGTATTGTAATAAATTTGGAGTTGCTAGCCCGAAATAGTTAGCCAGTTAGTAGGAGAAAACATCACAGAGAGGAGTGTTAGTGAATTTGAACCATGCTGGGTTCGTTAGTAGTGAATTTGGGTACAAGCCGAATGACTGTCCCCTTAAGTAACATAGTCCATATTACAATTCCGCGGTGTATACAAGTATTGTGATTGAAAAGGCAGCATTTATGGTTGGAAATCAGTAAATTATAGAATGGAATCAATAAGTTGGAACTTGGTAGGTGCCGTTTATGTGGCCATAGTGGAAAATGGGCGTATGTATATGAGCGTGATACGCCGGAAATTCTGTGGATTGACTGGCCTAGGGTCGCGCAGTTAAATATTTCCGTCAGTAATGGAATACTAGTGGAATTTCCATGGCATGACGGGTTTGCGGTACGGAATTCGGATGATAATGAATAAAAACCATGCAAAGGTGCAGTTAATGGACGTTTGGGCAAGTTGTCTCCTCTGGGTCGCCCATTGATTACAGCAAAGATTAATAATTATAGCAGACACGGCTTTCTTTCCATTTTACAACTCAAGTTGTATGGAAGTCTTTGGAAATTTGGGGAAAACTTATGACTTCCAGCGAGACTCGCGCCAGGGTTTTGACACCGCTCGGTCAAGTGAATACCCCTGTGCGTATTACAATATCAAATACTTCCTAATGCGAACAACGTATAACCAGATCTTCAGCCACACCATACATACTGTGATAGCATGTCATCGAGGATGTTGTTTGGTATACTTGTCATTTACAGAGAATATATATATATTGCAGCTTTTACTGCCAAATCTGAGGTGCGCGATGAGGGCTCTCATAATCACGTGTAGCTATTATATTGTAGTCCGGCATGTGAAATTTGAGGTACTATTATTATATAGTAGTCCGGCAAGTGAAATTTGAGAAGCGCATTGTAAAATGACTGTACTCTCTCATTTCATCAACATTTTTCAACCTGGGGCTGAATACATTCCATTCCATCAATATTTTTCAACCTGGGTCTGAATAGCTGGTACTGAGACGCATTAATTCCATTTTTAGTGGTTTTTGGCTGATACTACATACACTCTAGTGTGTTTCTTAATACTTTCAAGACTGCACTACTGAAATTCACATTTTCTGGTTTGCCTCAATATTTACTAAAGGAACTTTAAAAGCTATAAGAAAAAGCCACGGCTGCTCGGGTCATCCTTATGGATCACAGAATGAGCACATCTCCCCCTTGCTTTGTTATCTTCACTTTCATCCGTTCGATCCCGATTCAAACACAAATCTGTTCACTATGCTACTTTATTTGGCTATCTCCAGTCCAATATACTTGACCTCATCCATGTGTTTACCTCATCTAAACCTTACGCTCCTCTTCCGACACTCATATTCTCATTGTTGAAACTGTTAAACGAAGTAATACTAATACAACTGTTAAACGAAGTAATACTGATAATGTGATTTTTTTTGCTTACTAGGCCCAGTTACTTGGAAAAACAATTGCCAATTGATCTTCGTTACAAGGACTGCAATGGGCCTAATACTGTCTTAGCAGAATTTGAAGCTATTCCTTGCTATACATGTTTTTCTGTAATACCATGTTGTTACTCGCAAGGGTCTCAAAGCGGGCTAATCAAGTATCAGCATGAGTGTGGTTTGAAGTTGTTTTCTCCTATTTTCAATGACCTCAGCACATATGAAAAATATAAAAATAATAAAAATACTCTTTCTCTTCATCGTCAGATTCATCATCATCATCATCTTCTTCTTCCTCTTATTATTATTATTATTATTATTATTATTATTATTATTATTAGTAGTAGTATTATTATTACAAACTGTTCATAATAATAATAATATAATATGAATAATAAAAATAATTATAATAATACTTAATAATAACAATGATAATAGTAATAATAATAATACTTTCTCTTCATTGTCATAATCATCATCATCACCATCCTCTTCTTCGTATTATTTTTATTATTCTTATTCTTATTATTATTATTATTATTATTATTATTATTATTATTATTATTATTATTATTATTGTGCAGATATGTCTTCTGCGAGCAGCCATCTGAATTCCACACTTGCGACACAACAATATCTCGCAACGGAAAGATCATTCCAGAGATAGCCGAGCAGACAATTCATGGGTATTACATGGGACGGCCATACAACTACATTAAGGTTAGTCGGGCCTTCTGGGACGGCCATCCAACTACATTAAGGTTAGTCGGGCCTTCTGGGACGGCCATCCAACTACATTAAGATCAGTCGGGCCTTCTGGGGCGGCCATCCAACTACATTAAGGTTAGTCGGGCCTTCAGGGGCGGCCATCCGACTACATTAAGGTTAGTCGGGCCTTCAGGGGCGGCCATCCAACTACATTAAGGTTAGTCGGGCCTTTTTGAACGGCCATACAACTACATTAAGGTTAGTCGGGCCTTCTGGGACGGCCATCCAACTACATTAAGGTTAGTCGGGCCTTCTGGGACGGCCATCCAACTACATTAAGGTTAGTCGGGCCTTCAGGGGCGGCCATCGAACTACATTAAGGTTAGTCGGGCCTTCAGGGGCGGCCATCTAACTACATTATGGTTAGTCGGGTCTTTTTGAACGGCCATTCAACTACATTAAGGTTAGTCGGGCCTTCAGGGGCGGCCATCCAACTACATTAAGGTTAGTCGGGGATTTTTGAACGGCCATCCAACTACATTAAGGTTAGTCGGGCCTTCAGGGGCGGCCATCCAACTACATTAAGGTTAGTCGGGCATTTTTGAACGGCCATCCAACTACATTAAGGTTAGTCGGGCCTTCTGGGACGGCCATCCAACTACATTAAAATCAGTCGGGCCTTCTGGGGCGGCCATCCAACTACATTAAGGTTAGTCGGGCCTTCAGGGGCGGCCATCCAACTACATTAAGGTTAGTCGGGCCTTCAGGGACGGCCATCCAACTACATTAAGGTTTGTCGGGCCTTTTTGAACGGCCATACAACTACATTAAGGTTAGTCGTGCCTTCTGATGCGGCCATCGAACTACATTAAGGTTAGTCGGGCCTTCAGGGGCGGCCATCGAACTACATTAAGGTTAGTCGGGCCTTCTGGGACGGCCATCCAACTACATTAAGGTTAGTTGGGTCTTTTTGAACGGCCATCCAACTACATTAAGGTTAGTCGGGCCTTCAGGGGCGGCCATCCAACTACATTAAGGTTAGTTGGGCTTTCTGGGGCGGCCATCCAACTACGGTATGGATATTCGTGCCTTCTGGGGCGACCATACAACTAAAATAAGTTCATTCGTGGGTTCTAATTTATTTTCATGCTCTGAAGCACCAGTATAGACTAGAGTTACTTGATTTTAAAGAACAGCTACGGTTGTTTTCTATCATCACTGTGATTCATAGTCATTGTTGTGTACAAAAGTAAGAAAAGCATAAACAATACCTTGCACAAGCGCTAAAATGATTTTTTTTCTTCTCATGTCAGATCGGCAGTAAAATTACTAGTTATCATAAATATTGATAGTCGTGCATACATGTAAAGCAGCAGCCATGTTGCCAAAAGTGTTTAACTGCAAATGTTCGCGGGTTCTGATATGTCAACTACCTTAAGGTCACTTGGTAACTAAAAAATACAATCTAAATCTGTTTCTTATGACTCCAGAAAGATGGGATTTTTCTTTCCCCCAAAGTCTATCCTGATATATGCCGACCACTATTGCGCGAAATTTGATGAAAGGAAAACATGTTCTAGTACCTTAATTGTATATGTTCCTGGAAATATTCACAACATTATTCTCTATTCAAATTGTTACGAGTCTATGGTCTTAAATTAAAAAAAATAAAACTGTAAAACCAAAATATTTTGTAAAGTTGTATCACAAATCTAAATGTATGAAGTTCAAACTAAATTCCAGTTGTAATTCAAATAAATTCCGATATTGTAATATCGAACGCATTGATGTACCTTTAAACTCGAACATGTTATAATGGAATCTGTTTATGTTAGCATTGTCTGAATTGACAATAATTCGACATTAATTATTCTAATCAAAGGGCATTACTGAGCACTTTCTAATTCCAGTAAGCAATACATTTAAAAAATCCACCCCAATAAAAAAAATCAAAGCAACAATAACACTGATTTTGCTTCAGCTGTTAAGGCAGGAATGAATAATTATTGGGTGAACAATATTATATACCCTTCTACTTGTCCTTTGTCGGAATTAACCTTTTATTGAAAATACTTTGCAAGCATAATGGGATTTCCATTGTGGAAGTCTCTATGTGTCTTTAACTCAAATTCAAGTAAAGATATTTACATTAATTATGATCCGAATGTTTAATCCATAATCATGTAGAAATTTTATACTATAAACAAAATAAATGTCATTCGGTTAGCTACAGCATGACCTTGATTTTCGCAAGGCCATGTACAAAACACACACACACACACACACACACACACACACACATATATATATATATATATAAATATATATATATATATATATATATATATATATATATATATATATATATATATATATATATATATATATATATATATATATATATATATGTAGACTATTAACACATATATCAGTTATCTATTTATCGGCAATATCGTCAATTTTAGATAAGAAAGTGAAAAATGCAATGTGTAAAGTGGAAAATTATCATATAAAAAGTGTTAGAAAGCAAATTATGCTGTATCTTATATATATATATATATATATATATATATATATATATATATATATATATATATATATATATATATATATATATATATATATATATATATATATATATATATATATATATATATATATATATATATATATATAAGATCTAAAAGCTCCGGTTTGACACATACTGTTCTATTTTCATTAAGGTTGCTCACCCCTGACGAATTAAATTAAGTTCCGACGGCTTTTCAATTTTCCGTTACCAGTGTCCATCTAACATTTTAAGCTGAGTGCTCTCTGATTACTTAGATGGATGAAAAAATGATTAGTGATTACTGAAGCAAAAAAGAAAGGAAATTAGTGAAGTCATTGTAGATCTGTCTCAGGATTACAGTTTTAGAAGCATCATAACGCACGAGTCATAATGGCTGTGAAAACCGATTGCAGCGTGATGCATGACGTTTTATAGCTATCTTGATTCGGTTATATACAGTTTGTTTATCGGCAACGAAAATAATTCGAACATAAATGTATTTTGTTTAGTTGACCTACTGTTACACGGATAGAACAAAATCAAGTAACCGTTGATGGCAAATATAAATAAAAACAACATGTACCAGTAACTGAATATTCGTATAATGGGAAGGGGCACAACTCCTACAATGAATTACGCAATGGATTGGTGGACTTCGTTTAAGAGTTTGCGTTCGAATATTACTACTACAACTACTGCTACTACTACTACTAGTAATAATAATAATAATAATAATAATAATAATAATAATAATAATAATAATAATAATAATAATAATAATAATAATAAAGATAGTGATAATACTAATAACGATAAAACTAGTTGGCTAATATGATTCTTGCGAGAGATAATATTTGTATTTGTTGAGAGCACAATTTATATCATATTAATTTTA
This sequence comes from Unio pictorum, assembly GCA_030141615.1. Taxonomy (NCBI): domain Eukaryota; kingdom Metazoa; phylum Mollusca; class Bivalvia; order Unionida; family Unionidae; genus Unio; species Unio pictorum. The sequence continues at coordinate 6,954,918 of JARLTB010000194.1, forward strand.
ATCTATTTTCCCATACATTACAAATTTCGTATTCTTTATCTGATGCGTTACCAAAGCTAAATCCATTATCCAATATAATAAAAAATCTTAATCCATTATCTTGTGCGTTAGAAAAACTTAATTCATTATCCCATGCATTAAGCAAACCTAATCCATTATATCATGTGTTAGAAAATCTTAATCTATTATCATATTCGTTAGAAAAAACTGAATATATTATTTCATGCGTAAGAAATTCTTAATCCACTATCCCATGCATTAGAAAATCTTAAACCATTATATTATGCATTGGAAAATCTTAATCTATTATCAAATGCATTAGAAAACCTTAATCGATTATCAGATGCGTTAGAAAATCTTAATTCATTATCTCGTGCGTTAAAAAAATTATATATTATCCCATGCGTTAGAAAAACTTAATGCCTGATCTCATGCATTAGAAAAAGTTTATCCATTATCTCCTGCGTTAGAAAATCTTAATCCATTATCCCATGCATTAGAAACTTTTAATCCATTATCTCATGCGTTAGAAACGTTTAATTAATTATGCCATGTGTTAGAAGCGTTTAATCTATTATGCCATGTGTTAGAAACGTTTAAACCATTATCCCATATGTTAGAAAATTTTAATCCATAATCCCATGCGTTAGAAACGTTTAGTCAATTATCCCATGCGTTAGAAACGTTTAATCCATTATCCCATATGTTAGAAAATTTTAATCCATAATCCCATGCGTTAGAAACGTTTAATCTATTATGCCATGTGCTAGAAACGTTTAATCCATTATCCCATATGTTAGAAAATTTTAATCCATAATCCCATGCGTTAGAAACGTTTAGTCAATTATCCCATGCGTTAGAAACGTTTAATCCATTATCCCATATGTTAGAAAACCTGCACGGTGGACATATCCATCTGGCATATTAATGCTGTCTTTAAGATGGATTAAAACACACAGTAATGAGTAAGTATCTGATCTTGATAAAGCAAGAAACAAGCGAACTTAGTAATAAGCAAATATACGTCAAGTGTCTAGCTCTGTGAAGAAGCTTACGTTTGTTCGGAAGTTAATTAAACATGGATAACAATGTTAACCTCAAAACACTAGGTTAAACTATTCGCGTTCAACAAGAAAAAAGCTGTCATATATTCAGATGGGAAATAGTACATCCGGAATTTTTAATTTATTCTTTCATTTCAAGACCACACAGAAGCTTTGCTTTATTTTTCTCCAATAATTTTAAATTCTCATTCAAAGAAACGTAATAAGTCAAGGCCATATATTTGTTGGGTCCTTTTTTTGTACGTGCATGATATACCGGTCCATGGCTTGCAAATGTCGACTGACAAATAAATCAAACCGACCCGGTACAAAATCAGTCTATGAATGTCTATTCCTTAGTTTGACTATACGAAATTATTTGTGGTATTAGTATCAAACTCCCTTACATTGTCAACGACTTTTGTCTTGAGGTTCATGAAACTAAGGGAAAAGCGACCTCAAGCCGAATTCACACAGTTTGTTTAGACATGGTTTTGATACAATCTTATACTAGCTTCTTTTAGACCAGGGTCTTGTTATAAAACTTAACTGTAGAGATGATGATTTTTCTTTTCCTCTCTTTCCTTGCGGTCGTTCATACAGAATCTGTTAAAATGTATTATTCTATACACATGCAAGAGACATGGTCAAATGTTCTTGTATAGACCGACATATCTCTATAATGTACTTGTGTTGAGCAACATGTCTCTACGATGTATTAGTGGTGGCCGATATGTCTCTAACATGCATGTACTTGTATTGATATACATGTCTCACAGATGTACTTGTACAGACCAACATGGCTCTAAGATGTACTTATAATGATCAACATGGATCTAAGATGTATTTGTAATGACCCACCCGGCAAAAGAAATTTTAATTACATTGTATTTGTATATCGCTTTCAACAAGTCTCACGATACAGTTCAATACACTTATATATTCTGAAAATAATGTCAGCTTTTGCCATTAAAAATCACATATTTTGTTTGAAATAAACATAAATTTCTAAATGTCGTAGACTCTAAAAAATATTTTTAAGTACTTAACTTTCCTTTCAAATACTGTATTGGATTTTGTTTGTTTTTGTTTTTGCCGGTCATTCCTTCCTAAAAATTGACACCCGAAATTTAAGACACAACTTATCTATAAACGGTGACCCGTTTATACTTTTGTCGATCTATCATAGTCAAGACTCGGTCTAATAATAGATGACCCCTATAGACAAAAACAAAAATGGCCATGCCGATACTGTAAGAAACGAAATGTCTTTGATATAGAAACGGAAACTTAAAGGTAGAAACGAAAACCATTTAATGCAGAAACGAAACCTCTTTTGATGTTTTCTATCATTTATTCCAGATATGTATATAGAACAGTACACACTATATTACATTATATTGGCTTATATTATATTTTTTTAAACAAACTAAATACTTTTATTCGCAAATGCAATCAATTGTGAGTGACCTTGCTGAGTTTAACAGGCTGTTAAGCTGTTTTATTTTCATAATTTAGTGCAACACTGACCTTTCCACAAGGATGTTACCCAATCATTGAAAACTTGAACTATCCGAACAGATGATATTTTCGAAACGTATTTTTATACATGCCATATTAATGGTGTTCTGAGGATTCGGTTATTTGAAAAATCATTTTTATTAGTATTGATCATATGAAAGTAATAACACGGTTCGCTAATTTTAAACGATTGCCAAAGGTAACGCTTAGAACCTTCGTGTTTCTCTTCACTTCTCAAACGCCTTCTTTATTTACTATTTGAATATAGCCAACTATTATAGTTTCTGAATTTATTGTTCACCATGGTATGTTTTAGTTGCACTGCATCTGTCCAAGGCACAGTGAACCAGCTACAGGTCTACTTAACCGAGCCGTCATAAGGTATTATGGAGACCTGCCAGCTGGCATTTCCAGTCGAATTCTTAACTATGTGTGTGCTTAGACAAATGGACAGACAAACAGGTATAACATTGATCTTTACTTTCTTGCATTCAAGTAATTACTAGTGTTTCCATAATAATCACTCAGTCATTTGGTACTTACCTTGTCATTACCTTTCGTTTTTTTTCTCTTGTAAATAACCAACCATTCAATCATGATTTCTAACAATTTCTTGTTAACAAATCCACTCACCTTTCAAGTCAGACAAACTATCACTTTTTTAAACACCATGTTACAGAAATAAGATATCACAAAAATGATTTTAGATTAGGCTTAATCAATACAACTACACGTTGAAAATTAATTTTACTTTATTATAATTGAGAGGAACTTAGTTTTCTTTACATTTTATTCATTGATTCTATGACACGTTCTGATTATTTTAATGATATGTATTTAACGTCATTTACTTGTATACCATTATGAACACCCTGTTCTGTCTAATTTTGCAGGTAGATTCTTCTAGCATGCGGCACCAAACACTCTAATCAGCGTAGAGCGAAGAGGAAATTAATTTTAAAACACACACACACACACACATGTGTATATATATATATATATATATATATATATATATATATATATATATATATATATATATATATATATATATATATATATTGGTGTTGCACTATGTATGTTTCTTTATTCTAGCTGTTTGTAAGTCATTTGAAAAGATTGTTTAGTTTTCTTTTTCTTTATAAATTTATAAGTTGTACAGAGTTTCTATGTATCAGATTACAGAAAAATGCATGAGATGCAGTCTTAAAATGACATCGTTGTTTGGTCCACTCGTAAAATTGAAGAATAAAGAAACCTAAATTCGGACGAAGACATATTCCCAAAAATGACTCAAAAGTTGGTAGGTTCAAAAAAGGCATTAATTGACATAAAAAGTGACCAGTACGTTTTGCGTGGTCAAAATGTGCGTGAATATGTATAACTCAGTGACATTATACACAAAATTCAATACATATGCATAATACAGTGAATGTCGTACACACAACTCAATATATATGCATAAAGCAATGACGTTTTATGAGACATTTCATTAAGCATTTAGAATACATTGACGTTTAACACAACATTCGATTGACTATGCATAATGCAGTGCGTAGCGCATCTGAAAATCAAATGATAAAATGAAAGTAAATATAGATAAGGTAGGAAACGATTGAAAACTCTATTGAATTCAGTTCTGCAAGGTGAGTGCAACCTGTTGCTGCAAGTTCCTATGTTTTTGACAATGTTTCTTTTGAAAGAAAAACAGGTGCTTGACTGTATCCTCCGTAATGCAAAGCCATGTATGTTTTATACAAGACCATGTCTCTGTTTTATGCAACACAATGTCTATGCTTTATACAAAGACATGTCTCTGTTTTATACGAGGCCATTTGTTATTGGAACCGAAGGATACGTTTCCAATATGTACATTATATGAACGTCACACGTGTGTGGAATATATCCGTTTGCAATGCATAACATTCGTATTAAGATCAATAATTTAAATCTTGCAATAAATCATCGCCTGCATATAACATTTATTTACCCAGGAACTTAACTTATTAAATCTAATTAGGCGTACATTGCTACAGTTAGTTGATCTATATATATATATATATATATATATATATATATATATATATATATATATATATATATATATATATATATATATATATATATATATATATATATAAAACTATACATAAGACGTGACTATTTTAGTTTAAAAGTCTAGATACAGTCAATAAGACTAAAATGATGTAGGATCATAAACGATAATCTCTCTCTCTCTCTCTCTCTCTCTCTCTCTCTCTCTATATATATATATATATATATATATATATATATATATATATATATATATATATATATAAAGTATAACTGCCTGGGTATATTCAAAACAAAACAATGCTATAATATATTGCTGAATATTGGACAAAATATAAATTTTATTTAAAACAATATCCGAATATATTTCGATATTGCTGATTGACATTTGACATAAACACTTTGTAATCACTGATGGCACAATGTAATGTGATTGACAGTTGACATAATCTCTCATTAATCTTTGATGACACAAGGTATTGTGACTGGCAGATGACAAAAACTCTTGTAATCTTTGATGACAAGGTAAAGTGATTGACAGATGACAAAAACTCTTGTAATCTTTGATGACAAGGTAAAGTGACTGACAGCTGACATATCTCTTTGTGATCTTGATTACACAAGGTATTGTGATTGACATTTGTACTTTGTAAATTGACCCAAACACATTGAAATCATTTCTATAACATGATATAATTGGGATTGACTGTAATGTTTAATGTCACACGTTAATGTACTTGGCATTGGCTAAGTGATTTGAAATGACACACATTAATGTACTTAGTATTTACTTGGTACTTTTTAATGATATACAGTAAACTTAATTAGCATGTTAACTCTATGTAATTTGTTATCTGTATATTTATTTCCTTATGTTGTACTATTATACTATTTCTAGAACTTTTTCATGAAGTACATGAACATCTCTCTCTCTCTCTCTCTCTCTCTCTCTCTCTCTCTCTCTCTCTCTCTCTCTTCATCTTTAGAGCTTCTTTGTTGTCCAACACTTCTTTTAGAAAGGAAAATTACGAAAATAGACAGATATTGTATTAAGAAAATATCCTAAGAAAATGAAAAATAACACAATTTATAATTATGACATGCATATTCATAATGTGCATATAAAAACAAGGTGTGCTTATAAAGCAAGTTAAACTAGTTCGTAATACATGTTCAGACAGGTACTTACCATACACAGACAGATACGTATCACACACGGACTTACCTTACATTGTCTTCTCAATCAAACTTAAGCAATACGTAATATAACGCTAATTACTGTAAATTTGATTCGATATGATTTGCAAACAATAACAGAGATGTATGTACTTTTATAGTGGATTAAATAAAAGGATGTTCGATATTCTTGTTTGTATCATTACATAAATGTAATCGCCAGTTCACAAATACAAGAAAGACACTTGATGCCCCGCTAGGTAATTAAAAAATACATGCCGTTGTGTCATTGTATCCTTTGTCGTTTTGATTTATCAATCCCGGGGCTTCATTCACTTCTGGAATTCTTAATGCGTCTTATCCCCTCTCTCGTGCCCCTCCCCAGCCGCGTACATGATTTACTAAGACGAATTTTGAAAGTATAAATTTCTTATGTCAACGCAGCTTGGATATCGCCGAATCACTTCAATAACACGGTTGAATTTAACACTAAGGTCTTTTTATTGTACAGCACAGGACTAGGCGCAACAGAAATCATTTGGCCTGTCAAAATGTGAAACCTCTCTTGAGATTTGAAGATGCATTACTGTTTCACGTGTGTTGTAATCTAATCGACTAAAGAGAATGACAGACATTCCTTTCGTAATTTTTCTCTAAATGCTTGGACCATGTTCGTCTAGTTACTAACACAGCGTAACATTGAATTATATAAGCCTTTCTTATAAACGCACATTGGCAATGTTGAGGCAAGGTAGCTCAGTAGTAAAACAGTATCACTGTCTTAAATGTATCAGGTCTTGTGATTTTGCGGTATTACAACTGAAGAATGTTATCATCTCTATTAGTTTAGTAGGTTTTCAGTTAGGATGGTGTAGGTTTCTGCTAGTAAATACCGAGTGTCAGCACAATATAGGACAAATTTGATTGTGTACTGTCATATCCATATACGAGTGTTTTAATGTGTTGCGCTATATTAGGTCTGTCGTATCACTAGAACGGGTTGTTGGTGTACAATGTGTTATTAACCCAGTTACTGCATACATGTATTACTGATACACTTTTCCCAATTATCACCATGACCGTACTGCACTTGTACTATCTAGATATGAAGTAACTATGACGGAAGACTAGAAAGGAGGTATCAGCTAATCTGCGCGACCGACTTATAGCAGGGATGAGAAATACTATTGCTTCTGATGTACAGAAAGTTGTAAGCAGGATTCAGGAATAAAATAGAAATCTGATCATTATATAAATCAGACTTATTCTATATTGCTGGAATAGTTTGCCTTTCTTGATCTATTGGTCTTTGCTCTACAAGACAAATGTCATGCCTTCAATCTATTGGCCTTAGCTTTTCATGATGTCGATCCATTGATTTTAGCTCTTCAAGACACATGGCATGCCTTCAGTCCATAGGTCTTAGCTCTTCAAGACAAAAGTCATGCCTTGAATCCATAGGTCTTAGCTTTTCAAGACACATGGCATGCCTTCAATCCAGTATGCCATAGCTCTTGGAGACAAAAGTCATGCTGTCGATCCATTGGCCTTAGCTCTTCACGACACATGTCATGCTTTCAATCCAGGATGCCTTAGCTTATCAAGACAAAAGTCATGCTGTCGTTCCATTGGCTTTAGCTCTATCAGACACAATGCATGGCACCAATCCATAGGACTGAGGTTTTCAAAAAAAGTGAATGTCTTTGATCAATTGGCCTCAGCTCTTAAAATACATGGCATGCCTTCCATACAGGAGGCTTTAGCTCTTCGAGACAAAACTCATGCTGTCGATCCATTGCCAGTAGCTTTTTCTAAAACAATGCATAGCACCAATCCATAGGTCTTAGGTCTTCCAACGAAAAGTGCATGTCGCATGTCGTTGATCAATTGGCCTTAGCTGTTCAAGACCCAAGGCATGCAGTTCCATTGAAATGCAAATTACTGTAATAATCTCCTCGATATGCATTAAAAGGAATGCAAAATGGCACGCCAAAATGATTTTGTATGCATACAAATGTACGTAATATACGCAAAATGAAAAGGGTCATCAAAATGTGGGTCATTTACGCAAAATGGAAAAGGTCATCCAAATGAAGGTCATATACGCAAAATGTAAAAGGTCATTTAAATGTAGGTGATATACGAGAAATTAAAAAGGTCATCCAACTGTAGCACATATACTAAAAATGAAACAGATTATCACAGTTGTTGATAATGCTAGCCAGTAAATGTGGTTGACAGAACATAACGCTGTGTGTTGGTTATTAAACTTTTGTGTTGGTTAATAGATGGGCATGCGGGTCAGTAAGACTTGTGATGGTCAATAAGACTTGTGATGGTCAGTACCTGTGGGTGCTGTTTCCTAACAATGAGAGTATTGATCACTAGGTGTGGCTTTTGCTGAGCAGCTGGATGTGCTGATAGGTAAGACGGTGTTGGGAAGTATTTGTGACTGTTGGCAAGTGCTACAATGTGTTGGTGAGTCAAAATAGAGTCAAGTACATAATGAAAACATTTCGTTTGTTTACATTATTCTGTCAAACTTTAATTAATTGCTAGTTCCAATTTGTGACATTACATATTGTATTGAGACCAGACCGTCCCCGATGTTAATTTCAAAGCTAGCCATAAAAATTTAATATGCTGGTCTTTAAAGTTTACACAGGTAGGTATTTATATGGTTAAATATAATGGTTGATAACGAGATAAATATTAAAAGGAACATTGACCGTACGTGCTAAGTGACTTGAACATTGACCCAATACATGTTCTGGGAGATATATAGATATTTGCACAGGGAATAAACTTGATGTGCTTAGTGAGACCAACTATATAATAGTAGCAGAAGAATCTTTGGTAGGGATAGGATAGGAATGGGGTCCACATACAACATGAGAGGAGATCAAATGACTCCATGGATGAAACTAAGGGCGTTTCTAACTATGTTTGGAGGGCTTTTAATTCATCTCGCCCTTGGTGGACAGTATACGTTCGGTAAGTTTATTGATTAAATATTGGTGATAAAACTGATATCAAAGATAATTTTGTTTTATTGATTATGCAAGATGATACGTTATCAGGGTAATCAAACATATTTTAATCACGTTCCATCACGATCCGACTTACTAATTCGTTTCTCTTTATAATTTATCAACTTATTTATAATGTAAACATTATAATCAACTGACTTTAAAAAAGATAAACAACATTAAGCAAAATTTAAATATGACATTGTTAATCCTGAAGATCTTTAGGTATCGTATAGATGGATGATACAAGCAGAAAATTAAATTGCAATTTTTCAAAATAAAAGGATTCTGAATCCAATCATTAGAGCCCTTGAACTGGGTTGGCTTGTCAACCCGAATAAAAGGTGCACCCTTCGTACTATTGATTGAATACAGGTATCTACATCTGCACATCGTGTTAGCCTATTACTATTATATAACCTATGTCAATAGTCGCAAGAAAGTTTCAATGCATACACTTTATGCTTAATTGCGTCAAGTAATCGCCAATTAAAAGATTATTATCTTCAATTAAAAAGATTTTATGCTAAAAATTGGAACTAAATAATAACTAAAAAGTAGTTAAAACTATTGATTATGGCGACATATTGTGCATCGGAATCATAAAAAATGATGTACTATTAGTAGCATACAAAATGATGTACTAATAGTAGCTCATGAAATTCTATACTAATAGTAGCATACAAAATGATGTACTAATAGTGGCATACAAATGATGTACTAATAGTGGCATACAAATGATGTACTAATGGTGGCATAAAAATGATGTACTAAAGGTGGGATACATAATGGTGTACTACTAGTAGCTCATGAAATTCTATACTAATAGTGGCATACAAATGATTTACTAATACTGGCATACAAATGATGTACCAATAGCAGTATCAAATTGATGTACTGACAGTGGTATACAAGTTGATCTACTAATGGTGGCATACAAATGATGTACTAATAGTGGCATACAAATGATATACTAATACTGGCATAAAAATGATGTACTAATGGTGGCATACAAATGATGTACTAATACTGGCATAAAAATGATGTACTAATGGTGGCATAAAAATGATGTACCAATAGCAGTATCAAATTGATGTACTAACAGTGGCATACAAATTGATCTACTAATGGTGGAATAAAAAGTATGTACTAATAGTGGCATAAAAATGATGTACTGATAGTGGCATAAAATTGATGTACTAATATTATGGACGCAGCATAAAACAACTTAACCTCTCAGTGTTAAGGCATACAAATGATCTACTAATAGTGGCATAAAAATGATTTACTAATGGTGGCATAAAAATGATTTACTAATGGTGGCATAAAAATGATTTACTAATGGTGGCATAAAAATGATTTACTAATGGTGGCATAAAAATGATCTACTAATAGTGGCATAAAAATGATTTACTAATGGTGGGGTATAACATGATAAACTAATAGTGACATGCAAATAGATCTACTAATGGTGGCATTAAAATGATTTACTAATATTAGCATACAAAATGATCTGCTAATGGTGTGATACCAATTGATGTACTAATAGTGGCATAAAATGACGTACCAATAGTAGCATAAAAATGATGTACTAATAGTGGCATAAAAATGATGTACTAACAGCGGTATACTGGATCATTGAAACAAGAAAGCTATGTAATTAATACAAATTCTTGGATAATATCAGGATATGTTAAAAAATCTAATCGTCTAGAAACTAGTAAAATTGAAAACATCCATATATACCTGATTATGGTATAGGATTCACAAATAACAATGGCATTGAGTGAAGGTATTACTTAATACATTACTTGATTAATTTACTGTTTTTGTCATTGCTCCAGGCACACGAAGAATGTCACGGTCGCGATATATTTGATTCATTACGTTTCAATAGTTTCTATTTATCTACAATCAACAAGAACAACAACATGTTACAAGTCTATGCTCTGAAAATAGGCAACATAAAAAGTGAAGAAATCAAGCTTTTTAAAATTTAACAATTAATTCCATAGAATGCAAAACGAAAAATGAGAAAGAGAACTTACGGCTGTACGAATTAAATCCAAAAAAAATCCAATAATTAAAAAAAACACAAGTCCTATCAATGAAACGTTTTAAGTTAATCTCAGTTGAAACACCGAAGAAAATCCAAATATGGAATGTAATAGTCAGCGTTGTACTGCTGTGTTAACAGTCTCTTGTTAAATCACATACGATATTATTGCGGTTTTTGTTTGAATTCCATAAACATTCCGGTGAATGTCTTTGTCCAAGAATTAATTTGAGCTCTTAATTCCTTTTATAAAAAAACCCAATCACTTGAAATCAAATAATTTGAAGAAAATAAAAATTAAGCCAAAACACTGGACGCACCATAACACAACTTGACCTCTCAAGTGTTAAGGCACGACTGATATAATTCTGATCATAACATCATAACACAACTTGACCTCTCAAGTGTTAAGGCAAGACTGATAGAATTCTGATCATAACATCATAAGACAACTTGACCTCTCAAGTGTTAAGGCACGACTGATAGAATTCTGACCATAACATCATAACACAACTTGACCTCTCAAGTGTTAAGGCAAGACTGATAGAATTCTGATCATAACATCATAAGACTACTTGACCTCTCAAGTGTTAAGGCACGACTGATAGAATTCTGACCATAACATCATAACACAACTTGACCTCTCAAGTGTTAAGGCACGACTGATAGAATTCTGATCATAACATCATAAGACTAACTAAAACCTAAAATACAAAACAGATTTCCGGACGGGTCAAGAGTTCATGTTCTGAACAAATATAAGTTTGTTTCCGAAATAACACATGACTCACGTCACGTAGTACATCATGACCTTGACTCAACTAAATGTTTCTTACTCGGAGAATGAATTTAAAAAGTTGTTTACCAAAACTGTAAACTGATTTTAAGGTCAGCACTACAATATTTGCATTATCAGGCATTTATATTACTGAAATAATCATACAAATTAAATGAATTCAAATAAAACTGACCTTAATTTAGAAAACAAATCAAGTCCAGTAAACAATATTACATTATAGTAACATGTAATTGAATACAAATATTTTAAAACTAACAGACAAACAATCGCTTTCATATATATAACTAACAATATCATATTTTTAAAGATCATCATATATAATACTATGGATACAGAACGAAGAAATTTACCTGTAAACATTGGCAACTACAAAGTTTGAAATTTAATTAAAAAGGTAAGAATAACGGCAGAGTAACGATACAAACTGACTGAGGAAATTTATCCAAAACGATCGTTGTTAAAAAGTCGATGGAACAGCAGTACTATTTGGCATATAATATAGAACATCAATATTATTTGGCATATAATAGAGAACATCGTCGTATTTGGCATATAATAGAGAACACCAGAGAACACCAGTGGTATTTGACATATAATATAGTACAACAATACTATGCGGCATATAATATAAAACATCGTGGTATTTTGCATATAATATAAAACAGCAATAGTATTAAGCATATAATACAGAGCGGCAATAATATTTGGCGTATGATATAGATCATCACTTGTATTGGGCAAATTATATATAGCAGCAATACTGTTTCGCATGTAGCTTAGAACAGCAATACTGTTTCGCATGTAGCTTATAACAACAACACTGTTTAGCATGTAGCGTAAAACAGCAATACTGTTTCGCATATAGCATAGAACAACAATACTGTTTCTCATGTAGCATAGAACAACAATTCTGTTTCGCATGTAGCTTAGAACAGCAATACTGTTTCGCATATAGCATAGAACAACAATACTGTTTCTCATGTAGCATAGAACAACAATACTGTTTCTCATGTAGCATAGAAGAACAATACTGTTTCTCATGTAGCTTAGAACAGCAATACTGTTTCTCATGTAGCATAGAATAACAATACTGTTTCTCATGTAGCATAGAAGAACAATACTGTTTCTCATGTAGCTTAGAACAGCAATACTGTTTCTCATGTAGCATAGAATAACAATACTGTTTCTCATGTAGCATAGAACAGCAATACTGTTTCTCATGTAGCTTAGAACAGCAATACTGTTTAGCATGTAGCGTAAAACAACAACACTGTTTCACATATAGCATAGAACAACAATACTGTTTCTCATGTAGCATAGAACAACAATTCTGTTTCGCATGTAGCTTAGAACAGCAATACTGTTTAGCATGTAGCGTAAAACAGCAATACTGTTTCGCATATAGCATAGAATAACAATACTGTTTCTCATGTAGCATAGAACAACAATACTGTTTCGCATGTAGCATAGAACAACAATACTATTTATCATGTAGCTTAGAACAGCAATACTGTTTCTCATGTAGCATAGAACAACAATACTGTTTCTCATGTAGCATAGAACAGCAATACTGTTTCTCATGTAGCATAGAACAACAATACTGTTTCGCATGTAGCTTAGAACAACAATACTGTTTTGCATGTAGCGTAGAACAGCAATACTGTTTCTCATGTAGCATAGAACAACAACACTGTTTCGCAAATTATATATAAGATCAGTACTGACATATCATAGTACACGAATACTGTTTGGCATATAATATAGAACACCAGTGGTATTTGGCGCATTAAAGAACAGCAATACTACTTGGCATATAATATGGAATAGCAACAATGTTTGGCATATAGTGTTGGTTTTTTTATTTGTTTTGTTTTAGGCTTTAATGCCATTTTTCAGTACACGATACATGGCGGCCAGTATTAATGGTGGAGGAAGAACCAGGGAAAACCCCCGGAAAGAACCACCGACCCACGAGAAGCTACTGGCAAGCTTAACTACATTAGCCGAATCTTAGACTCGAACCCACGCAGACACAGGTGAGACGGAAGTGATCCGTAACGGAGCGCTTTTAGACAACTCGGCCACTCGGGGCCCCTGGCATGTAATGTAGAACAGCAATACTGTCTGGCATGGAGCAGATACCAGCGGTACTATTTGGCATATAATACTAACAGCAAACTGTTCCGGTGGTCTAGTTGTTAGAGCGTCCGCGTTGGAAACAGAAGGTCATTTGTTCGATCCACGGCCGAGTCATACCAAAGATTTATAAAACAATGGTACTAACAGCTGTCTTCGCTTGGCACTTCGCATTAAAAGGTCAGTGTTAGGACTGGTCGGCCTGGTGTCAGGATAATGTAACAAGGTCGGACATCATGCGACATGTCTGTGGCATGATGTCACAGTGCTAAACATCACTATAAACTGCCACACTGCAGACATCGTAAATATCTCTGTAAGATTCTCATTCTTATAAGATAAAATTCCACTTAAGGTTGAGAGAAAATGTGGGTACGACAGATAGGATATCAACAAAATGAAACATGAAAACTAACAGTGAAACTAAACGTAAAGTATACAGGGTTTACGTATTAATTCTAATGAATGCCAGATCATTAATTCAATCATTTATGGTGTAATTAAATATACTAATCACCATTAGTTTCACTTTTGAATTACACATAATTCTAACAATACATTCTCTCATAAAAATAACTGGAATAATTGATACTGAACATACAATACAATATTTTGCTTTGAAATCTCAAAGTTTTGCACATATAGCACAATTCTAGAGTGACGTGATTATTGTATTTGACTCTACATTGATGGCAAAATAACGTTAAGTTATTGTATTAAATGGTGCACTATCATACTCAAAACACGCTACAAGTGCCATCGTTTCGTGGAGATACAAGACTGGGTGGTCTGAAGACGCTCTGTTGGGATACAAGGTCAGACATTCTTTATCGCGACAACTATGTTAGTTCAACGTATTTTATGTCAATTATAATATTAAAGTCTGCGATATTCACCATTTACAACACTGAGTCTTTATTATAAACATATAATGCCATCGTATTTAGTATGCGTCATAAGCTACTCTACCGCAATGTCTCCACGGAGAAGGCACTTTACTTGCCTTGGTGTATCCTTGGGCACGACTTTTTGCTCCTTAATTGTGGTGTATGCATGGGCAGGACAGTTTTCTCTACTACTTGCCTTTGCACTATTTTAACCTTCAAAATATGTATGTGCCGAAAGGCACCTAGGTACTAAACACCGATCTTCATCCTGCTTTCAATTTCCGGCATACATATTTCCATCTTTTAAGGCAATTACTACTGCAGAATAATACAGGTCTACATACACAACATAGTAATTAAAGGTCTACATACACTACATAGTGATTACAGGATTTCATACACTACATAGTGATTACAGGTCTACATACACTACATAGTAATTACAGGTCTATCCACACTACATAGAGAATACAGGTCTACATACACAACATAGTGATTAAAGGTCTACATAAATAACATAGTGTACATACACAACATAGTAATTAAAGGTCTACACACACTACATAGAGAATACAGGTCTACATACACTACATAGAGATTAAAGGTCTACATAAATAACATAGTGTACATACACAACATAGTAATTAAAGGTCTACACACACTACATAGAGAATACAGGTCTACATACACAACACAGTGATTAAAGGTCTACATACACAACATAAGAATAAAGGTCTACATACAATACATAGTTATTAAAGGTCTACATAAACTATATAGTGTACATACACTACATAGTGTTTACAGGTCTACACACACTACATAGTGAATACAGGTCTACACACACTACATAGTGTTTACAGGTCTACACACACTACATAGTGTTTACAGGTCTACACACACTACATAGTGATTACAGGTCTACACACACTACATAGTGATTACAGGTCTACACACACTACATAGTGATTACAAGTCTACACACACTACATAGTGATTACAGGTCTACACACACTACAGTGATTACAGGTCTACGTACATTATATAATGATTAAAGGTCTACATAAACTACATATTGTACATACACTACATATTGATTACAGGTTTACACACACTACATAGTGATTACAGGTCTACACACACTACATAGTGATTACAGGTCTACACACACTACATAGTGATTACAGGTCTACACACACTACATAGTGAATACAGGTCTACGTACATTATATAATGATTAAAGGTCTACATAAACTACATATTGTACATACACTACATAATGATGAAAAGTCTGCATAAACTATATAGTGTACACACACTACATAGTGATTACAGGTCTACGTACATTACAAAGTGATTACAGGTGTACACACCGTATAGTGTACATACACATCATAGTGATTAAAGGTCTACACACACTACATAGTGATTAAAGGTCTACACACACTACATAGACCCGTATCGGACGCATCAGTCCTCAGTACAAAAGGTTTATCTAAATCCGACAACTTTAAAATTGGTGCACTTACCAGTTTATGTTTTAAAGCGTTAAAGGCTTTTTCCTGGCATGCACCCCATGAAACTTTATTCGGTTCCCGTTTTCTAGTCAATCTGTTAATGAGCTTGCAATAGCTGCACAGTTGGGGACGAATTTCCTGCAAAACCCCACTAGACCTAGGAATGATCTCACTTGTTTTTTTTTTGGTCTCTGGTCTAGGTGCATCCCTGATTGCTCCTATTTTGTCTGGTTGAGGTTGCAACTGTCCTAGTCCACTTACCAGATGTCCCAAACATTCTAGACTTGAATACCCTATACTACACTTAGTAGGCCTAACTGAAAGATTTGCAGTGTGAAGTTTACCGACCAAATCCCGTAATACCTTAACATGTTTTTCCCATGTATGTGTGTAAACAAAAATGTCGTCAACAAAGCTGTCGACGTTTTCCATTCCGTTTAACAGTTTGCGTATAAGACGGACGCACGACGCTCCGGCATTTACAAAACCAAGCACAAAAATGAAATGTGTGCGTATTGTAATCCAAATATTGGATTTATTTAAACATAAAACGCACAGACTCAAAGATGCAAACAAATTATACAATGATACAAATAAATTATACAATGATACAAATAAATTATACAATGATACAAATAAATTATACAACGATACAAAACCCCCGGAGAAATATACACAAATGATTCTGAAAGATGAATATAGTTCACTCACATAGTAAACAATGCTGGGTTGTTTTTTTTACTCATATAGTAATTTGCCTAAACACCTCGAAACATTAGACCCTTCCGTCACCCTGGTCCTTTGACGGCTCTATAGCTGGGTCTCCGTCACTCTTGACCATAAACGCTCCTTACACACGGACGTTTCTACCTTCAGGCAATTCTGGTCACCCCGGATATTCCTACCCTCCGATCAATAGCTGAAAATATACCCGACACCGTGTACTAAACTTGATACAGACATAACGTAATGATGTTATACACGTTAAATTATAAAGACTATATTATTATCACAATTTCAAAATGACAGGTTCTATAGTAAACCTTCCCTGTTCGATAAAGCTTATAGTAAACAATTCTATTTTTTTTAAATATAGCTTTACATTACTAATCTAAATGCCTTGCAAACAAGAGTAGAAAATGCACGCATTATGCGGTGTAAAAACTATATAACAAACATGCAAAGGTAAATATTGTAATACAAAAGTTATCACTCAATACCAAAAATTTACCTACCCCTACAGCTAAAGTTGTGCGAATCCTCCCTCTGATCAATAGCCCTACAGCTAGAGTCCTTTAAACAAGCCGCTTGCTGACAAAACCATTAGTAATGTGTAGACCCTTTCACATATAGTTGAGTATTTATACGTTTTCGTTCTCCGCATCGAGAACACCCTGCGCGTGCGGCATAAAGCGAATTGTACTCACGATTTCAAAGTACAACCGCCCATATATATGAATCACCCTCAGGTATCGTTGCACACGATAAACGAAACCCGAGTACATGTATTTGCTAAATAAAAACTACATCATTCTTGACATTATGGTAATGTCAGGTCTATGTACACTACATGGTGATTATATGTTTACGTCGTGATTAAAGGTATACATGCAATATATGGTATTTAAACGTATATGCAAACTACATGGTGATACCAAGTCTAATTATAGGACACATATTACAGGTATACATACATTACATAGTGGTCCCTTGTATGGTCTATTTAGATGGATTAACGGATATACCATTAGTGATCTCTTCTATGGTCTATGTAGATAGATTAACGGATATTACATCAGTGGTCCCTTGTATGGTCAATGTAGATAGATTAAAGGATATAACATTAGTGGCCTCTTGTATGGTCTATGTAGATAGATTAACGGATAAAACATTAGTGGTCTCTTGTATGGTCTATGTAGATAGATTAACGGATAAAACATTAGTGGTCTCTTGCATGGTCTATGTAGATAGATTAACGGATATAACATTAGTGGCCT
Organism: Unio pictorum; assembly: GCA_030141615.1. Classification (NCBI taxonomy): domain Eukaryota; kingdom Metazoa; phylum Mollusca; class Bivalvia; order Unionida; family Unionidae; genus Unio; species Unio pictorum. Next base: position 6,973,134 of record JARLTB010000194.1, read on the forward strand.
CTTGTATGGTCTATGTAGATAGATTAACGGATATAACATTAGTGGTCCCTTATATGGTCTATGTAGATAGATTAACGGATATTACCTTAGTGGTCCCTTGTATGGACAATGTAGATAGATTAACGGATAAAACATTAGTGGTCTCTTGCATAGGCTATGTAGATAGATTAACGGATATAACAATAGTGGTCCCTTGTATGGTCTATGTAGATAGATTAACGGATAAAACATTAGTGTTCTCTTGCATGGTCTATGTAGATAAATTAACGGATATAATATTAGTGGTCTCTTGCATGGTCTATGTAGATAGTGTTACGTATATTTGATTTAATTTATTTATTTTTAATTGTCAGATCCAAATTTGTCATTTTGGCTTTAATATTCATTAATTGGGAGATTTTTCTGGAAAATTCAGGCTATACTCTAGCTGTAAACACAGAATGACCTTGGCTTGTTTACCTCATTATCTGACCTTGCTTCAGTTTGATAAACAGGCCTTTAAAACAATTGGTTAATTTCAAGGACATCTTTATATTTTTAGTTATTGGGGATGGTTTTTCTTCTAGATCATTCTTTTAGTACGTGACTTGCTGAAGGTAGCTTCTTTCTGTGACCTTCCAGAATCACATGATTCCATTTTGTTTACGAGGGAATTACATATATATAGCTGTGTTTTGGAAGCTAACAGTAGTATAATTTGGGCTTTAAAGTTAACAGTTATGTTTTCTGTTTGAGTTATAATTTTAATTACTTTGTACTGGACATTGTGTCAATTCATTTCGTCATTGCAAGAGAAATTATTCGGAAAAGAACCTGTATTCATAATTTCATTTGGATGATAATAAAACAAGAACTGCATCACGTGACATTGTCAGCCATTTTGGATTACATCGTCAAGATTCGAATCTGGAACTATTAGAACATTTATTTATCAGGACTCTTGCAATTCCATTAGTGGATTATTTTTGTGAATTCTATATTGAATTAATGTTGGATTTGATTCTCTAAAACTGTAAGTTTATTTATTTTCTGAAAATAATTGTACTTAATAAATTCATTGTTCAAGTTATACAAGCTTGTTAGTTTTCACTTTTTCTGTGTTGCTGCTTATTCGAGCCTAAGCACGTAACATAAAAATTGGTGGCTATCGTCCGGGATTGAAATAAATTTGAATTTAAATTTGAATTTCCCCTAGTTTTTTTTTAAATTTTAAATCTTTAGTGAGACTGACACGCTTGTATTAAAATGACATCTAAGGTAGAAATATTTCTTCCTAATCCTACCCAGGAGCAATTAAATCTTTTCAAAAAAGATGAGTTGGTTCAACTTGCTAGAAAATACAATCTTTCCGAAGTGAAGGCTTCTTTAACGAAACAAGATATCAAACAAATTTTGGTTCAATATTTGGTAGAACAGGATGATTGGAACAAAGTGCTTTGATTCCAGTCAGTAAGTCTACAACAGACTCTGACATTAAACTGAAGGAATTAGAATTAAAATTCAAGATGGAATTAGAGTTGAAGAAGCTGGAATTTCAGAGAGAGAGAGTGAATTAGAGTTAAAAAAAACTGGAATTTCAGGAAAAGGAGAAAGAGAGACAGGAAAGGGAGAAAGAAAAGCAATTACAATATGAAAAAGAGGAAAAAGAAAGGCAAATTGAACTACAAAAAGAGCAGATGCGGATTGATAGAGAGGGAGAGAGGAGAAAGAGAGACAATTACAATATGAAAAAGAGGAGAGAGAGAGAATTAGAGTTGAAGATGTTGGAATTTCAGGAAAAGGAGAAAGAAAGACAATTACAATTTGAAAAAGAGGAGAAAGAAGGACAATTATAATTTGAAAAAGAGGAGAGAGAGAGAGAGACATGAAAGGGAGAAAGAAAGACAATTACAATTTGAAAAAAAGGAGAGAGAGACAGGAAACGGAGAAAGAAAAACAATTACAATATGAAATTAGAATGAAAGAAATGGAGCTGGCAAGTGAGAATCACCATCATACTTCAAATCAAAATTTTGATTTAGCAAGGAATATTAGATTAGTGCCCCCTTCAAAGAAAAAGAAGCAGACAAATATTTTATTCTTTTTGAAAAAGTTGCAGAAAATTTAAAGTGGCCAAGATAGCATTGGACTCAGTTACTACAATGTGTACTTACTGGTAAGGCTAACGAGATTTACACTTCACTGTCTGTTCATCAAAGTAGTGATTATGCTGTAGTTAAAGAATGCATTTTAAGAGGTTATGAGTTAGTTCCTGAAGCTTATAGGCAAAAATTTAGAAATTACAGAAAAGAAGCTGGACAAACTCATGTCGAATTTGCTAGACAAAAAGAGCAGTTGTTTGATAGATGGTGTTTAGCCAAGAAAGTCGAGCAAGATTATCAAAATCTCAAGCAAATTATATTAATTGAAGAGTTCAAAAACTGTGTCCATAATGATGTTAAAACTTATCTTGATGAGCATCAGATTGAAACCTTGGAAAATGCTGCTCGAGCTGCTGACGAATATTCTTTGATTCATAAAGTTCCTTTTGTTAACAAGACTTCTACTCAACAATTTTCTGGCAGAAAAGTATTTCATTCGGAAGATATTGATCATAGTGATCCTCTTTTAACAACTCATTCTCTTAATCAGGGTGATAAACGACAGTCACTTGTCGTCGAACAGGAAAAAGATCCTGAGATCTCCTGTTTGTTTCAATGGGTCATAAATGAGATTGAAGCCACTGAAGTTCCTGTCTGTTATGTCATTAAAAATGGAATTCTTATGAGAAAATGGAGACCTTCCGAGGTACCTGCTGGTGATGAGTGGTCAGTGAACTATCAAATAGTAGTTCCAGAACCTTACAGACAGGAAATACTTAATCTGGCCCATGAAACTCCTTTGGCTGGTCATTTAGGGATTAATAAAATGTATCACAAGATCTTGACTCAATTCTATTGGCCAAAATTCAAAAGTGATGTTGCCAAATACTGTAGATCTTGTCATACGTGTCAAATGGTAGGAAAAACCAATCAAAAGACACCTAAGGCTCATCTGCAACCTATTCCTGCCTTTGACGAATCATTTGGTAGAATTATGGCAGATTGTGTAGATCCCTTACCTAAGACCAAGTCAAGTAATCAATGCCTGTTGGCCATAATGTGTGCGTCAACAAGGTTTTCAGAGGCTATTCCGTTGAGGAATATAAAATATAAAACAGTAAAAGCTTTGATAAAGTTTTTTTTATTCAGTATGGCCTTCCCAAATCTATTCAGTTTGATCAAGGTTCAAACTTTATGTTTGGAATTTTCCAGCAGGTTATGAATGAATGCCCAATTCATCAATTCAAGTTAAAAATGAAACTATGGTTTGAAAGAACTACAAGAGAGAGAACTTTTGGGTCTGATAATGGAGTTGTGTTACTCTTGTTCATTCTTCTTACTTTTCTTCAAATTAGATATTACGGCCCTTACAAAGTTAAGAAGAAAATGAATTAGTTAAATTATAGTATTAGTGCTCCTGGGATCTAAATAAATTATAGGAGTACCAGTATATTGAAAGAGATAGCCATGTTAAATATGTAGTTAATTTAGTGGTACCTGTCCCACATAGTGAAGGAATATCATCGGATTCTAATGATATTGGAGCGACGAATTGTTGGAATTCAAAAATTATGAAAAATCTAGACCAGAAACTTTTACATTTTCAAGTGCAGGAAAGAAATGAACTGAAAGTTATTATTATTATATGAGCACTTATGTCCAGATATTCTTACAAGGACAAACAAAATTTTCACGACGTTGAAATTGAAAATTCCAAACAGCATCCATGCTGGACGAGTCCACTCAAACAGGAATACTTGAAAAAGGAAATTCAATATTTGCTGGAGAATGATTTTATCAAGCCCAGTAAAAGTGATTGGAGTTCACCATGCATACTTGTTCCAAAACCAGATACAACTTCCCGTATGTGCATAGGAAGGTGAACAGAGTGACAAAAACAGATTCATTCCCGTTACCAAGAATTGACATTAGTGGTATCTTGTGTGGCCATCGTAGATAGATTACCCATAGCTAGAATCTAATCCATTTTAATGAACATCAATAAATACCATCGTTTAGGATCTCAGTAGCAGTAGTGAAAAGACACAACTTTGCTCCACATATTTACTACTGAAATTATCAATCTTTCTAAGGTCATTAAAACAAACCTCAGCTTATTTCCATTACATGAGCATTATCTTTGTCACATCGAGTGGTTGAACCCTCTTGACCATGCATATATATACCGTTGACTGGCGTCATGTAATATCTTGACAAATGTTATACCTGTAGAGAAAGAATTAGATCATATTGTCACAGTAGAGGATAGAGGTTTGTACTTATCCGTCTTTAACACAGGACAGAAGACAGTAACCTGTATTTTATATGCATTTACCACTGGGCAGTAGACAGTAGCCTGTACTTTATATGCATTTACCACTGGGCAGTGGACAGTACCCTGTACTTTATAGGCGGCCTTCAACACTGGGTCGTGGACAGTACTGTACTTTATATGCCTTTACCAATGGGCAGATGACAGAAGCCTTTACTTTATATGCCTTTATCACTGGACAGAGGACAGTTGACTGCACTTTATATGCCTTTACCACTGGACAGAGGACAGTATTCAGTACGCTATTTACCTTTAACACTGGGTAGTGGACAGTAGCTGTACTTTATACGCCTTTACCACTGGACAGAGGACAGTTGACTGCACTTTATATGCCTTTACCACTGGACAGAGGACAGTATCCAGTACGCTATTTACCTTTAACACTGGGTAGTGGACAGTAGCTGTACTTTATACGCCTTTACCACTGGACAGAGGACAGTTGACTGCACTTTATATGCCTTTACCACTGGACAGACGACAGTATCCAGTACGCTATTTACCTTTAACACTGGGTAGTGGACAGTAGCTGTACTTTATACGCCTTTACCACTGGGCAGTGGGCAGTTGACTACTTTACATGCCTTTACCACTGGACAGAGGACAGTATCCAGTACGCTATTTACCTTTAACACTGGGTAGTGGACAGTAGCTGTACTTTATATGCCTTTACCACTGGGCAGTGGACAGTTGACTGTCCTTTACATGCCTTTATCACGAACAGAGGACAGTTGACTGCACTTTATATGCCTTTGACATTAGGCAGAGGACAGTAGTTTGTACTTTATATGCCTTTAAAACGGGGTAGAGGACATTTGACTGTACTTTATTTGCCTTTAACAATAAACTGAGGACAGTAGTCAGTACTTCGTATGCTATTAACACTAATAGGACAGTTGCCTGTACTTTATATGCCTTTAACACTCGTTAGAAGACAGTAGCCTGTCCGTTATGTGTCTTTAAAACATTTTAAACATCACTGCTTTCTTCAGCACAACATAAAGCAAGAGCCATAACTGATAAAGGTTGAGACCACATTATATAATAAACCAGTCTAATTACTAATTTCTAACTATTTCAGGCTGGTCTTAGCTGACACTGTTGGGACATTTCCTACACAGAAAAGGTCAATACATTTTTGATGAATTCGCCATGTAGTGTATGCAGACCTGTAATCAGCATATAGTGTATGCCTTCATGGCGGTGTCATCACTCAGTATTGGAAATTAACCGAATGACTGTGATCCACAGATTGATGGTATCACGGTACAATTTGTTTTTCCAAAACCTGAGTGCGAATATTTGGGGAGATAATTATATTTTCTATCCTACTTTTGCATGCATGTCACACACTGTTATATAGAACAATGTTAGGTTGGCATTGTGACGATGAAAGAACCGCTCCGGTGGCCTAGTTGTTAAAGCGGGAGGTCGTGGTTTAGATTCCCGGCCAAGTCATACCAAAGACTTTCAAATTTGGTACAAAGAAACTGCCTCGCTAGGCACTCAGCATTAAGAGGTTAGTGTTAGGACTGGTTGGCCTGTTGTCAGGATATCATGCTACATACATGTCTGCGGCATGATGCCCCAGTACTAGACATCAATATAAACTGCCACACTGCAGACATCATAGAGATATGACTGAAGTTTTCTTTTAAAGCTACGTTAAAAATCCTAATCAAACAAACAAACAAAAACAAAACAAACGATCGCAGAACCAGGTACTCCATGGCATATAAGAGAGATAACTCTGCTTGAACTAGACAGGGGTATTAGTTATCTAGTCAAAAACAGATTTATTTTCAGTCATGTGTACCATATTTTGAAAAATCAAAAAAATTACAAAATATGATCTAGCTAGGAATTAGCATAAATTCACATGTTGCCAAGTGGCTCAACTTTTTTTTGAAGCATAACAGAAAGTACAACTCTTACATAATCCACCAGTCATAGCTAGTGTTGTTTTTTTTCTGAATGCAATGTTCCCTTCACCTTAAGCTCCACCCACTTGAACTTACTCAACTGGTACCATTGTATCTGCTTTTTAAGTAACATATACATTTTTTATGTCTTGGCTGTCAGCGTAGAACTGAATTTCATTTGTCTTATCGTTCAGCTATAAGTCCTGCAGCTTGATCAAGCAGCCTATTTTAGATGATGTTGTGCTATCTTCTGAACAGGCTTTCTGTAGTCGATGTTTCGCATTCAGAAGTCTTTTTATTGCAGCATGGTTCTCATCAAATACTCTTCATGTTTATGTGTGGTGGGACGTAATATTGTTTATGCAGTCCAGTACACAGTCTCCGAAGGATGCACAGTTGACTCGACAGTTGCAAAGTTTATGTTAGTTGTATTCAGGTGACTCCAGAATTCTTCGGCAAATGCTTGTTTCACATTATTTATTTCAAATTGGGAGAAATAAAGCTTTGTGTTGACCTTTCTGCCTTGCGGTAGTTTTCTGGATTGAATCTGTTTACTGCGCTTTGAGATTATGAGCCTGTGGTCATTCCATCATTATGTCCTTCTCATGGTCGTCGTCACTCGGACATCCTGCTACCTTCTTCTCCTGACTGGCGTAGTCAATACAAAATCAAGTATTTAGAGCGTGGGTGTATCATATACGTCTTCTGGCGGTATGGCAATCGGAGGACCGTGATTAATGTGTTGTCTTCAGCGCATTTCCACAGGAGCAGTTGTCCGTTGTTGTTGCATTTACCAATATTATTTTGCTAATTACAGAACCAGGTTCACACTAGTATCTCAAGTAAAAGAGATCTAATGCACAAAATAGAAATATATAGCCGATTTTGTTTTTCCAAAATTATATTTATTATTATTATTATTATTATTATTATTATTATTATTATTATTACAGTAAACAATCTGAAGGTCCTTTCTATTCATGTCATATTTTAAAATTAACTGAAAGAGGTAAAACAATTAAACTGAGCATTGATCTTCTCTTCTTGTTACTACTGAAAACACAACTTACAATCTTGTTCAGAACAAGCTGATCAAGCTGATTAACTCCAGAGTTCCAAAAATAAAAAGGTAAGTCACTGTATTCAAATCTATCAAACTAGGATCGTTTTACAAAATAATAATATCAGTTAAATAATGGAAAAGAATAGAGTTATCAAAGAATAACATTTAATGGTCATATTAAAAGTAAAGAATTCTGATAACAGTATATTATTTCTAATTTATTTTATCCTTTCACAAACTATTATTTTACACGTGTGTGTTTGAGATGATTCATACGAGAAAGTAGAGTAAACTTACAAAAGCAAACCATATACAAGAATAGAAAAGAACGAATAAAACCTCAGTTTTGCATAAATGAATAAAGACCGTTGATGGAGTAACTCATATTATGAAATTAAATGTCACACCGAAGAAAGTGAGAAGCACGCTATCTGATATCAAATTTTAAAAAGTATCGAAACTGTTAACAACATTTTTATTACTTGGCTATATTATGAAAGTATAGTAACATAACAAGGTGGTTACTGTGCGGTATAATTGGCTTAAAGTGAAAATGATTTCAAATACTTAGAATGTCTGATATACTTGCGAATTGTAGAGAAAATTATATAGAGAATGGATTTCCGATGAATGGACCTATGATGGAATTATATTCTCTAAGCAAACATTTAGCATAAATTGCGACAGATTACCATGAATGATAGTACCGATATTACCCAGAAATATATTACCCCAACACAGTTTATCCCGACAAACAGATATTATCCCAACACATTTTACCCCGACAAACAGATATTACCCCGAATGATAGTACCGATATTAACCCGACATATATTACCCCGACACAGTTTACCCCGACAAACAGATATTATCTCGACATTTGTTACCATCACAGAAAATTTAGATTTAGAATTAAGCCAATACCAACAACGGACATTATTCTGGTCTTTTCGCAATGATATTTTGGTTGATATTATAGTTGGTCGAAGGAGCTCTTTCCCGTATGCATGTATGTATGTATGTATGTATGTATGTATGTATGTATGTATGTATGTATGTATGTATGTATGTATGTATGTATGTATGTATGTATGTATGTATGATAACAGATACTTTCAACACAGGCATAACAACTGCTGCCAAGGACATCCATTGCCCAAAGAAACAACATTGGGTTACAGAAGAGATTCTAAATATGTGTGATGCCCGAAGAGACCTCAAAAATACTAGAAACACAACTGGGGCAATCGAATACAGAGAAATAAACAATAATATCAGAAATAACTTGAATAAAGCAAAAGATGTTTGGATTGCACAAAAGTGCACATAAATAAAGAACAGTCTGATAAAGAATAATAGCAATGGACGAATGGTTGTAGAGTTCTTTACAATAATCAGTCCATCGTTTGGCAATGTCACTTGCTTCTGTGGCGCATTTGCCATTTCCATCTTGAATGGTACTGACTCTGGGTTGCTTCTGTCTGGTGATGTCTTTCGCAACTTGGAATGCCATTATGTGTGGAGGCCAATAATGTCTATGACTGTGTCGAACGTGTCTGTCATCAATTTAACATCAGCATCCATCACAAGGAGTGGAGCAAATGTTCCTCCAATTGTGGCTTGGAATGACTTGCAAATATTATGGTCAATCAGTTGTTCAAGGTTGAATTTACACCTGATGTTCTTTGGCTTTTTATTTTTCTTCAGCCTCACTCAGAAGTTTATAATGGCGCGGTCGTGATCACTCCCAACATCAGCATCAATTGATGCCAGATCGGTAACGGATTTTAACCAGTATGTAGTCGATCTGGTTATGATGGGTTCCATTTGGTGCGTGTGATGTCCAGCATCTGAAGTTTTATGTTGGCCCAGAGTGTTGACTAGTACCAAGTTGTTGTAGCTTGCAAACTCGAGCAGCCGTCTCCCTCTTTCATGGTACGCTCATTGCATTAATTTCCAAAATTGTCACTCCAGTCTGTTAGATCATCTTTGCCAACTTTGGCATTCCAATCTCCTTGGATGATGAGGAAGTTCTTTTTTGTGACCATGTAATACCATGAAGTGTTTTGTAAATTAATCTATTTCTTACTCATCCTTATCAGTAGTTACTTAGATACATGTGATGGTAAAGGGACATGATTTCAGAATAATGGAGATGATTATGCTATATATGGGAAGATTCAAGCAAAGATCCCTTGATGGCTTTATTTACAAGAACGTCTACTCCATTTATGGACCTGTCTAACTCTTCAATATAGTAGAATATATGCCCATTTTCAATCTGGTGCTCTCTTAGGGCTGTCCGTCTGACTTCACAGAGTCACAGAATGTTCCAAGTGTAGTGTTCAAAATCATGTGTCAAATCTTGAGTCTTGATGTTCCAGGTGGCGATTGCGATTCTGTCTCTCGCTTTGAATTTATGCAAAGAACAAGTAGCAGACTTGTCACCTCCGTCCTGGTGGACAACATCAGGCGCGGTCTTTGTTGGCCAGAGAGACGACCGATCCGGTATGGTAACTTCAAGCTTGTCCAACATTATCTTAAGCAAAAGTCATCTGGCACAGCCCATCCCACTCTAGACCATGGAGTTGCCAGAAATGGATGTAGTACATCATCCAGCCTTTGGGTTTCCGCTCCGGATTTACTTTTAGGGTTTACTTCATTAGCCTTTGGCTAAATCAAAGCCGACTAGCAAGACTGCAGGAAACTCGTGTAAGGACCGGTGCGTCCATTTCCCAAGCAGATAAAGCATCGGCCACTGCCCACAAGAATGGACTATTGCACCTCAATTAGGTCTGGTCCGTCTCAATATCTATTTCAGAAACTTCAAAACGTTCAAAACACACTTCCTTGTATCAGCCTTAGACTACCACGATCAGAGAACATCTTCCCGCTGCTCTGTACCCTACACAAGCTATCCACTCGATCCGGAATCAAACACAAAATGTGTTCTCCGTGCTACGTTTCAGTGACGGACTCCAGTCCAACATACCTATCTGGCCTCACCCATGTGTACAAACCAGCAAGATACTTATACTCCATTTTTGACAATCGTTTACTCATTATTCCCACTATGACAACGATGTTATATGGACAATGTTCTTTGGCATACCTGGGTCTAGGAACTTGGAACAAATTGCCCATTTAAATTAGACGCAACGACATTGTGATCCTTTCCAAGTGTGCTCTTAAAATTCACCTTTATCGACGTTTAATAGTCATATCGTTATATATGTTGTAAAGGGCTTAGAGCTTCTATATATTAGGCGCTATACAAAGTCTTCATTATTATTATTATTATTATTATTATTATTATTATTATTATTATTATTATTATTATTAATACCGATAATGTTCTACAAGAAAATGTGCCGGCTGCAGAACAGCCGAGTTTTTTCGCTCGCGGATCTCATTTTCTAATCTTTATGGATTTCAACCACTTGGTTCAGTGTTCTGAGACGAAGAATCAGAAACATTAATTTTCCTTCCTGGTTTCGGAACTCCAGTTTGGGTTGTGAGCAATTGCAGTAAGTGTAATATCACTGAAAGTGTGGCAACGGGATGAGAAGTGTTCTGAGACTGGACGTCTGTACAGTTTGTTATATCATCCAATTACAGCTGAGAAGCTTGGTCGTTTTATGAAGCTTTTCAGTTTCTCGGAAATGTTGACCGGTACTGATTTGGTTGTGATGAGATAAATTACATTCTCTATTTTGTACGTATCGTTGTATGTTCAGTTTATTTCAAGTCACATTGCAGAAACGGCACAGGGTCCAGATTTACTAGGGTGATCTATATTTATTTATTTATTGCAGGAAACGCCATGCCGTATCTAATATCATATCTGAAATACCGTGCAGGAGAGCCAAATGTCCGGAACGTGGACAGTCTTTGGTTTAATACTGCTACCTCTCCAGTACAAGTGGTTGCTTTCATGCTGGGCGGAGTTTTGCATCGGAGGTTCGGAGCACGTATTACAACCGCTATAGGCGCAGTAATATATAGGTACGTGCAATTTCTCAGGAAAAACGATACAGTTTTGAAGTACTGTTCTTGAAGTGAATCCGTTTCCTGTGTATATAGAAATGTTTACTTCTGCCAATTATTTTCTTGCCATGTTGTCTGAGGCAGTTGTTATTTTAGATTCAAATCTCACGTCTCACCTCTCCACGTGACGTCGAGTATCGGCTAGAACAGTTTGGTATGTTTGAACGCTGTTTAATAGCTTCCCTTGGAATGGTTCTTACTGTTCGCCATTTAAAGGATATCATGTGCTGAAAAGAAAATATTAAGTAAAGAACCAAACCAAAAATAAATTTTAATTTCTTTGATATGCGTAATTTTCACGATAACGTAGATTTTATTGGGATATTCCATTATAATTAAAATCATGTGTTTATACAGAAAAAAATATAACATTAATATAAGGAGGTTTTATAATAATATGTATATTTAATTTATCTTGTGTGAACGATATTTCTCCGTAAATGAGCATAGTACTTTTGACCGACCTGACTAATGTCACTTTTATAAATTTGTGTATTTGGACTTTGTGTTCAGGACATTGCCTTTTCCTTTAGAATCACCATGGTCTACTTAATGTTGGTCATGTTGTTTTGTTCAAACGTACACAAACAGAACTATTCTTGGTTACAGCTTGGGGTAATTTTCCATTAAGATGATAGAATATTCAGAAACACTTCTTGCGACATCGGTTAAGTGAGGACGTCTATATTTGCTTGTGTAGATCATAATTACTTATTCCGTTTTTAACATCTGGCTAGATGAACCAGTCTCATAGTTGTGTTCAGTTTTAATTTGGGAGGACTGATTTTCTTAAATTATTCATTGGAATTGCATAGGGCTTATTGACGTTTGGACAGAATCCCTATTTGGAATTATTGTGACTTCGTTGAAAGACATTTTGGATGATATCTTTGTGATACATTTTGAATATTGGCATATCATCACATTCAAGATTTTAGTTCATTCGAAAAACTCTATATGTCTGGACTTGTGAGAGAACGTTTATGACATTTTCGGATTTAAATCAAAATAGTGTAACTTCCTCTTATGTTTTCACTTTGGAAAATATTTTTTTTTTAAATTCGGTTAACTTGTTCTTTGGTATTTTTTGTTACTTAGTTTAGGACCACTTGGGTATCAGAATAAGATGTTTATTATAAAACACTATAACCAATTATTAAGATAGAATGGGCCCCTCTGGAAGGACTAATGAATACCAAGAACTTTCAGTAGTCCATTATCGTTTTGATAAAATTGATAATTAAATAGTTGATGTGTCTCTAAAATATTGCACAAATTGGTCATCTTTAATTGTAATATTATGTTGACAAACTTTATCACAGTTCGTCTTATTTTAGTGCATCTACATTCCTGATCTATTTTGCTGTTAAGAAATCCTTTATTGCCCTGGCATTCACACAATCCGTGGTGGGTCCTATCGGAACCACAATTGCTTATGGAAGTTCACTCGCTGTCGCAATGCAGGTAGGCACACTGTTTTCATGTGTGTATTCGTTTATGTGTTTGTCCGGTGCCTGCGTGTTATGTGAAGCTATAGTCAACAAACTTAATTTCTAGCAAACTCAGAGCAATCGAATATATTCTTTCAGTGTTTGCTTGAATGCTAAATCAACTCGAAGACCTATAAGGTAGTATTTTACAGAGAAACTAGTTGTAACCGTGTATATTACGGAGCGATGAGTACACTTGTTAAACAAATGTGTTAAATGCTTAAGAAAAGAAAAAGAGGTCATATATAAAGATGAAACACATTTTTAATTAACACTTACACATACTATCTGCAGGGTTAATGATTCAGGTATAATGTATTCTTGCTGATAGAGAGTGGATTAAAGGTGTAATTACAATGACCGCAGAGTGGAAGAAGAGGTGGAAATAGCATGATAGTAGAATGGAAAATCAGGCGTAATTAGGACGACTGCAGAGATTTTGCAAAATGTCACGTAGCTGGCAGGATACAAATCGCTCATATTTTTGTTGTAAATGAGTCTGTAGACGTTAATATGGTGTTTAGATATCATCTGATTCGAAACATTGGTCTGGAGTATTCATTTGAACTGTAAAGTTCTCATTGAACTAAACTATTATTCTGGGACTTTTGTGAATTATTCAATGCCAGTTTGATACATCAGTACTGTTGGCAGACCAGTACATTCAAGGACCTGAAATTCATGCTCAACATTCAATTATCTTGGACTTAAATATAACCTTTAAGTTTTAATCTGGATTATGTTCGTAATACTGTAATTTGCTTTTACATTTTAATTTGATAATTAAATTATTTCTCAAGTTTTATAACATATGTTGGTTTTGCTTTCTTTTGTTACTTAATCTATCATATAGATTCGTGAACTATATATATATATATATATATATATATATATATATATATATATATATATATATATAGAGAGAGAGAGAGAGAGAGAGAGAGAAGTAATATTTGTCAATGAAAGAGTTAACTCGATCAGCTCAGGATGAGAGGACAATGTTTGAGACTAAATAAATAGGTCCACATCGAATTATATGCAGTCTGCATGCTAATTATAAAATGATTTATAAATAGTTCATCATTGAATTATATCGCATCCTGTATACTGAGTATACAATGGTTAATAAATAAGTCCACATTAAATGATATCGGATCCTGTATATTGAGTATATAATGATTAATAAATAGGTCCACATTGAATGATATCGGATCTTGTATAATTTGGCTGCAGTTGTTGTTGTAGGGTTTAACACCATTTTCAGCAAAAGATGGGCTATAGATGGCGGCCTGTATTAATTGCGGAGAAAGTGCCCCGGAACGAATCAATAGTTTGTATTGTTTATGACACTTTCTAACTTTTCCTTGAGGTTGTAGAAAAAGGTAACAATTATTAGCCTTGTTAATATGATTACCGGTAAGAATCGGTTTGTTTCAAATATTGTAAAGTTCATAAACACATAAGTATAGTTTGCACAAACGCATTATTGGCTGATTGAGATGCTATCCATTCCTATATGCTTACAGTGGTTTCCACAACGGTCCGGATTGGCTGGTGGAATCATTCTTGCAGGCTTTGGGGGCTCGTCCTCTATTATGAACCAAATCATAACTCTCTATATTAATCCGGATAACCTGTCACCCGATGTTAAGGAAGGATCAGAAAGGTGAACATAATGAAATACAATTGATGAAATAGATTGCTGTTTTAAAAAGTGATCTAAATACAATAAAATCACTGAATTTTAAGTGACTGTTTTCACTGGAAATACCAAAGTACTCAGATAATTCTTGGACAAAAACATTTACCGGAATTTATACGGTATTCAAAAACTGCAATTTGTTATGTGATTCAACTCGAAGACTGTTGACATAAGTACAACGCTGACTATTAAAGACAACATCGCCTTCAATCTTGGATTTTCATTGGGATTTGAACTGTGAACTTTGAACTTTGATTCATTAAAAAAATTTCATTGCTAGATCTTGTGCTTTTCAAGTCTTTAATTATTTTTTGGTTTTATCTCGCCAAATTACCGTAAAGTCTTTTTTCGAAATTGTTTCAGTTTTGTCTAGGGCAATACATTCTTTGTTAAATATTATAACGCTTGTTTTATTCACTCTTTTTTGATACTTATTTATTAAGCATAGACTCGTAACATTTTGCTAGAAATTGAAGAACAGAAATCGCTTGCTTTGCAAAAAGCAAAATAGCTGAAATGGCCAGCTTTGCAAGTAACCAAATAACAAAAATTGCTTACTTTGCAAACAACTAAATAACAAAATTTGCTGGTATTGCAAGCAACTAAATAACAAAAATTGCTGGTATTTCAAGCAACTAAATAACTGAAATGGCTGATACTGCTAGTAACTACGGAGTTTAAATTGCTGGCTTGGCAAACTACTAAGGGACGCAAATGACTGGCTTTTTAAGCTACTAAAGAACGCAGATGGCTGACTTTATAAGCAACTAAAGAACTCAGATGGCTAGCTTTGCAATCAGCTCAAAAACTAAAATGGCTAAATGGCTGGTTTTGTAAGCTATGCATTATTAAAGTCATCTTCATTAAAGCCCACGTATGAATTTGAATACAGGCAGCTGTTGCTATCACACGAAATAAGCTGCTGTTTATTCCTAAAAGAAACTGTGCAATCTAAGGAATGGAATTGTTTTTCTTGCCCAAGTTTCTTTCTTTATAAACACAATTCACTGATTAAAATAATGTAAACTCCTCCTTTGGCCAAATATTGCAAGATGAGAATGGACGCGTCTCAATGCGCATATCAAGTGGCTTATCGGGAAAGCTTTGCTAGATCAAATCAAACCTGAAATAAAATAGTTCAGTGTGTCAAAGGAAACAAAACTTGGACATCCAAGGACTACATATCGCTTTTATTATGCTGTATTAAACCCTATTACTCACACGTTTAGATCAAATGTAGACATCGATAGCTTTAATTCGAAACTACCATGAGTGTTACATTTGTATCAAAAATAAAGACGAAGCAAATTTACTGGACATTTCAAAAGTGAAATTAGGTTTAAATACAATTCAAATGGTATAAAAACATATGTGAAAGTATTATTTCTTTTAAATCAGGTACTTTTCAGACGTAGGTTTACTGGACCGTGTACCCACGTGTTATCTGATCCTGGGGGTGATTTACACAGCCTTGCAGATATTCGGAGTTCTTCTGCTCTTTTCACCGCCATCGTCTGACAAAAACAATGTAATTCACATTTAAAATTAATTATGACTATATTTTTCGCAGGGCAAGTAATATACGAACTTTTTATTCAAAGAGAATAAATACAACGAAGGTTTATATCTATGTACACTTTTAATAACATGACATATGACACGAACCAAATTTTGCAATATGTATGGGGTATGAATGTGATATACTCGTAATTGATATAATACATGCGTTTGTATATGTGCTTAGATAGAGAACAAGGACCTATGAACTGCAAGGACGGCATTATAAAGAAATATGTCAGTATAGTGCTCATGCCATGTACCTTTTCTTACTTAGACTGTGGAAGTCTGTGACGCTTGGGTTTGGATCTTACGTACTGAGCCAAACTTGCGATGTCGTGAGCGACGTTGGTAGGTCACGACGTCCTACTGTGGGTTTACAGGTCATTTCGGATGATGAAGATGGCATGTGTGGCGGCCAACAGTCTTTCAAATTCACTAAAATGAAAACGTCGGAAATGACAAAATAGGCCGCTACGTCTAATTATTCAATATGGTTTTGTTTAGTGTTCCGAAAGCTGTTTGTTCGAGGAACGCCTTTACTCGATGTACGATGAGACATGTCCTCACGTTAGTCAGAAAGTCCACACGATAAACCTTAAATACACAGCTAATGGTGCATTTCCAGAAATGTTTCCCATGACCAACTAGCTTGTCTCGGCTCCTCAGTGAGATAATAGTTTATTTTGCCACTTCCTTGAATGCAGCTGACGTGTAACGCTTGTGAGATGCTGACAGTATTTCATTTTATATGATTTTCATGCATGTCGACCTCATCTAGGATAATGTTAAAATCTACGTTGAAGACAAGGTTGTTGCACAACGCTTAGATAGGTGGTATGTTGCTGTACTGAACCTTGATTCAGCCAAGGTGGGATTTATGCTATATTTCAACTAAAAATATCAGACGTCAACCTGTTTACGTTATGCTATATTTCAATTAAAAATATCGGACGTCAACCTGTTTACGTTATGCTATATTTCAAGAACGAAAAAAAAAAACAGCTAATGAAGGAAACGAATGAAATATCGGAAGTCAACCTGTTTACTTTATACTATATTTCTATTAAAAATAAACTACAGCTAAAGGGGAAACGAATGAAACATTGGAAATCAACCTGTTCACTTTATGCTATACTTCAAGAAAAAAATACGGCTAAAGAGGGAATCGAATGAAATATCTGAAGTCAACCTGTTTACTCTATGCCATTTTTCAAGAAAAATACAGCTAAAGAAGGAAACGAATGAAATATCCGAAGTCATCCTGTTTACTTTATTCTATACTTCAATAAAAAATAAAATAAAGCTAAAGAAGGAATCGAATGAAATATCCGAAGTCACCCTGTTTACTTTATTCTATACTTCAATTAAAAATAAAATAGAGCTAAATACGGAAACAAAGGAACACAATAAATCCCTAACATAAACAACAGCAATAAAGTGAAAGAGGTGAATTCTTCTGAATTATGATGTGTTATCGATTCATTAAGAACACCGATAACACCAAACGGTTCTTGTAGTTGTTGTATTTGCCATCATGTCAAGGCAAACATTTGAGACTTGTACGGTACTTTTGTATGTAAATTCAGCAATAGCCATAGCTTCTGACTCCCATAATTTTGAGACAAAAACACACTTTCTTATATTTGTTATATTTGCCTTGCTAGGAGAAAAACAAGTGAAATGAACTGGCAGCTGTTTTTTTAGGCACAATCTGTTTTGGCTTAATAGGTCTTACAGGTAGTAACATAATTTAAATATGAGAAAATCTTTTTTTTACTCCACTTTATTTACTTTAACGTTTTGAGTTTTGTGTTCTCTGTGTTCAGATGCTTTAACCATTGTTGTGGTTTCCCTTCGTAGATGGAGGTAATTGTAAAATACAACAAGACGAGCAACAAAAGCTTTGATGGGAACGGAAAAGCCGAAAATAAAGATGAAGAAGCACCTGTAGATGACAGTACCATTAACCATGAGAAACACGACTACATAGAAATGAAACAATCAAATTCCACTGAAGAAGTTGAAGAAGGAAATGCAAATATAAAAGGAGGATCGTCAAAGGGAAATACTCAGGCAGATCCTACTGTCCTTCAACTGATAAAACAGATGGTGAAAACTAGAAATTTTTATGTTTTTTCCATCATCCTATTTAGTGTGGGCTACGGTAATTTGACGATAACTACCCTATACAAGGTACGTTATAATAGTTACGGCAATATGACGCTAACTATATTGTACAAAATATATATATATATATATATATATATATATATATATATATATATATATATATATATATATATATATATATATATATATATTTATATATATATATATATATATATATATATATATATATATATATATATATATATATATATATATATATATATATACGCGGTAATTTGATGCTACCGACCGTATACAAAATAATATGTAAATATTATGGTAATATAACTATAGCTACCGTATACAAGAAAGAATATTATCGTTACAGCAATATCAATATTGACACCCCCATTCTAGGTAAGATAATCTAATTACGGTAATCTGTCGTTATTGCCCTATAAAAACTGCTTTTGAATAGCTATGGTAAACTTATCATTATCTATCGTATACAAGGCAAGTTATAATAGTTACTTCGGTATTATAACGATATCTACCCTATACACGGTACGTTATAATAGTTACGGTATTATAACGATATCTATCCTATACACGGTACGTTATAATAGTTACGGTATTATAACGATATCTACGCTATACACGGTACGTTATAATAGTTACGGTATTAGGACGATATCTACCCTATACACGGTACGTTATAATAGTTACGGTGTTATAACGATATCTATCCTATACACGGTACGTTATAATAGTTACGGTATTAGGACGATATCTACCCTATACACGGTACGTTATAATAGTTACGGTGTTATAACGATATCTACCCTATACACGGTACGTTATAATAGTTACGGTGTTATAACGATATATACCATACACGGAACGTTATATTGGTTACGGTATTATAACGATATATACCATATACGGTACGTTATAAAGGTTACGGTATTATAACGATATCTACCATACTCGGGACGTTACGGTTATTATGACGATATCTATCCCACACAATATGCCTTGTAAGATTTAACGCTACATTATGACACGTTTTCTCAACGGATACAAATTTGCCATGGCGGTTCCCCGCACAGCATGGGTTATAGAGAGAAGAAGACGGAGATTTCAAAGAAATCTACAAATCATGTATCCTAGTTACAAGTGTGTAACCTGGGTCAATAATTTCCAAAGTCCCGTAAAATGTAAGTTCTCAACAATCTTGCTTATTTATTCCGTCTTCTTTTGGACGAAGGTGCGACAGAAGCAATATGTGAAGCCTATAACAGCAATTTTGAAATCGTATTCCACCACTCCCTCACCAACTATTCATATTTGTTCTTCCCTGTATAACAATAGCAAAAAAATTAAATGTAATAAGATATTTATGTGTATGACCTCTCGCCTATAAGGAAAAAAAACCGAACGTAGCACTCTTAAGAGACCCAGCGGTCCTTGCAAAATACCAGATCACCCAAAAGAATCGTTTTGAAGCCCTTACTACATCGGAGGCAGATGAATCACAGGAGGGAGTTGATCGTCTTGCAAACGAGCTTGCGAAGGCAATTACAGACAGTACCAAAGAGGTGTTTCCATCAACGAAGCGGCACGTTCAACCCTGGATATCCGAAGAGACCTTGTTTCTCATCGATAAACGCAAGGAATGCAAGTTAAATAACCAACCGGAATATAGACGCCTCAAGAAACTGGTCAGAGTTCATTTGAAGGAGGATAGAGCCGTGTATTTGGAAAATCTCGCAAAAGATATGAAAGTGGCAGCCAAACGGAACGAATTCCGAACCCTTTACTCAACCATTCGAAGACTAGCTGGGAAATCTCGGCCGTTTGAGAACAACATCAAAGACAAGACCGGAAAATTCATCAGCTCCAACACAGGACGTTTGGACCGCTGATAGGACTTCTTCTGTACCCTCCTCAACCACGACACCCCACCTGGACCGATGGAATCGGTGGACGCCATGGACGAGTTATCTGCGCTAGTCAATGAGTCCGAACCGTCTATGAAGGAAATACGGACTGCCATCTTAGACTATAAGAACAGCAAGGCGTCGGGCATTGATGAAGTGACACCAGAACCCTTGAAATACGACGGAGAGATCATCGTCAAAAGATTACACGCCCTGCTGAGATTGATATGGCGATCGGAAGCGTTACAAACAGCTTTGAAGAAAGCCATCATCGTACCAATCTTCAAGAAAGGCGACAGAACGGACTGTAAGAACTATCGGGGCATCAGCCTACTCTCCATACTTGGCAAAGTATTTATGAAGATCTTCTATAGAAGGGTACTCAAACGGCGGGAGGAAGCGGCACGAGAGGAAAAGGCCGGTTTTCGACCTGGAAGAAGCTGCTGCGACCAGATCTTCACGCTCCGTCAAATCCTCGAGGATAGAATTCGGTGTGGAAAACGCACAATCATGGTGTTCATTGATTTCTCCTCAGCGTTCGACAGCGTCCATCGCCCGGCTTTGTGCAAAGCCCTGGAAGCGGAAGGATACCCGCCAAAATACATTCGGCTACTTACCAACACCTATGACGGGTCAACCAGTCAAGTCGAATCCAAGGGGCAAACACGAAGGATTTCTCGGTGAAAACGGGCGTCCGTCAGGGATGCGTGCTCTCACCTAGCCTCTTTAACATCGTGGTCGATTTGTCGTGCGCAAGGTATTCCTGGGACGTAGAGGGATCACTTTTTGGGCATGGTTTGATGAACATGCCACAGATCTAATGTTCACGGACGATAGTGCATTTCTCACTGAGGACGAAGCCGAAGCAACAGAAATTCTGCAAGAAATCGCCGATGAAGTCGCTAGATTTGGATTAAAGATCAACACCGCCAAAACAGTTGTCATGACATCGGACAACACCCCAGTGAACGTCTGCCTTAATGGAATCTATCTTCAGCAAGTGGAGGAATTTAAATACCTGGGGTCCATAATCCGAAGCAGATCAATAGGGTCCTTCACCGACATCTCGCATCGCCTGGGACTGGCAACGTCTGCGTTCGGGTCACTAGCTTGGTGCATATGGAGAAAAAGGCGATCTCGGTGGTGAACAAAGTGCGTCTGTACCGCACTCTCATCCTTCCAATATTCCTATATGGAGCAGAGACGTGGGTCCTCCTAGACGCGGACCTCAAGAAGCTGGAGGTATTTTAACTGCACTGCCTCAGACGAATACTGGAAGTAAACCTTCTGGACAGAATCCCAAACGTGGAAATCCGGGCCCGATGCTCTCAACAACCGACGGTGGAATCACTGATTAGATGTGGAAGAGAGGCGTCTACCATATCGAGCCCTGTGGCGCACCAGACCGGAAACCTGGAAGGTCTCAAGAAATGCACCTAAGAAAACCTGGATCCAACAAGTGGATATAGACCTGGTGAATCATGGCATCACCTCGGCACATGCCAGAGAAAATGCCACGCGGGACCGAAAATGGTGGAAAGAAATAATTGACTTCATCTGCACGGGCAATTTTCGAGCAGCACCCTCAGTCTCCTATCAACTGCGACCACGCTGATTGGATGGAAACTACGGGATCAAATTGAAATTGATTGCCTATAAGGAATGTCGCACATACATCGAATAAAGGTATGACATCATCTTATAGGAATGCTGCAAATACATGTTAAATATATATGAGCTCATATGACCTCACCTTACATGACATTGCAAGGACATTCCAAATATGTATGACTGTATGATCTGATATTACTTGAAAACTGCAATGGCTTCCCAAATATGTATGAACTTATCTGCCAGAAATGCTACAAAGACAGCCCAAATATGTGTTACCTTATCTGACAGAAATGCTAAAAAGACAGCCCAAATATGTATGACCTTATCTGCCAGAAATGCTACAAAGACAGCCCAAATATGTCTGACCTTATCTGCCAGAAATCTACAAAGACAGCCCGAATATGTATGACCTTATCTGCCAGAAATGCTACAAAGACAGCCCGAATATGTATGACCTTATCTAATAGGAACCCTAATGCAATTGCATGATGGGAAACGTCTTGTAGAGCAATATTTGTTGAACCGTCGCATGCGATCACACCCGACAATTGAAAGGACCATGCGATCACACCAGACATTTCAAAGTACCCATGTGATCACACCAGACATTTCGAAAGGAACCAATGCTATTACATCAGACTTTTGAACGTACTCATGCGATCAGACCATAATTTTGAAAGGATCCACGCGATCACACCAGTCATTTGAAAGGAGCCAAGCGATTACACCAGATATTTTAAAGGACACATGGGATAACACCAAACATTTGAAAGGTCCCATGGGCTAAGATCAAACAGTTGAAAGGTGACATGCGTTTTCAGCAGACATTTAAATGAACCCTTGCCGTAAAACCAGATATTTGAACAAATACGCATATAATCACAACATACATTTGCAAAGACCCATGCCAATACATCAGACATCTGAAAGAACCCATGCGATCACAACAGATATTTCAAAGGACCCATGCGAATATACCAGACATTACAAACGACCCATGCGATCAGACAGATATTTGAAAGGACACACGCGATTACACTAGACATTTGACAAGAGCAACGCAATTAAACCATTCATTTGTGAGGACCCATGCAAATACACGGAATATATGAAAGGAACCATGCGGTCGGACCAAACGTTTGAAAAAGAACCAATGCAATAACAACATACATTTGAAACAGTCTCCATGCAATCACAACAGACATGAAACAACCCATGCGATTACACCAGAGATCGATTACACCCGATATTTGAATAGACCCATGCGATGACACCAGACATATAAACAAATATCTGCGATTACACAAGAGATTTCAATACACCTATGCAATAACTCCAGGCATTTGAAACTACCCACGCGATCACACCAGACATTTGAAAGCACCCATGTAATAACAACAAACATTTGAAACTACCCATGCGATTACACCAGCTATTTTAAAGGACCCATACGATTACACCAAGTATTTGAAATGACCCATACGTGCTCACCAGAACCTTCAAATGACCCACGCGATTACACCCCACATTTGAAAGGTCCCATCATCGGATTTTAACAGACATTTAAAAGGACCCTTGCCGTCAGACCAGACATTTGAAAAAGTACCCTGCAATCACAACAGACATTTGCAAATATCTATGCGATTACACGAGACATCTGGAAGGAGCATTGCGATTACACCAGACATATGAATGGATCTATGCGATTGCACCATATATTTGAAATGACCCATGCAATAACACCAGACAGTTGATAGGACCCATGCGACCACAACAAACGTTTGAAAGGACTAATGTGATTATACCAGACATTAAGAAGGACAAACGCAATCAGACCAGATATTTTAAAGGACACCAAACGTTTGACTAGAGCCACGCAATTACAACAAACATTTGAAAAGACCCATGTGATTACACCAGACATTTTAACTGACCCATGCAATTACACCAGAAATTTGAAAAGACCCATTTTATTTCACCAGACATTGTAAAGGACCCATGCGATTACACCAGACATTTGAAAAGGACTCAAGCAAGTTTCGATAAACTTCATTGAAAGAAAAATTCGAACTGTTGGGCCAATAACGAAGTTTGTAGCGATGATATAGTAAGCAAAATTTGGTTATTAACAATGTGACACAAGAATGCTATCTTGACGCTGAATTTATCATGACATTAAAACAACGACAGAATAACCATTGTGCGAGCCGTAAATCAGTAGTGTTGTGGCAATATTCAAATAATAATTCAAGACCATTTACCATATATAGAATTGATATTAGTCTTGGTCACACGCGCGAAACTGTTATAGAAGTCGCGGTGCTAGTTCACAAACGTGAAGACGGTGGTAATTGTGTGTCTTCAAGAATTTCTTGTATTTCTTCACGTACAAACCCTCGTTGAGGTGCACTTGAATCTAATCTGTAGATTGCAGGTCTACCAGTAGATCTTACCACGTTGGAAATGTTATGTGTGTGCATCAGAAATTATATTTTTGCCATGTAATTCTTTACCAGGATCATTCTGTAGCAAATGAAGTCATATCAAGGATTCTTTTTGATAAATTCGTTTCAAAGCAGACGACAGTTTTGCAGATGTTTTAGTTGAAAATAATTTTGTCTCTTTATACCTAATTGCAGTCAGACGTATTTGTATGTGCGTGATTGACTTCTACTAATTTTAACAGTATCAAGTGGTACAAATAACAAATGTGCTTGATGAACTTCATTAGGAACCCTGACATAAAAATGTGCGCACTGAATCTGTTTAGGTGGTGGTAGATAAAGTTTGCCTGTCTCTCTAACCAATATGCAACAATAGAACGTATAACATTTGCTGCATCGGCGAGTATACTAATCGCTGCTCTACCCAACACCCCACACCCGCCCAATATCCTCTTGGGCTATAATAAATTGATTCAATACTACTACTACTACTACTACTACTAATAATAATAATAATAATAAGAAGAATTGATTAATTACCAGCCCCTATCACATGTTTACTTTTCGTCGTAGATCTTATCAACCAATTATCTAATGATTGTTTGTGGTTCCAAGACCACAAGAAATATATCCAGAACGATATTTTGTATCCTGGGTATTGGCCCATGTAGTTCTTGGTAATGTTCCAAATGAAGCAGCGATAGTACCACCTGTTTTCCTTGACTTGTCAATAGAGACACATTAATATTTTTGGTACCACATTTCGCACACTTGCCTGTAAGTGCGCGTTTTTATTTTTGTTTTTATTGTAGTTAATCTAGGTGGATAATCTGCATTTAACACAATATATATTCATATTAAGTATTATATTTTGTATAAAACGGGTATCATTGATTTCTCATATACAAGAAAACAAGAACCTATCAAACATCATCCATTCCTACCAAATTCTATTAGGATGGTAATAATAGTTCCATCTGGGTCTGGTAAAAGGCAATCATTACTTAATTTAATAATGAGATGGCTCAAGTGGGAAAAGTTATATTTAGTAGCTCCATCATTTATGGATCAATGATGATACGATTTTAGAGACAATATCGGTCAATTAGAGGCTTCGGTTTGGCGTTAATAACCTTTATATTGTTTATTTCTAGATATAAACATAGTAAGAATATCGGGAGTTAAGTGTTCCTTGAGAATTTCTACTTGTGGTTAACCGCAACAACGACAACCACGAAAATTTGTCTTTCACAAACACACTACAGTAGTAGAAAAGTAATAAAAGATTTGTAATAAATAGTTTGACTGTTGTGTGTTTAGTCCTTTAAATTTTGTTGCTTCATTTTGGTCAGGCATACGGCCAGACATTCATCCTGGACGATCATTTTCTGGCCCTCGTTGGATCTCTCTCGTCTGTGTTTAACTGTATAGGAAGACCGTTTTGGGGAGCCATAATGGATTGCTTTCGATTCAAAGTGAGTGATTCTCCTCAACATACTTCCATATGTGTCTTTTGTACATGTTAATAGATTTATTGCTCTCTGACCATGTTTATATTGATCGTCCCTATGTCTGTATGTGTGACTATCCGTAATCCTTTGCTTTCTCGTAAAGTTTATAAAACAAATTTGTTTTCGTGATGTATCAAGATCGATGAAGCTGTTAAACTAGCGCAATCTTCAGACATTTTCGAAAAAAGAAAATAATCAGTGTTTTATTAAGTATTTTTGAATTTTTCACTAGGTTGCCATTCAGTGCATAACAGCAGGATCCGCATGTCTACTGATGACAATTATTGCCTCAGAGTGGGTAGGGAAGACGCTTTTTGCAATCTGGGTGTGCGCTGTGTACTTCTGTGTGTGTGGGACGTATAGTACTGTTCCAGCCAGTCTTTCTAGACTCTACGGGGTTTCTAATCTTGGAATCACCTACGGCCTAACAAGAATAGCTTCGGTAAGTTTTTGAAATATCTCTGACCTTTCCTTAAAAATTCCAGCCACTGTTCCGTCTTTTGATTTTTGTAATGTTAAAGTCATTATGTACATAATAATTCAACGTTTAGCAATAAATCCTTGTAGAATTGAATGAATCAAATCATAAAGACGTGACATCTGGAGATTAGCTGTAGTAATCATGCACATGTTGATTTGACAGTTTTTATACAGTGGAGGACTACGAGAAAAACAAGAACACTGTCACTTGACGTCATGGAAAGGTTTTGAATCGGCATTTTGATTATTAGGGTACCCAAACGCAATCAATTTTGCTTATTAATCATCTGCTGTCTTTGATCCTTTTTTTCCATAAGTGACATTCACTGTAAATCATAAAGTTTCATGCTTGGATCAAAATATAGATACTTCACGATATAATCAGGGTTCGATATTACTAACACAGTTGTTTATGTATGTATTTATGTATGTGTGTATGCGTGCGTGCGTGCGTGCGTTAACATTAATGCGGACTTAATCCTTTTTCCAGTCTATTTTGACTCAGAAAATATTACTAGATCATCAGCAAATAAATCATAAACAAGTGTAGCATACCTAAGTAAGAACCAGGTACACCACTGTTAATATGTTCTTCTTCAATGTCATTAGAAAACATGGAAAACAAGAATGGCGATATGCATTCTCCATGACGCACTACCATTACGCAAAATCTGCATTACAATGTGTTATTGAATTCTACTCCGAGTTTGATATTTTCATACACTGAATATACATGATACATATTTTACCTTATATTTCTTACGTAAGTAATTCATACATAATACAACATTTTACCTGTTATTTCTAATGTAAGTAATTCATACATAATACAACATTTTACCTGTTATTTCTAATGTAAGTAATTCATACATAATACATTTTACCTGTTATTTCTAATGTAAGTAATTCATACATGAAATCAACATTTTACCTGTTATTTCTAATGTAAGTAATTCATACATAATACAACATTTTACCTGTTATTTCTAATGTAAGTAATTCATACATAATACAACATTTTACCTGTTATTTCTAATGTAAATAATTCATACATAATACAACATTTTATCTGTTATTTCTTACGTAAGTAATTCATACATAATACAACATTTTACCTGTTATTTCTAATGTAAGTAATTCATACATAATACAACATTTTACCTGTTATTTCTAATGTAAGTAATTCATACATAATACAACATTTTACCTGTTATTTCTAATGTAAGTAATTCATACATGAAATCAACATTTTACCTGTTATTTCTAATGTAAGTAATTCATACATAATACAACATTTTACCTGTTATTTCTAATGTAAATAATTCATACATAATACAACATTTTACCTGTTTTTTCTAATGTAAATAATTCATACATAATACAACATTTTACCTGTTATTTCTTACGTAAGTAATTCATACATAATACAACATTTTATCTGTTATTTCTAATGTAAGTAATTCATACATGAAATCAACATTTTACCTGTTATTTCTAATGTAAGTAATTCATACATAATACAACATTTTACCTGTTATTTCTAATGTAAGTAATTCATACATAATACAATATTTTACCTGTTATTTCTAATGTAAGTAATTCATACATAATACAACATTTTACCTGTTATTTCTAATGTAAATAATTCATACATAATACAACATTTTACCTGTTATTTCTAATGTAAGTAATTCATACCCTAAATTATTATTCTAACGTACTTTATGCTGGTTCTTTCCATAATGTTGTCTTTCAGATTGCTACCTCAATTATTTCCGCTGTCATGGGAACAACTCTTAAAGATGTGATAGGCTGGCATGGAGTGTATCTTCTCGGGGGAGGGGTTACTGTCCTTGGTATTCTCTCTTTCTCTTTCTGTCTGTCCCATAGCACAGTTTGAGTGTGCAAGTACACAACTACGCACATTGATACATTCATACATGGGCGCTCTCTCTTACAAAAAAAAAACATGTCTGGATCAAAATTAATTGATGTTAACAAAAGAATCGTGAGCACTGTCAGCTACGATTTGGTAATATGACATGATATGACATGATATGAAATGAGATGATATGATATGACATGATATGAAATGAGATGATATGATATGACATGATATGAAATGAGATTATATGATATAATATGATATGACATGATATGAAATGAGATGATATGATATGACATGATATGACATGATATGAAATGAGATATGATATTTATAATTTTTTAATATAATATAAAAGGCAATAGTTCTCATGAACGAGTAAATCAATACACAAATGCCTTCAAAGCCTAAGACAGTTACAATAATACAAGAGGTTATTACAACAATATAAACACTCAGACTTAGTACAATAATATAAGCACACAATCTTATTACAATAATATAAGCACACAATCTTATTACAATAATATAAGCACACAATCTTATTACAATAATATAAGCACACATTCTTATTACAATAATATAAGCACACAATCCTATCACAATAATATAAGCACACAATCTTATTACAATAATATAAGCACACAATCTTATTATAACAATATAAACACTCAGACTTATTACAATAATATAAGCACACAATCTTATTACAATAATATAAGCACACATTCTTATTACAATAATATAAGCACACAATCCTATCACAATAATATAAGCACACAATCTTATTACAATAATATAAGCACACAATCTTATTACAATAATATAAGCACACAATCTTATTACAATAATATAAGCACACAATCCTACCACAATAATATAAGCACACAATCTTATTACAATAATATAATATTGTGAAAATAACCAAATATTGGAACTGTTCCTATAAAGATACCGGATCATTTCTTTAACTGTAATACTTTGATTTTGTAAAACAAAGTGTTCTTTATTGGTGTCATGTTCAAATTCAATTGTAAAGTGTGTCTTTATAAACTTTTAATTAAATAATTTACTTTCTTTATTGGTGTCTTGTACAAATTTAATTGTAAAAAGTGTCTTTATAAACTTTTAATTAAATGATTTACGTCTCTTTCAGGATTTGTGGCTTCTTTCTTCTTCATAGACGAAGACAGTGAACAAAAGAAGTAAAAATACTTCAAAGTTTTTCCTCAAACATTTCTACAACTATTATGCAACCAGAAAGATTGTATAAAAGTCGTTTTGAACAGAGTGTGTGAAATTTGTTTCGAAGCATTGTGTGAAGGTCGTTTTGAAGAGCGTATGTAACGTGTTCTGAGCAAAATTTGAAGCGTGTAGGTATTCTCGGATTTAGAAATAGAGCATATATTTTCAAATTCTTGTTAGATCCCTCTAAAACTGTACATATTTTTTTAAGATTAAAGTCTTTCTTGAACTTGATCATTTATTGAGTTATATTTATTTTTGAGGAAGAAAAGTTGCATTGCAAATATACTAGATCAATACTAATTGTACTTAATAAACTTTTATTAGGATTTTTAACGGAGGTTTAGAAAAATATCTATCATGTCTGCAGTGAAGCAGTTTATAGTATTGTTTAGCACTGGACATCAAACCGCATACATTACATGATTACCCAGTTATATAAAGAGATTTAATGATTAATTGAATGCAAATACATACTCAGGTAGCAATATAGAATACATTATACACTAATGATAATACTTCACCTACTACTTAAAGTGACCACTCTAGTGGCATTGTGGTTAGAACGTCCGCCTCGGATGCGAGAGGTCGTGGGGTCGATCCCCGGTCAAGTCATACAACATACTTACTAAAATGGTACTAACAGCTGCCTTGCCTGGCGTTTCGCATTTAGAGGTTAGTGTTATGACTGGTCAGCATGGTGTCAGGATAATGAGTCTAGGTGGGACATCATGCTACATGTTTGTGGCATGAAGACACTGTGCTAAACATCACTATAAACTGACTCACTGCAGACATATTAGCGATATGACTGAACAATTGTTAAAGCTACGTTAACAATCAAAATCTCTCTCTCTCTCTCTCTCTCTCTCTCTCTCTCTCTCTCTCTCTCTCTCTCTCTCTCTCACACACACACACACACACACACACACACACACACACATGTGTAAAGGCAAACAATTTGTCATTTAATGAACCTGCTCTAAACCATGTTAACATTGAACATTCTCCATAATCGTCAACCGTTGTGTCAACTGTCTCGGTGATATCACTGCGTATTGCATTATTTAACGCCCTATCAGTAGGACCACCGGAAAGAGTTCATTTTATCAACGACCATAATATCGACGTCGTTTTCCTGACAGAAACAGGTATAAAATCATCAAGCGAGGAGCCCAAGTGCGCGGATTTAACACCCAATATTCACTCTATCAAGTCATCCCACCGCCACACTTGCGACGGCGAAATTGCTGTCATCACAAAGAATTCCATGATAAAATGTCTTTAGTACAGCACAACCTTCAGTTTCTGACATAAATCGTTTAAAATAGTCCAAACAACACTCACACTGGAACAAAGGTCAGTCATTTTTTTCTGTCTCTACTGCCCTCCTCCTAGTAATCAAAACAAGCTCACTGAATCTTTCTTTTTGGAGCAGTTTCCGAATCTTCTGAAGTATGGAAATTCAATAGGTTGAAACCTGATTATTCCTGGAGATTTCAACGTTCACTTTGACTGCCCTAGAACATCATACACATCAGAACTCCAAGATTCCATTCATGTTTTCAACCTTAAACAACCCACCCGTAAAATAGGTCACATTTTAGACTGAATTCTTCACAGACCGGATGATGATATTCTGCAATCAACCCGTGTATCCCACTAACTTGCATCAGATCACCTCTGCATTAAATGCCATCTCGACGTATCAGTCCCTAACCCTCCACCTTTATTTGCTACTAAGAGAAACCTCCGTATGATAAATTAAGCCAAACTAATTCATAGCATTCAAGAAAACCAAACAACTTGCTTACCTCCTTCAGCAGAGCAACTCGATTAGTGACTGCGTTCGTTGCTTGAAAAATATGTCCCAGCCACAAAAGTATCATGCAAAAGTATTCTTCGTGGTACAGCAGTGTTAGGGACCAGCTTCGCATAATAAGAGACAATGCTGTAAAGCGGAAAGGCTTTGGCCTTCCACCAGACTCACTATTCATAAACAAATATATGAAGCCGCTAAGAAGAACGTCACAAACATAGTCCATTTATCCAAATTAGTGCATACAGTACTAAGATGACGGAGATTTCCAGCTGCAATGAGCTCTTTGAGATAACTAACAAACTAATGTCAAGGAAACACCACTCCCAAGTATATTCTCTCCAGCAGACCTTCCGGACCTATTTGAAAATTTCTTATGTGACAAAGTACAAACTATCAGAGATACGCTTGCCAACACAATTTCAATTGACTCGTTCTTACCATACTGTTACGATACAGACTTTCAGTGACAACCATTAGCATATTTTGAAGCTCTCTCTCTATGGATCTAGTACGGAAAATCGTGATGAAGAGAGCACCAAAGTCAAGTGAATGTGATCAAATTCCAACAATACTGCTGCTTGAGTGCTTAGAGTCAATAGTGCCTTCATTAATTCATGTTAGTAATACCCCTCTCTCATCCGGGGAATTCCCATTATTTTCAAAACTGCCATTGTTTAGCATCGGCTGAAAAATCCAACAGTCGTAAATTACATTTTATATCACTACCGCCCACTTTCCAAACTCCCAATGATATAAAAAAAATCTTAGTGTAGTTGGTCCGAAACTCTGGGAGACAAAAGCAAAGAGGTGAAAGAACGAAGGCGGGAGTTAGAAGATTTGGAGAGAGTTAGATTAACAGTCTAAAAAGATCATGTAGATGAGTAGAAACACAGGGCAGGTGGAAAATTTATCACATTAAGTCAAATGATGAAATAGGCCGTCATTTGGTCGAATGAAAGACAAGTGATATGGCTTTAATGTGAATTTTATTGAGAGATAATTGTTACTGAATTATATAAAATTATTGTTTTTTGAATTTCACATTTTTTGTGTATTCATTAATTAAACTGTCTACACCGCTGCCTGGGGGCTCGGAGATTTCCATATCTTTATCACTACTTGTATTAATTTAAATAATATTGGAAGCACCCCACCCCAACCTAAATAATACCAACCTCTACAGCCTAATATAATAAATAATCATTAAGTTCAATTCATATTGTTGTAATTGCCTATTGCCTAATATATTTAATAACCACGAAGTGCAAGTTTAGTTGGTCTTACCAATCTTATATATATGCGGAGAAATATTATGTAAAATCAAATACCAACAAATGTTGATTTAAGTGTTTGTATGATTCAGGTAGACAAGTAAGGCAGTTATGAAAATATTTATATTGTTATGTGTTGAAACTCTGTCAGATAACCAGTACGCCCTTTATCAATAATCAGGCTGAGACTGTTCAATATTTTTTTTGTTCCAGTGTGAAAACCAAAATGGTCGTTCAAACACCCCTATTTCCATAGCCTGAATATATTAGGCCGTTATTATCTCCAACGTGAGGGCATAACGACGTAACAGTTTTGTATTAATTGATGTACTATCACACACAAACACTACACGTAACAGTTGTGTATTAATTGATGTACTATCACACACAAACACTACACGTAACAGTTTTGTATTAATTGATGTACTATCACACACAAACACTACACGAAACAGTTTTGTATTAATTGATGTACTATCACACACAAACACTACACGTAACAGTTTTGTATTAATTGATGTACTCAAACACTACACGTACCACTGTACCTCGCTTACACAATATTTGTTTTCTGAAGACTTACTCTTGGGGGTTAATATGTAAAGGGTCACACTATGTCTCTGTTAGTTCAACTATGTTAGGTCAACTCCTTATGTTAATGCAACTATGTTAGGTGAATATATTATATGTCTATCATGACCTTGATATCATTATATGTTATCATAACTATATAATAAAAGTCGCATACTTTCTCAATTTACAACCAAACAACTTTGTTGTCATTTACTTCAATATTAGTGTCGTGACGTTATCAACTACTCTATTAAACATTGCATCTTGTTGTACCTCCCAGTCTCCGTTAACATTGTAAATTCTGTTAGCGGGAATGAAATTCAGGTTTTGATTGCCATAACTCATCGGGTATAGGTTGACGGGGGTAATTTATCTTGCTTTCAATTGAAGAATAAACGGCATTTTGTTTTAAAAGTTCAGTCGCGTGTTGCGTTCATGAAACATTGTTACAAGCGTTTTGTTTCAGAAGTACATTCGGTGCATAATGTTCCTTTTATAAGAAGGGAGGCCGAACCCTACACATTTTATGCGGGCGTTATTTTAACAAAATAACTGTTATTATTATTATTATTATTATTATTATTATTATTATTATTATTATTATTATTATTATCAGCGCCGGATTAAGCACCGTGGAGGCCCATAGGCAGTCAAACTTTTGGGGCCCCAGACCCACGGTCACGGTCTCATGGAGGCCCCTGGGGGCCCCTGATGGGGCCCATAAACGTCGCGGGGCCCATAGGCAGTTGCCTACTCTGCCTCATGGGTAATCCGGGACTGATTACTATTATTCTCGCATCCAGTATGAGTAGAGCGGGTGAACCTTATACATTATTTTTAGATCTATCATCATAAAAATAAACATAATTTGTCATCTTGGTTGATTGACATCAACGGGTCAACCTCACGGATTAAAAAACCAAAATCGCGTGTGATTAGGTTGCTATTAATTAACTATATTTTTATCTAATCCGATTTGATATCGCATTTGAGGATCTTCTAAATTTACTGTTATAAATCCATGTTGGATATTCCAAGTGGAGTTAGTAAATTTTTTTAAATTCGTTATAGTCCATATCTCCGCTACACCAACTCCGGTGAATATTTTGTAGCATATGTGCGTTAAGTCCGTTAAACACCGAAATAATATTACAGTTATCCCTGTCCATACTAGATATGTAAGTGTATCGTTGAGAAATGTAAATTATATCGATGCTTTTATGTCTACCTCGTGAAATTATCCTAGCGGGGTTTGATTGTTTATCCATGACCACATCGTCGTAAACAATCACGTTGGTGATATTTTCATCGATATCCTCGACACAAGGTGCTTCATCGACGCTGTCAATACATTCAATAATATCCTCGCCGGTTATTTGTTTCGCGTGTTCGTTATAATCTCTTTAATATCTCATAACCGCGTTGGTATTTTGCTGTTGGAGCTATCAAATATAGTTTGCCCCAGTTCATCCACTTCATAATTAAATTAAGATATTGTAGTGTTTTACCACTTCCAGATGGGCCAATGATAACCATTCATATTATCCTCGGCAGCATTTTATGATGTTTAGGTGGTGGTTGTTTTTTTAACGCGGAAAAGTCAGTAATTTATATTATATATAGCATAAATATATTATGAATTTATATTGTGTGAAATACAAAGCTCATACGCCGACAATTGACCCAACACCTATCACAACTAAAAATAACAGAGACGCAAAATCTGGCAAGAGTGCACAGTGTGGTATATAAAAAATAACATTTATCAGTAAAACAAAACGGAGGTGACATCGCCGCCAAATTAACAAAACTCCCATTAACTCCATGGGCGAAATATCCAGGTGAAAAACATCTTCCAGGATAAAGTTATTGTGGTCCAGGAACTCGATTAGATATCCGACTTAATGATCAAGATCAACCTCGTACTGGAGAATATCCGATAAACGCTTTCGATGGTGCTTGTCATGGTCATTATGTCGCATATCGAAGTAAAGATCTTCAACAACGACACATCACCGATGTGAAATTGATTCATGCGTTGAATTATTCTATCCCTAATAAAACATTCAAAGCAAAATTAGCTTCCTGGTTGATAAAAACTGCGATGAAAGGTAAACTGGTATTAGGCGGTGGTAATTAATATTATGGAATCGATTTATTACTTTACGACCGGATACTACAAAGGTAACTCCACGATTAATAAACTTGCCAACGCGGCAAAGGTTGAAAATATTACAGCATAAGATTGGTTATCCAGGCAAGCATTATGACAAATTTATCTACCACCACCGAAGAAAATTTAATATGCGTCATTTGTTGTTAGTGTTCCTAATGAAGTTCATCAAGCTGATATATTATTTCTGCTGCATGATATTGTCCAAAAACATGTCTACAAAAACGCGTTAACCGTCGGTGACATTGCGGGTAGATACGAAGAAGCTGAACCGTTATCAACCAAGTCCTCATCTGAGGTTGCTTCCGCGTTTAAAAGAATTTATCTACGAGGACCTCTACAGTGACCAAATCTCCTTCAGGTTGATCCCGGTAAAGAGTTTCAAGGTGAAGTATCACCAACGATGAAGCAACATAACACTTTTATACAACGAGGACATACAGCAATTCACCGCAACCAGGCAATCGTTGAGCGGTTTAACAGAACATTATCTGAGCGATTGTTTCATTATCAATACGCGAAGGAATTCATCGATGATAAACGATCACGTGAATTAGTCAAGAGATTACCAGGTGTATTTGTCTCGCTCAACAATGAGATTAATCGAACCATTAATATAAAACCAGTTATCGCAATCACAAAAAAATATAAACTTACCTCGCCGTGATTTTTCATCTCTGATATTACCTAGTAATGACACTGTAAGATATTTGTATGAGCCTGGTGGACTTGAAGGGGATATAAAAAGACCAACTGATCCTATATGGATCCTATATGAAGTATCACATCACATAAAATATTCAGCATTGTCACAGCTAAAAACAGACCATCAATTTATAGATTAGATTCAACCGCTGCACAGCGTGGATTTACCCGTGAACACTTGCAAGTCATCCCAGACGATACTCAATTACCGCCGCGTGGACTTAACTGATATAATCAGCGGCGATAACAATTCGTCAACGTTGTTTTTTTTTCGTACTTGTGACACTGCAACATAAACTAAATTTGAACACTCGATGAAATCATCGATGATCCAAACAATCGTATCAAAGATAGTCAACCCCTGTGAAGAATGTATCGTCATCGAGTAACCTAACCGCCATAGAGATTTATCAGCGTGTAGTGTGTCTTCGACAATATTGATATCAACCAGCACAATATCATTTAACACGAGTATTTGTCGTTGTGAAGTTCCAGGAATATCAACCTAGATGTGTTATAGTCGTGTATCTGCGGGTCTATAACATTACGGAACTGGATCCATGGGAAATTTATCTTCGTTTGTTTGAAATAATTTCGCTTGAAGTAGATCTCTGATTTTTTTCTGCTCATGACTACCAAATCTGTTGGTTTTCACGTTGTCCAAAACTCCTCAATAGATGTTTCAGGGATTGTTCTACGTGTTAGTTTGCATTGAATTTTATCCGGTTGTAGTCTTATCGCGGATTTTAACTCGGTTAACTCTGCGTGCAGTGATCGATGATCTGTGTTAATTTCTTCATAATAATCTACAGTTCTTTTTAACCATCGATGAGGAGATTTCCCAGTAAACGGTGGTGGATGACCATGATCACCACTTCAAAAATGTTTTTATATATCCAATGATACTGTACATATTTCATCCCAAATAATTATCCGGGGAATGTATTTTGTTCCCATTTGTTCTGGTCTCAAGTCGGTGCCGTTATACTGAAATAAACTGTGGTACGTACAAGCGTTTACTCCTCGGGATTTAATCTCTCGGGCAAGACGATGAGTCGGAGTCAACACAATCATGTCAGAGTTTTTTCCGAATAAATCAATTGTTTTACCACACACCCCTTGACCGTTCAAATATAGTTTTATGTCTGGTTATTGGATCATTCACAGATGGATATGATGATAGTTCCATTATCGTATCACCGCGGTAATTAACCTCGACGGGAACCTCAGCCGTTTCATTATAAGGATGTTGTGAATCTCCATATTCCCCAATCACCCCACAGCATAGTAAATTTCTTGACATTTCTTCGGTGCTTTTTTATCGAAATAAAATGAATCAGTTGCTACTCTAACCGCGATGTTAGAGAATATGTTTAAACCGTTTCCTCGTCCAGCATTCTTGAAATGTTCGGTAACTTGTTCAGCCACAAAGTTTAGCCGTGATCAAACTCTCATCGGGCGAGTTTATTAATATCCGGTTTTTTTAATCGGGTAAATCCCATAAGTTAACGGGGTTAATAGGTACGCTCGATTATAATATCTGTTATCGATCCCGATTAATAATCCTGGTTTAGTTTTATCGGTTACGATCACAAGTTGTTTCGCTGAAGTCAACACACGTTTGCTGTGATCATATACTTTCCTACTATCGTTGTTATAAATTTTACTAAACTTTACCTGGATGAAATATCTAGTCGATGAGAAATTTATCCTGGATAATATTGCCGCGACTCTGGAATTCGTCATAGTATAATCGATACGAAGAGTTCGTTACGTCGACCAGACATAAGCTGCGCCGTCTTTACGTCTTTAAGTCGAACATTCTTCGTGGGTATACTGGGTTATATCAGTAATTTTGGATATTCCCATGATTATTATAATTAAAACAAATATTTAAATAAATATTTAAATATATAATGAACCAGTGTAATTGGTTATCAATTGGATCTACAACCCATTGAGGTAAATTATGTCGAAAAGAGTTTTGTGGAAATCATATGCAAAACATTCGACGAGGAAGCTCTGGCCAAAACCTTGTATCAAGTGTGATGTTTGAGTACGAGGAAAAACAGAGTTGTGTGTTGGTTGTGGTGGTAAAAGCTATAGAGAACTTAAACGATATTATGACAGAGTTACACCACATAATCCTAGCACTAAGATTATACGAACTCATGATTACGTTAACCGAAAAAATAATTAAGATAAATAAATTATATTACGAATATATGAATCATTACAAATTTTTTTCGCACCCAATTTACGTTAACTACGAATCATCTCGTGATTGAAACGTCGGGCATCGTAAACGAAAAGTAAAAATTGGTAAGTTTAGTAACATGGTGTATATGGCGGTTTCTGTTTTGAGAGGAAAACAAATAAAATATTATCTTACTCATAGATTTATTTAGTGTTTTTACGGGACGATATGTAATGGTCTCGTCATCGACCATATTAACCGATATCCTCTTGATAATCGTGTAGAAAATTTAAGAGCTGTGAAAATTGTTTAAATTCAGCTCCGAAAATCAAATCTCAACCACGACGACCTGTAACCGCATTTATGTACAACTTAATTATTGAATTTTCGTCGATGAGGTCTGCAGCTAAATATTTTGATGTTAATTCAAAAACTGTATATCAGGCAGCATCTGGTATACACTTAACAGTGTACTCGGAAAGATTTGACAACAGAGTGTCATTAACATTCGAGTGATTTTTTAATGATAGGAAATTTATAATTTAGACAAAAAAATGTTTTCGTATATTACATAATGAACAATAATTTAGTCAAGCAGGTTAAACAAGATATTTTACAACAATTTGAAAATCTTACCCGGGAAGGTGATTCTGTTTTAGAATATCTTTGTCAAGAGATTTACCAAAAGTTAGATGATTTCTATATTTCGGGAAGAAAATGTAAACGTGTGATTAAATCTTAACATGATATCCTCGCTGATAATTGTATTATGGCGATGACATCTAAACAATTCGATGATGAATATTCACGCCAAGAGGATATCTGTAGTTGTATAAATCGTAAAAAGAACAACGAGATAATACATCATAAATTACTTTCATAGGAAGATATTGCGGTGTGTATTTTTGACAGTGATATTAATTATATTTTGACAACATTATCTATCATCGTCAAGGGAATAATCGACAATTTAAACAAAACATATTATATATCATGAATGATGAAAATATCGCCGAGTTGAAATTCGAACTTGATCATATACAACATCTCCACGTCAATCCAATGTTTACCAGTGATTTTATCGACACTGAATATAAGAAAATAACTTTGCGGCAAGATTAGGTCTCTCCATATATAAATCAGAATACCGAATAATGAAAATTATCTCGGGGGAACGAAACGAACCATATACAAAAATAAATCCATCAAGAAAACTTTCAACGCGGTATCTACGATTATAAGAAAAATTATTAAATCCGTCGGGGATGTTTTAACAAAGAAGCGCTTATAGATTCCAACGCGAAAGAATTCGAAAAAAGATTTTCTGTGTGTAAATGCTTCAAAAAAGAATTTTCAATTTCAAAGTTTTTAAAACTCGAATTTTAAATTTTTAATTTCAAACTTAATGTGTAATAAATTTATCTGTGATTGTAAGTTATTATTCTCCGTGATGCGTTTTTTATAGTGATCGGTTAATACCTTATTGTGTTGTTGTGATCGCGGTCGCATATTAATCGTTGGATTTTTTCAACGCGGATAATTCCTGCTGATAAATCAATCTCGTTTTTCTCTGCGGTGGTTCGTAAATAATCACGCAACGTGGTTAAATCTAT
This sequence comes from Unio pictorum, assembly GCA_030141615.1. Lineage (NCBI taxonomy): Eukaryota > Metazoa > Mollusca > Bivalvia > Unionida > Unionidae > Unio > Unio pictorum. Next base: position 7,012,910 of record JARLTB010000194.1, read on the forward strand.
TATCTTTGTTTTTTAGCTCGGTGATATCTTCTCGGAGTTTTCGGTGTTGAGTCTCCCAAAATTGTTCAGCTAAATAGTGTTATAGCGGAAATTGGTTCCCTCGACCATATTTTATACAAGTTGGATAATCTTATTTTGAATTCGTTGGCGCCTTTGACGGATCGTTTAAAACCGGGCAACGCTATTCTTTTTTTTCATCGTCGACGGTTAGATAAGTTAGAGTTCTTATATACACCGTGAGAAAATTTCATAAAAAAAATCATAGCGGAAACTATAACATAAAAAATTATAGTGAAATCATAACAATAATAACAACAACGATAATTATTGGGGTTTGTTTTCGCGAATATTTTTGTTGCTTTGATTTTTCATCTTTTTGTACTACCCGGTAAGCTATTTTTAATTATCTTTTTCTTGTTGTGTCAGCGGAAATTCATCGATGGAGCAATTAGATATCTTTGCCAATTGTTCACGTTGTAGCTCCGCCGCTATTAACTCGTTGTTGACTTGTTGTTGCAGTTGTTCTCGTTGTTGTATTTCCGTTGTTAATTTTTCTAGCTGATTTTTACGTTGTCGTAATTCGTCTACTTGTTTGCCAACTGCAGAATTTCGTTGATCAAAATATTGTAAAATTTTCCTTTCCGGTTGAATTATTTAAAAAATGATTTTCCTCTGTTAATATTTTTTTTTATTATCTCGGACTGATATTTTAATAATTCTTTACTTGAGGTTTTTTAATTGTTGTTTAAGATCTTTGACCATAGAATGCTTTTCATCGCGAGATTTTTCCAATGTAGAAATCTCCTCGTTTTGTTGTTGCAGCGTGAAATTCATTTCATTGTTAATGATTTTCAACGGTGTTAACATTTGCAATTTAGAATTCATTTTGTACTTGGCGGTTTTCCGATTTTAATGTTTAAATTGTGTGTTGTTGAATGATATTTTTATTTCGGAGCTCCGGATTAGATTTTTTTAGATCGGATTGTTGAATGGTTAAAAAATTAAGTTTTGATTGTAGTTTATTGTTAAATCTGGGGTTGGGTTGCATATAATTTACCATATGGCTTTGTTTGTTGTTGATTCTGGTTGTTGAATCGGTATAATGTTTTTAGACGCTGTAACTCATGGAGATCTTTTCCAAATATCATAAATTATAACCAATATGAAACATCGAAGCGATCTCCGCGATAGGTTATTTGTGTTTCAATTGAATTATATTTGCGATGTCATCGTTGGATAATATTACCTTCATCGGCATTATTGTTATTATTGTTATTGTTATTTTGAAAAAAATATTTGAATCAACCAATAAAATTGTACTATTGTTATTATTGTTATTTGAAAATTTATTTTCGCAATAAAATTTTCTTGAGGTGGTCCAGAGAGATACAGGAGTGAGCATAGTTTAATATTTGATCGCGGCTACAACAAATTATTGTAACATGATCACGTTGAAGTTGACGTAGTTGATGCTCCGTCAATAGAAAATCTTCATTGCCGAATTCATCAATGACAAGTTCAAAAACCCCCGTGATTGTTTCCGCGAATGATTTTCTAATCGCGAATTCGAGTTGTTCTTTATCATGGAGTATATTCGTGCGTGTTGATACATTATTGTTATCGTTGTTGTAATTCAAATTACGACGAAAGTCTATGACAGAAATCTATGATTTCATCAAGAGCAATTTGTCGTTTGATAAATCAATGAAGTTGAAATTCTGATTGACGAGTTTAAAATTTATTTTTGTTAGCAATTTGTTATTGCATGCTAAATTGGTCGGTGTTTGTATGATCAAACTTCCGTGGGTACTTGAGGGGAAAAAGTATATAGACTATAAATCTGATCAGCGTGATTTGACAGTTCTGTATTCGTGCGAGGTTTTATATCAAGTTCCATTATTTTATCAACGAGATCATCAAACTTATAGTCGTCTTTCTCAATTCTTTTTTTTTAATGATATATATATACGATATGACCACGTGGTAAAATTATCATCGTTTACACTTTTATAGCTTGGGTTTAATACCTTAGATTTATCATATTAACCCGATAATATTTTTCCAGGTAAATCCGATTCGTTAGTACTTTTAAGACCTTCGATAAATTCTTCATTAAGTTTTTTAATCAGTTCAATATTTTTTCCGTTTCGGGGTAATATTGTTTTTACAATAGGAGACTGCTAGGCAAGTTGTACAATGTTTTCGGATATTTGTTCAAGCTCAGGAAGAATAGCTTTTACCCACTTATCTTCATCTTTAATATCTCCAAATATCTCCGTTCAGTAGCCATAGCAGCCTAACCAGTGGCTGTAGTAACAGGCTTAAATAACTGTTCTGTATTACTTACAAAGTCAACATGAGAATCTTGTCGCTGTTTAAGTTTTTCTTTAAGTTTATCTCGTACCGGAATAAATTTTTTAATCGCGGCTAATCTTTCTCGAGCTAGTTTAGTAAAATACGGTTGTTCAGTATATCAGTATCTATATTATAAAGTTTTAAATAATTGCAACCTAATCACACGCGATGACCACATACCCGAATTTAGTGTTTTAGTTCGTGAAGTTGACCTGTTGATGTCAACCAAACACGACGACAAGTTATTTTTATTGTTATTATGATAGCCCAGAAAATAATGTATAAGGTTCACCCGCTCTCGATATATGTTTCTCGTATCTCGATACGAGGGAAAAAAGTAAATAATAATAATAATAATAATAATAATAATAATAACAATAACAGTCATTTTGTTAAAATAATGCCCGCATAAAATTTGTAGGGTTCGGCCTCCCTTCTTCTCATTTTGATAATGTTCAATAGATATAGAACCTAAACATACAACACAAAACTCTCTCTCTCTCTCTCTCTCTCTCTCTCTCTCTCTCTCTCTCTCTTTGACGGTGATATAATTACAATGTTTCATAATAAATGATTCGAACTAACAATTCAATTATATTGGATTAATTAACATAAGAATGCACACACGTGATAAAGAAAACTACAAACAAATTACAAAATACAAACATAAAGCGTGAATGATTCACATTGACTAAACAATGGAAAGATGGATATAGTTCACTCAGCTAGCAAACAAATGTAGACGTTTACTCGAATAGTATAATGTATTCACTCATAGTGAAATTATGCAAATGAAAAAGGACAGATATAATACTTATCTTTACAGTTTTGAAGTATACAATGGGATTTGCGAACCCCAAAAGTTTAGCGCACGGCTACTAGCTTACATGCAAGGAGATACACTCCGTCGTCAGAACACTTTATTTCAGCTCTATGGCTATTACAGTTCAGCATCACACCTGCTATGACTAATTCATGTGGTTTGCTGTACAGCTTGCACCATGTAGACCTCGGTCACTCCGAATCTTGTAACGCTTGGGTCCCTCTAGCCACTCTGGACACCCGAGACGGCTCTACACTTTCTAGATGCTCCGGACACTAGGCTATGGACAACACCGGACACGCCAGATAATGGACATCTGAACACATCCAATATCGTTTACTATATATATATAACACGGGCATAAAAACGTACCAAACGTTATATATGGTAAGTTATACAGATAATATTACCGGCACAATAATTACAAAACAATAAGTTCAAAAATAAACTTAACCCCGCTCGATAAGAATTCAGCTGTACTAAACATTTCTTAAAAATGTAGCATTATTTTACTAATATACATCCTTCGCTATATTGTAAACAAGAAAATAAACGTGTGCATTATTCTGCCTACACCAAAGCTACAAAACATGCAAACAATTGACGTGGTAGTATAATAATGTTATCGTATATACGAAAAATGATAAGCTTACATACCTCTACAGCTGGAGGTGTGCGAGTCCTTATAGTAGACCGCCGACTGACAATACAATCTGTAATGTAAACAGTTTTACATGCGGTGAGGTATATATATGCAGATATTGTCTGTGCATTGAATGCATTCGGTTCATCTCATTAAAAGTACATCGCACGTGCGGCATAGGATGAACCTAACTCACTATTTTGAAATAATACACAATATACATTATTCACCCTCGGATATTGTTGTAGCTTTATATTACTAATATCAATCATTATTCTGCCTAAACCAAAGCTACAAAATATGCAAACAATTGTCATGGTAGTACAATATTGTTATCGTATATAAGAAAAATGATAAGCTTACATACCTCTGCAGCTTGATGTAATATTACTGCAAAACTTCATAGCATTATCCTCTAACTTATTCTGCCAATTTGGTACTAAAACTACTGTATAGAAATTAATACACCAAATGCAATTACTGTCTACTTTTAACCCAGATAACCTGTCACCGGATGTTAAGGAGGGGACTTAAAGGAGAGTGTATGTAAATCATATACATTAAATGCAGCTCTTACTTAAAATACAGTAGATACTGTGATGAAACTCCAATTCAAAACATACTACATTTTGTTTAGACTGCTCCGATTGCCCAGTGGAAAGAGCTTCCGCCTCGGATGCAGTAATTCGTTGGTTCGAACACCGGTCAATGGATACCAAATATTTATAAATAACAAATAAACTGGTACTGACAGCTGCCTCACTAGGGGCTAAGCTTTACAATGTTAGTGTTAGGACTGGTCGGCCTGGTGTCAGGATAATGTGTCTGGGTGAGACATCATGCTACATGTCTGCAGTATGATGCCCCAGTGCTACACAAGACTATTAACTGCCACAATGTAGACATCGTATCGATATGACTGAACAATTATAAAAGCTACGTTAAAAGTACAACATCACACAATCCATATTTTTTTAAAAAAGAAACGTCAATTTTAAAATGTATCGATTGTTTACACTAAGGTCAGAAACAATAATATTAGTCCTGTCTATTCATTTGTCCTTATTAGCTACTAACACTGAACAACAATTGTCACATGATAAGGGTTATAATTTACATAACTTCATTATGTCCTAATGTACAGTGTGTACTGCCGTGTTCTTGACTGTGAAAGGTATCGTGAAATGAATCTGAATCCATATTGCAGATACTGAATATATTGTGCAAAGATTATTCTCAGGTATTATTTGTAATTAATTTCGAATATATTTCACTAGTTGAATCACACAATATCATTTTAATTCAAAAAATCAGTTTTGTATCTAAACAGAAAACGTTGCATTTATCTTTTCAATCAACTTCGCAGTAGAACATGAATGCCGACAACCCTGACTCTCTCATGTGCCATGGATATTATTTTAATATTTAATATTCCATTCCTATAATATGAACATATTGTATCACCACCAGGTCAGTAGTAATTAGATTATATTCTCTTATGTCATTCTATTAAATCCCAGAATACCTTGCATGTCCATTTACTATATTTATGTTTCTAATTCGCAAAATTACAAAACACTTGTATTAATTTAATTGTCATGTCTGACGTTTCATTCCTATTCAAAGTTAGAAACATCCGTTATTTACTGGAATCAATGCTAAATAATGTATGAGCGTTACGTATGAAGAGCAAAAATCGGGTTATAAAAGAAGAGCTGAAATTTGGCTAGAAAAAAAAAAACACTTAAAGCCCTTAATGGAAACATCTGTTCATTCAAGCATAAGAGAAAGCACGTATTATCAAAAGGTTTCATATTAGAACAGTTACACATATTTGTAATGCATATGTCTAACGAAGAAAAAGGAAGTTTGACTCACCAATATGAAATGAAGAATGCTTTAATTTTAATAATTAAAATTAAATAATAAATTTGACATAATCACTCACAAGGAGAGCATATATTTATTTGCAATTTATCTACACTTTCAGTATTTTTGGTAAACTTTATTCATAAAGCAATGGATGAGTATTTAATCCTGTACTAAAATGATTCTTGAATTTGGATTGAATAAGTAAGTATCGTCCATATTTCATAACCATACTATTAATATAAAAAAAATGGCTGAACAAAGTTTATCTTTGAGGTTTTATGTGACGTCCAATTGTCTCATCTCTTGTCAAAAAACGTATTTTCCAGACGACGCCTTACTGAACCGTGTACTCATCTGTGATTTAGTCTTCATTTTGCTATTTTCAGCGGAACCGTTAGAAATAAATATGTTGTTTTGTGCGCAATGAAATGATTGTTGTATGGACAAGCTACGAAATTAGAAAACGTTTCTTTAACATAAATTTATTTTGGAGTTTACATCCAAGTACTTCTCCATGAAAGTGTTTGCTCTTAAAAAATGTCAAATTCGTGTCACATATTCAATACAACGTGCAACACTCGGTATGTCAATGAATCTTATCCAACATTAGAAAACATATTCCGTATAATGGTTTCGGTATGTTTAATTGTAGCGAATGCTCAGTTTTACAATCAGTGTATATTTTCTTAATAATTCATTTGTCCATTCGCTGGTACCGATCTTCACGAACTGGACAGTCTCTAGTCATTCGTACAATGGTAAGGTCATTCACCTAAAGGCTATTCTGAATAAAGCTTTGGCAGCTCCCCACTAAAAAGTAGTGGTAGGTTGGTAGTTCTATTCTGCCTCTGTGCGTGATGGGTACATTGCACACTATGTTCTGTAATCTCTTCAAAGATGGCGAATGATTGTTATATGCGTTCTCGCCACAAATGAACCTTTAACGCAGTAGTCAACTTATTTATGGCTTACAACTGTCAACCCACTGTGCATGCAAACAATACCATCTCGGGGACCATAGAAGTGATCAGAGCTTGTAAGGCACAGTAATACTCATTGTTCTTGATTGTTTCTTCAAGGTTTTAGGTATTAGTTATGAAAAAAAAGTAACGTATATCACAAACTGTTTTGATGGAAATACAATGCTGAAGTAAATTGCATTAATTTTCTCGCACTTTTGTATTTCCTCCTAAAAAGAAATTTTTATCATACAATAAAGAGCACCGACCACATCATAACGTTTTCTGCTCTCATTTACTTGATTGAGGTCATAGAGAAAAACAGCTTTGGCTTGAAAAGTGTAGTGAAAACATTAATAGAGTAAATTTTCGAAGTTTGTGCAGAATATCGTACATTGATTTTGACACGTCTCTAAAAGACGAATAAAGCTAAACCAAATATACGTTGTTCTGTGCACCTAAAAGATGATTACAACAGCATAACAACCGCGTTTTCTATGGGGAGGGACAAGGTCAAGTGGGAGCCAATGGTTGACCCCCGTAAGTAGCTGATTGCACCAGTGCACATTAAATTGAGCCTTATAAAACTGTGTATCGCCATTAAAAAGGAAATGGGGGGGAGGGGGATTTCCTTTCTGATCTTTTCAGACCATTCATGGCGGCCTCCTCCTAAAAGATATGGGTACCTGAAGGTTTACTGTATTATTTTACCCGAAGGCTTATCTGTATGTTAGATTGCTATATTAAGTTTAGTTTTCTTGATACCTTATAGTTCTTTTCATTGGCTTTTTATGAATGGGTGTATAGGTATATGTCAACACTTTTGTGGACATTTTTTATATCGGTTTGTACAGATTAGATTAAACGTTTAGTGTCTCTATTGAATATTATGTTGTGTCAAGCACTTCGTCAAAAGTAAGTTTGTATTCCTCTCTGATTTTCCTTTCTATTTCAGTTTTACCAGATATTGATTGTGATAAATCATTCTGCATATCGTATTCTATGGATCTCCTTATTTTCTTCTTGTTCTTTTTCTCTGTTTGCTCCGTTTCTTGCATCTAGTGTTCTTCTACCATTTAAGTTGCCCGTTCAGTGTTTTGTTTCCCAAGTTGGTTTCTCACTTTTTGCTGGTTTCTCACTTCTTGTTGGTTGCTCACTTCTTGTTGGTTTATCTTTCTATATTTGTCCTTGGTGTTGTTTTTGTTATTGCTGTTTTTCAAATCTTATTTACATCTCTTTTGTTGTTCTTCATTGAGCTCTTTTATTATCAATTTGAATCACTTCTTGGAGCTACTGGTTTAGTACTTTGTAGGTCTCTTTCTTCCATTCTCTTGCTTTGTTGCGGCAATTCTTTCCCTTTCCCTGTATTCCGTGGTTTGGTTATTGGTATCTCCTCCTGTTGCCTTTTCTTTTGCTGGGTGTTTACCAAGGATTCTCCTTCTGCACATTTTTTGTCTGGGCATTTACATGAGGTGTGTCCCCATTTCCCAAACGTGGTACATTTCCTGGTTGATCCCCGGAAGGCGTTGATGTAACCACTGCACATCCAATTCGACCTTATGAAACAGTATGTCTGAGCTCTAAATAAGAAGTCGGCAGCCTTCAAGTATCTTCAAAACGTCTTAAGCTGTCGGAGGCAACGGTTAAAGCCGGTGGCTTCGTCGGACCACAGAAAGAAGATTATGGACTGCAATGAATGCAACAAGAAGCTTACTATTAAGTTGATAATAGTCTTGCAACAGCTTTGCCTCAGTTGTTCGATGTTTCCTGGGCAGCTACAAGGTTGAAAACTACATGGAGCTGGTTGACACTCTATCGAAGAAATACGGCACATTGTGATGCAGGGTGTCCCTCTAGTTCCATATCCTTGATGTTCATCTTGATAAATTCAAGGTGAACACGAGAGCGTTCACGGGAGAGCAAGGCGAGCGCCTCCTCCAGGATATATTGGACTTTCAACACTTCTACCAAGGACAGTATAACGAGAGCATGTCTAGCACTAGGGCATCATGCTGCAGACGTGTATCATGATGTCCCACCCAGTCACATTATCCTGACATCAGGCCGAACAGTCCTAACACTAACCTCTTAATGCTGTAAATCCTTGGTATGACTTGGCCGGGGATTGAACCCACGACCTCCCTTACCCGCGGCGGATATTCAAACCACTAGGCCACTGGAACAGTTCCAGGCCAGATGTAAAAAGATTATATTTCTATAATACGAACATATTTTATCCGTTAAAGGCCAGATGTAATTAGATTATAATTCCTATAATGGGAAAATATTTGGAACCCCGAGTGGCCGAGTGTTTAAAGAGCTCTCCGTTACGTATAACTGCCATATCACCTCTGTCTGCGTGGGTTTGAGTCTCAGATTCGGCCAATATGGGTATGTGAGAAAGCTTGCCTGAAACTTCTCGTGGGTCGGTGGTTCTTTCCGAATGTTTTCCCCAGGTTCTTCCTCCACCAGTAATAATGGCCGCCATGTATAGCCAATCGTGTGCTGAAAAATGGCATACAACAACAACGAACATATTTTACCCCCAACAAGCTAGTTAAATTTAGATTCTATTCCTATAATACGAACATATTGTATCACTACGAGGTCACTATTAATTAGATTATTCTCCTATAATACGAACATATTGTATCACTACAAGGCCAGTAATAATTAGATAATATTCCTTTAATACGAACATATTGTATCATCACCAGGTCAGTTATAATTAGATTATATTCCTATATTACGAACATATTGTATCACAACGAGGTCAGTAATAATTAGGTTATATTCATATGATACGAACAAATATTAGCACTACCAGGCCAGTTCTAATTTGATTCTATTCCTATAATACGAACATATTGTATCACTACGAGGTCACTATTAATTAGATTATATTCCTATAATACGAACATATTGTATCACTGCGAGGTCACTATTAATTAGATTATATTCCTATAATACGAACATATTGTATCACTACAAGGCCAGTAATAAATAGATTATATTCCTATAATACGAACATATTGTATCACCACCAGGCCAGTTATAATTAGATTATATTCCTATAATATGAACATATTGTATCACCACCAGGTCAGTAATAATTAGATTATATTCCTATAATACGAACATATTGTATCACTACCAGGTCAGTAGTAATTAGATTATATTACCACTCTATATTACATTATGAAATTGCATCCGATTATTGTAGATAAGTGGAATAGACACGCCACGTGAAATTTTCAGGTAAAGAACTCTACATATTTTGTGAATTACTATCGCGTTTTGTTGAGTGTGTGTCTGTGAATACTGTTGAGACTCATGTCTTTGCAAAGGTTCCTTATTTCACCAGTTAAAGTCGTAATCGAAATCAATCGAAGTGATTAGTGACCTTAGATATCAGAAATAGCATCACGTTAACTTGTATTCTGAACATAGGAATGGTAATTACTTTAACAAAGTACAAACATGATGCCTTGCTTTTATTTCTTTGTTTGCTTGCTTCTGTTTTTTATGAGGGGGCATTTTGTTTTTTGTTTCAGGTTGGTAGTATTTTGTTTTTTTGTGTCTTTGTGGGGGTGGAGGTATTGGTCATAAATACATACATACATACATACATACATACATACATACATACATACATACATACATACATACATACATACATACATACATACATACATACATACATAACATACATACATACATATGTACTCAACAAAGATGTGAAACAAAATTTATTGACAGTGAACAAGGGAGACAACTTTTTGAGTCTTATTGAAAGTAGCTAACTTGTTCAGGTCCCAATTCAGTGCATCTTATCAAGGACTAAAGATTAAAATTTGTCTGTCGAGTTGGAAAGGAAGATAACTCTTCCTAATCTGGTCGTGTGTCATGTACGTCTCTCTGTGTGTGTGTGACGCTTAGAGCAATACCTTTAGTCCATTGTCGGCATGTCCTATTTGTAGCTTGCTATGATTAACTTCGTCAAACTTTAGAAACGTGTTAGCCATTGCTTACAAATTCGTTTCGTCGCTACATTTTATAAATATTAAAGTGTCATAATTTGGCAAGTAGTGCATGTACATTAATTATAAATATATAAAACTGAGAAAAAAGAGAAAGAGACAAAGAGACAGACAGACAGAGAAAGATATACTGGCTATCGGAGGCAATTACATTACTGACATTGATGCTCGTTGAGAAAGCAGTAACAAATACAAGAACAATATCAGATGAGTCTTAAAAATGTTTCCTTAATAGGCGCCTATTTTTTTCTCGTCCCGTGCAAATAAAATCATTTTGTCTTGCTTGTAATAATTGATTGATATATTTTTTTTATTTTGTGAAGCTGTTTTATTAATCACTATCTTACTTACCTTCTTTGATTACATTGTTCTGAATGCATTTTTTTTTTACTTGAACCACTATGCATGAACAAGGCGGTACCATAATAAGTACTTAACATTTTGAAAAGAATTGGACAAAGCCTAACATTAGCGAACTTAGCTTCGTTCATACATTTACTAATTACGTATATTATGTACTAACTTGACGATGTAAGGTCTAGTGAAGGAACAACGAGTACAATATCATCAAGAATATGACGTTAGGTCATGAACGTGTTTAGCATAAGGATATGTGCGTTCGCTACCTTTGCTAACGATGACACATTACGCTGCTTGTAATATCAACATCGGAAATATAACCTGTCATTGATTGGTACTACCTTCTTTTGTGTCATTCTCCTGATTCTGCTTATGCATTAGTACAAAGCAAACAAAGAAGCACATTTCGTTCAGTCTCCATCCCAGCTGAAATCTACAAGGAAGGGGGCACATTATTTATTCCTTACATACGTGTATTGAATTCCTTACATGCATGAATCTAATTCTTACATGTGTGTATAATAGTCCTTACATGTGTGTATAATAGTCCTTACATCTGTGTATAATAGTCCTTACATCTGTGTATAATGGTCCTTACATGTGTGTCCTTGCATATGACTTTGACTTCCTTGCATGCATATTTTACGTATATTATATTCCTTGCATACGTGTATTTTATTTCCTGTATACGTGTGTTATATTCCTTGCAAACGTATTTTATTTCCTGTATACGTGTGTTATATTCCTTGCAAACGTATTTTATTTCCTGTATACGTGTATTACATTCCTTGCATACGTGTTATATTCCTTGTATACGTGTATTTTATTTCCTGTATACGTGTATTACCGGTATATTCCTCGCATACATGCAATTGTATTCTCTACTAATATATATATATATATATATATATATATATATATATATATATATATATATATATATATATATATATATTCGTTACCCTTATTGTATTTCATTGTATTTCTTGCATATATGTATTGTATTATTTATATGCATTATTGATTGCTTTTTGCTTGCTCTCACACACTCAAGACATCTGCATTGCCCCTCTGTTATTCGACAGCCGAATATTGCGCTCTATCTGGGTTCGATCATGAAACACTATGTTATTTGATGTCCAGCTCAACACAACAATGCGCACAATCTCTGCAACACGAAGTCCTATATTCTTTACCACAACTGCAAATATTCAGCAATATTCACTGTCAATAAAACTCACCTGTTTCGACTGCAGGGACAAACTTAGAGACTTAATTGTGTTTTGTATCTTATATGTTTTCATCATGTTTTTATGTTTTCCAGTTTCATTGTTTTTGTCATTTGTTTTTCTGTAGTGTAGTCTTATCATTATTGATGGTGTAAAGCTCTTAGAGATTTGAAAGATTAAGCGCTCTATATAAAGTTCGCATTATTATTATTATTATTATTATTGTTATTATTATTATTATTATTATTATTATTATTATTATTATTATTATTATTATTATTATTATTATTCCTCTTCCACATCTGCGTCGCCAGGCAACAACCACACAAATGTTGACTAAGGCTATGCCAGTGACAAATTTCCACTGTACAATGGATATCACCTCACATCCAGCAGTCCGCTTGCCTTCTAGATGCCTAATCTGGCTGATGCCATTGCCGTAAGATATGAGAGCTATTTCAGCACGTAGTGTTGAATGGTCTTCAACATATGGCCATACACCACAATTAATTTTACTATATGTTCTCTACATATATTTCTCAGCACTGACCTTTCCACAGTGTGACAATCAATACAAATCATATGAAAATCTAAAATACCCCCAAAGATGACTTCACAGTGAAATTCTTGTCAAGGGTTGACCGGCATTTTTTTGAGTTGCTGCATTTCAAACATAACAGCATGTACACAGACCACATATTTAACTTCCGGATCATCACCAAGGCCTTATTACTCCATGTGCACTGTCGCCAAATTACACACTGACAACCACTCTCTCTGCTCATATTCTCAAGAATAAACAATTACCTTTAAATCCCTACCAAATATGCATCAATATAGCTCTTCTATCACCACCAAAATGAGAGAGGAAAAAATGTTCTAAAATTAGACTGGAACTACATTCGTGGGTACTGAACTGGAAGTATTAATTGGGATGTGATTCCATATGGTATACACCACTCCTTTGTAGCTGAGCCATCTGCATGCTCTGCTAGCTTCAACCTTCAACGTCCTCTATGGACCACATTAAACAGCTTTCGCACAGGACAGGGTCGTTGTGCAGTCAACCTTGTCCAACGGGACCAGGCCACTAACTCTTGCTGTTGCTGTGGAGCTCTTCAGACCATGTAACAAAATGTGAACAACTGTCCACCGACAAAGTTCTCCGGTGGACTGCATGCTCTGCACGTTGCTGATGATGACGTTAAATGACTGAGCACGCACTGCGCACGATAAAATTATAATATGTAACAACAGACCATGCAGCTTTACATGTATTATCAGTCATCTTGAAGTACGAGAGGAAATAATTTTCTTACTCGAATATTGAATATGGGAAAGCTTTTCATTCGGTTTACAGATGGGTCTTTAGAAACTTTTCCTAACAAACATCATAAATAGTCGGATATCTTTAGAATTTTTCTCAATTTAAATCTAAATCGTAAATCTTCAATTAAGTTTGCTACACAACAGGCTGTTTTGTGGTGGTGGTGGCGGGATAGTTACTTGTGGTTGTAAGGTAATGTGAAACTCTCGCGATATTATTTTCATTGGCTCTAAACGATCTGGAGTATTTGTATCCAGTGGCGTAGCGACGGGGGCGGGGAGGAGAGGGGCATTCTCCAGCGGCGCCGGTGGCTTGGAGGCGCCAAATGGGACCCAAATCGGCCCAAAGTATCAACATAACCGCGCGACAGGGGCAGGCGGGGGCACAAATTTGGGTGTTTTGCCCTGGGCGCCAAATATCCTCGCCACGCCACTGTTTTTATCGTACAATGAACAAAGGTTTCTGGCACAGAATTGTACTTGAAACGTTTGATTTTACTAAATGCATATAGTACTGTATTATTTAGAACTGATGATGACTCTTTCCAAGAAAACCAAATTGTTTTCTTTGAGTACATTCAGATCTGGAAACTAAATGTCAAGTTAACATTAAAAAATATTTTTTTAATCACGTAATTGCAATCAGTTCATAGTTAAATTGGGCGGAAACCCCATCTATAATTGTTAGGAATATAAATACGTATATATTATTTATTCAAAGAATCTGAGATTTAAAAATCGAAACACAACGTTCATCATGGGAAAAGAGCCATGCATCTGTCCTTCACCAAAAAACAACAACCTCTAAGTTCTGCTTTTCAGTTACAATTGTTCCACCACACAATTCCACCTATGTTGCATACATACATACATACATACATACATACATACATACATACATACATACATACATACATACATACATAACACAAAGACTATCTCATTCACTTCCTTTACCCCAAACTATAAATATCAGCAACACCAACATTAAATTGACAGTCAGTACGAAACCTATGAGTTACTCAGGACAGTACTCTCACACTGCACATCAACATGAACATATGCAAGGCTGCAATATCCTGAGCTGAGACGAATCAGCTTCATTTGCAAATATCTTTTGGTTGATACCACTGAGAGACTTGTGTGTTTATTATTACTTTCGAGACTGTACTACTGTAACTCAGTTCTGGCTGGTTCGTCTCAATACCTACTCCAGAAACTTCAAAAGGTTCAAAACACAACTGCTCGGATCATTGTTAGAGTACCTTACCAGAGCATATCTCCCCGTCGCTCTGTATCGTACACTGGTTATCCATTCGATCCAAAATCAAACACAAAATTTGTTCTCTGTGCTACGTTTCACTGACGGACTACAGTCCAACATACCTATCTGGCCTCATCCATGTGTATACACCAGCAAGATACTTACGTTCCTCTTTTGATAATCGTATACTCATTATCAACAGTATGAAAACGGGGTCTTATGGATAACATTCATTTGCATACAAAATCCATCAATGCGGATTGAATTGTCCATTGAAATTAGACACAAAGATAGCGATAACTTTCAAGAGTGCTATTAATACTCACCTTTATCGACTGCAAGAAAAAACTTACAGACCTAAAACTGTTTGATACCTTGAATATTTTCAGCATTTTTATGTTTCCTAATTTCATGGTGCTTTGCTGTTTGTAGTCATATCATTATCTAGGTTGTGAAGATCGTAGAGCTTCTAAAGATTAGGCGCTATACAATGTCCTCATTTTGCAGGTAATGTATATTTAAATTGCTATTTGCAATGACTATAAAGTTACTATCTCTACAATAGGTTGGGTGTCATAAATTGGTTGTATATATTTGGTTATTTATATTTCATAATAGTCAGATTGGTTTATTTGTAGTTGGCGGTACGGCATCGTAACTAGCAAATAGGCAAAATAACCACTAGGGCCCTAACAGGGCAACCTTGTTGGAGAAGAAGCACAAAGTTGGCAAACAGACAATATTCTTGGGAAGAGCAATTTAGTTGGCAAAAGCTCAATGTGTTTGTTGGCAACGTGCCAACATTTCTGAAAACATACCATCATAGCTAAAAACAGGACAACATGGTTCGTACTAGCGTAACATCATTGTTGGCAGCAAAACAATGTATGTGGCAACAGAGCAACACCGTGGAGTGACCGGAAATGGAACGAGATGCAAAAAATGTCCGTTTAAAGATTTTCATTTTGAGCTGTGTATTTAGGATCTTTAACTGTACGTTTGAATGCTGTCATTGCATATATTTGCATGAACCACACGCATTTTAAATTTGCTTTTAACTAATACCACGTGTATATTATTTCGAGTGCGTAACTCATTCATTTTATATTTGTATATGACAAAGTCACTATTATATCATATACTGAACTTTTTTCAACTATTCATCGGAGAATCTAATTTCATATTGTATTAATATCATCGTGTGTATAGGCAATGCATAATTGCCGTATTTGTGTTTGTTTAGTTTTTGGTTTTCATTTATTTGAATATACTTTTTTTTATTGATCTATTTATATTGTTGTATAAATATGTATGCTGACTCTCGTGCATTTTTAGTATCATATTGGTTTTCTTTGCATCAGTTATGTTCGGTATTTTCAGTTTAAAATGTGCTCAACCGTCTTTTACGTTCAAGGTTAACCCTCGTGTCATTGTTACCCTCTTTTATTGTCGTATCGTGAAATGATTCCTTTACTACTACGCAGAGTTGAAACGTTGTGAATGTTTTGTTACAAGATGATAGCGGTCTATCCTGTTACATATTGTATGGGAACATGTCGGGGGCATTTTATTTATTGTTTGGGGAGATTAGTGAGAGTAATAGTTATTGAATTGGGAGATGTCGAAAGTAATATAGTTATTGAATTGGGAGATGTCGAAAGTAATATAGTTATTGTATTGGGAGATTCCAAAGCAATATATTTATTTTATGGGAAGATGGAGCGAGTAATCTAGGCATTGTATAGGGATATGACGAGAGTATTCTAGTCATTGTATGGATATATGGCGAGAGTCATCTAGTCATTGTATGAGGATATGGCGAGAGTAATCTAGTCATTGTATGGGGATATGGCGAGAGTATTCAAGTCGATGTATGGGAAGATGGCGAGAGTAATTTAGTCATTGAATGGAAAGATGGCGAGAGTAATTTAGTCATTGTATGGAGAGATGGCGAGAGTAATTTAGTCATTGTATGGAGAGATGGCGAGAGTAATTTAGTCATTGTATGGGGAGATGGCGAGAGTATTCAAGTCGATGTATGGGGAGATGGCGAGAGTATTCAAGTCGATGTATGGGGAGATGGCGAGAGTATTCAAGTCGATGTATGCGGAGATGGCGATAGTATTCAAGTCGATGTATGGGGAGATGGCGAGAGTATTCAAGTCGATGTATGGGGAGATGGCGAGAGTAATATTACTCATTGTAACAGGAGATTGCATTAGTAATCTATTCATTGTATGGGAAGATGTCGAGAGCATTATTTGTATTGTTTGGGGAGATGCTCTTTTTTTACTTCCATATATTATATTACTGAAGGGAAAGAACGTGATTTGATGTTCAAACTGCAGACAAATGTGTTCAGTATTTATTAATTATAGCAAGCCAAACGCTGGTCGAGGAAAGAGAACGATCAAATTAGCGGTAACGTCTACGAGTTGGGACATTCATTTGGATAGCCGTTTACTTTCCCAAACAAGCATTGCGTGGTATATTTTGATTTGTATTGTACGCTGCCCACTTGAACATGACGTCATAGACGCTATGATGAGAAATGACAAATCTACTTAATTCAGTTTAAGCCAATGATGTATTGACAATTTTGTGTGCATTTCGTCACTATTACAGTCTTGGATACCCATTCGAATAATGACTGACATTTTTGGACACAAAATGCCTTTATAGAAACGTTGCAAAACTACAAATGTGGATTAATACATTTTTGTTTATAGCTGTTTGTTTCCTTAATATCAAAAACTCTGCGTCCATGTTGGTAAAAGTACATTGTGCTAGATCATTCTAAGTTTAGCTTTATCAACATTTGACCCTAGTAAATGTGTTCATGTTTAACTTTCTTTTTGGTGTTTTATATAATTGTTCACGAAGATGAGTTGACTGGCAAATTTGAGTGGATTGGGCTGATTGTACAAAAACATAAATTTACAAGTACAAATGTTGTTGGGGTTTTCCTTTTATATTGGTCTTATATTTGTTAAACTCATTGACACACTCTATCTATTTATCTCTGTTGATCTCTTCTTTCGACTTGTTCCATAAAGATTGTTTCGCTTTGATCTGACTGATCCATCGTAATTGATATTTTATCCTTTATGTTGACTATACGTATGGATGTTCTCTTTCATGTTGGCAGGCAAAAATGAAACACTTCACTTCTCAGTCTTCCATATCGTTGTCCATCCTGTACAGTCACGAATAATGACTAATGGCAAATCAGTATCGCTAGGTGGGGAAAATTGATCGGGGACGCTTTCTTAATAAAGCGGACAGTTCACCTTTCAGGTGTTTAGCATGTTATTAATTATAGCAAGCCACACGCTGCTTGTCACCTCATATGCACCTCAAGAGGGTGTTGGTCGCATTCAGGTTTTCCGAATAATTGATAACAAAACATATTAGATGAGAAAAACAGGGAACTTGTATTGATGTTGTCTGGACGAGAGGACGGATAAGGAGATAAAAAAGTAGACGTATATCCCACACCTCAGTGAAAGATGCGAGCGTGTGTAACAAAGGCTACGACAAAAGGAAGTAAAACTGAATTTTGAGGTGCAGTAGCGCCCACTAGATCTCCTGATCCCCCAAGTTTGCAAATTGGAAGAAAGAAGAAAATTTTCGATTCTCTGTCTTTATCAATCCTAAAGATTGATGGAATCAAATGTGTGATGCTTGTAGAAAGCTGTCCATGAGATGTATGTTAAGCCAAAAGACAAATAAAAATAAACTTCCCATATCTGAAGAGCGCCAATTTTCAAAACTGGCTGCCATAATGTTAATTGTCCTCGGTGTCAGTTTTGCCCCAAAAATGCCATACTATACTACTAATATCAAAGGGGAAAGACGTTTTTCCTAGCTCTTTTTACTATCCACACGGGAAGGAGCAACAAAATAAAATCACAAAATTACTATCCATACACGGGAAGGAGCAACACAACAACCAAATATAGCGTCCACTCACGGGAAGGAGAACAAAAACACTAAATATACAATCAACACACGCTAAGGAGAAAAAAAAACAACCAAATATAATATCCACTCACGGGAAGGAGAACAAAAATACCAACTCTACTATCCACACATGGGGAGAGGGGCAAAAACAACACCAAATATACAACCCACACACCCTAAAGAGGAAAAAATCAAACACCAAAATTCTAACATACAGGAAGAGGGGGAGAAAACAAAATCTACTATCCACATACGGGAAGGAGCAAATCCCTCCTGTACCACGACCTCAGTGTCACCAAATCATTATTACAAGACAAAGCAACAGCATAAAATGTCTTTCGTAAGAAGCAGTCAAATAACAAGGACTGATTTGAGGCTAACTCCGCCACACTCACGCCTTCCATAGAAGAGCGTCGCATGGCAATACTCATATGGAATATATGATTCCACTGCCAGAAGGCACTACAGGCATACAGGCCTATATGAATTAAAGTGCAGTGATTAGCATGGCAGTGCGCCAATTAATACTGGTTTCAGCTCTGTCAGAGCATCCAGTCAGCAGCAAATATGGGAAACATCATGTCCAACATACGATGTCCAAAATAATGCAATGGGTCCCACGAAGAAAAAGATATTACTGTAGTCTTCCGTAGGCGATAAAATCCCCGACAAGGACAAGCAGATGGAGCATTGGGTAGAGTAGACCTCTGAACTGTACTTCAGAGAGAACCACGTGACTAATGATGCCTTCAAAACCTCCCGGTAATGATCTAACTGGACGCGAAATCTACTGTAGCAGAACGTAAGAAGGCTTTAGAGAAACTGTCCTTAGGTTCGTCCCCAGGGAAGGATGGCATCTCATCATAAATACGGCTGCAGTGTGTTGATCACGCACATGCACGTCCTCCTCTGCTTATGATGGGATGAGGGTGCAGTGCCTCAGAACATGAGAAAAGCCTACATCGTAACCCTGTACAAAACCAATGGCGACACAGATAACTGCAGCAACAGCAGGGGCAAATCCCTACTCAGCATTGTGAGTAAAGTCATCGTACGCGTTCATACTGAACAGACTGCAAACGCTTGCTGACAGAGTGCATCCAGAGTCGCAGTGCGGGTTCTGCGCAGAGAGGTCCACAATCGACATGATCTTCTCCGTCATGTAGCTGCAGAAGAAATGCAGAGAATAACACAAATCCCTTATCCACTTCTTTATAGACTCACCTCAGCAGAGACGGAATCTTCATAATCCTGGGGAAGATTGGACGCCCTCCAAAGATGCTAAGCATGATCCATTCATTCCACTATGACATGAAAGGGACAGTGTAGTACGTTGGCTCAACAACCAACCCTTCAACATCCGCAGCGGGGTGAAACATGGTTGCGTCCGAGCTCACGTGCTTTCCGGCATCTTCGTGGCTATCCAGCTCAAACATGCATTTGGGACGTCCAAAGAAGAGATATATCTGCACACGAGATCAGACTGCAGATTGTTCAACCTGGCATGACTAAAGGTAGAGAACAGAGTGCGTGAAGCAAACATCAGGGACATGCTCTTCACAGACGATCCTGCTCTAGCCACTCGCACAGAAACTCAGTAAGAGCTCCTGATGCAATACTTTGCTACAGTATGCGGTAGGTAAGTTTGGACTGGCCATCAGCCTAACATAAACAAACGTTATGGTTCAGAACGCGGACCCCAGCATTATCAGCAACACTGTAAACTTGAGGTAGTCAGTCAGTTAACGTACCTTGGATCTACCATCATCAACAACTTATCGCTGGATGCTGAGCTCAACAACTCTCTCCAGGTTGTCGCAAAGAAAGTGGAACAACAGTATGCTGACCCTGAACATTAAGATCTCTGTGTACCGCGCCTGCGTGCTAATCTCTCCTGTATGCCACTGAAATCTAGACTCTGTACTCCTCGCAAGAGAACAGACTGAGCGCGTTTCACATTTTACATGCAATGATGCAGACGCGTACGTAGGACCACTCAGAGTGATTGGATAACAAACAACGAGGCGCTTGAACGTGTCAAGATTCCCAGCATGGTCATACTCCTCCACCATTTTCGTATCGGTTGGCTGGGCTATGTACGTCGGATGGATGATGGACTGATCCCCAAAGACATTCATCATTCGGAACTTGCCTCTAGCAAATGATCTATTGGAATGGCACATCCGCGGTACAAGGATGTCTGCAAGCGTGACATGAAAACCCATGACATCGTTGTCAACACCTGGAAAACGTTTGCTCTAGACAGGCCCAAAACACGACACGCTCTGATCACTGGTTTGAAAGCCGGAGTGGACAAGGTGCAATTGCGAGTTGATCTCTGAGGAAGAAGAAATAGTTTCAACACAAACCAGACTCAACTTTCAAGTGCAGAAAAGACTGCCACTCCCAAGTTGGGATACATAGCCACTACAGATGCTGCACAACCACAAACCGGGAGAAATGAGAGAATTTCTAATCGTCTCTCAAGATTAACGGATGTCAATACACACTAGATATCACCTTTGTAGCTGTAGAATCAACGGCAAAAGCAAGGAATATCATCGCTTCTGTCGAAGAAGGTGATGTTTGTTAAGAAAAGTGTTTAGTATGTCTGTTAAAATATCAAATGAGGAAACACGAATGTTAAATCGGGGATTTGTTGACATAGTGGTCAAAGATATTAATTTGGTGTTTGTTTTCTGCTCTTTCCGGTGTTTTGATAGTATATGTGTGATTTTTTGTTTGCTCTTACAAGTATGTGGATAGTATATTTGTGGTTTCTTTTTGCTCCTTTTCATGTGTGGATAGTCAATTTGTTGATTTTATCCTTTTCCCATGTGTGGATACTAGATTTTGTTTCGTCTTTCTGTGGCTGAATAGTATATTCTGGGCTTTGTTTTTTCTCTTCCAGTGTGTGGATAGTATATTTGGAGTTTGTTGTTTCTTCCTCTTCCCGTATGTGGATAGTATATTTGGGATTTGTTTTCATCTCATCTTCGCACGGTTGATACTAATTTTGGGCTTTTCTACTTACCTTCTGCGTGGATAGTAAATATTTAGTATTTTGATAGTAAATATTGAGGTGTTTACCCATCCTTTCTATGTGGATATTGAATAATATGAACTGTTATTGTAAGGAATGTTTCCACCCGAGTCCGTGCTTGACACATATAACCTGAAGCGTTTAGCATTCTCTCCATTCTACGGAATAACAAAACATAATCGACAAAATTAAGCAGTAAACGATCTGGGTATGGTGGAGGAGATGTTCTTCAATCTAAATGATGATCATAATTCTTATTGCCCCCATCGAGTGAAGATGGAAGTCAACTGTTTTATAAAGACGAAGGAATGACTACGTGTGGTATTGAAACAAGTAAAGGAGGAGATGGATGATGACGAGAGAAAAAGATGATCCGAGTCTGGAACCAGAAATTGAAAACAAGAAGAGAAAAATGAGAAAAGGAAAAAAGGAGGAGAAAGAGGAAACAAGATCATAAGTAAGTATTCTTTTTACATAAAATGTATACAGTCTTTAATAACTTTGGCAAGTTAATGTATGGCTCAAGAAACATTGCACTTTAAGTGCAAATGCAGCAAACTTGAAAAAAGTAACGATTCTCTGATTATCCGTGATGTATATCAAGTAAACGTTGCTGGTGAGTTTTATGAATGTTAAGCCTTTACTCAATACAGGCCATAGGCCGATTAAACCGATATGTCCCAATCGAGCCCCTTTCTCACATGGGCTCCATGCGTTAGTAATTTTTAACAAAATAAAATCTATAGAAAGTAAGCAATTTTAAAGCGAAATGAAAAGTTAAGTTTATTAATTAAAATTGGTTAAAAGTTTACATCCAAATGCCATGCTCGCTGCCTCGCTAGGCATTCAGCATTAAGAGGGTTAGTGTTAGCACTGGTCGGCCAAGTGTCAGGATAATGTGACTGAGTGGGACATCATACTACATGTCTGTGGCATGGTGCCCAATGCTAGACATCATTATAAACTGCCACTGTTTAAACGTTGTTGCGACTTAACTGCAAAAAGGTGCATTAAAATTAAAATCACACACACACATATTATTATTATAATTATTATTATTATTATAATAATTATTATTATTATTATTATTATTAGTAGTAGTAGTAGTAGTAGTAGTAGCAGCAGCAGCAGCAGTAGTAGTAGGAGTATTAGTAGTAGTAGTAATCTGTTGGAGCATAAACGGAACAACAGAGGTCTCATTAACTATTCCCTCAGCCTGATCATTTTTAATCTTGTTAGCGTACTAGCAGTATTAATCAATATTACAACCGTTGTAATTTGTTTGCAAAAGAAACTCAAACAGCAGTTGGAGGAAATCTAAAAACCATAAAATCAGGGACATATGATTGGCAGCGACGGAACGTAGCATCGTCTGGGAACTGAAATGCATCGCACACTAACAAAATGATAATTTTACAAATTAATTGCATGCAGCATCATTTTATAAAATCCGCTCCTGATGATGGACGTTTTCTATGCAAGTACGTTTTTTAATAAGACACAACAACTATTACAACGGAAAGAACTTGAATATATTCTTTCAACTGTAATTACTGACAAAGGAAACCAACCCCAATTATTTTATATAATTGCATAGTGCACCGGATTTAGATATGATAAAATGAGATTGTTCTGAAATCTAGCATTTGGATAGCACATATTAAATCAAAGATGTTTTGCCGAAAGTAATGCATTTTAGAAGAGTTAGACAGTATTTACGTTCTTATTTTAAAGGCTGCATCAATTCCAGAGGTTTCAGTATTATGGAAGTTTAATCGAGAAATAATGTGTACTAACTTCTTTGAATAAGGCATTTTGATTGTCACGATTAAGATACGTAGCATGTTATTTTGATTGTCATGATCAAGATACGTAGCATGTCATTTTGATTGTCACGATCAAGATACGTAGCATGTCATTTTGATTGTCACGATTAAGATACGTAGCATGTCATTTTGATTGTCATGATCAAGATACGTAGCATGTCATTTTGATTGTCACGATCAAGATACGTAGCATGTCATTTTGATTGTCACGATCAAGATACGTAGCATGTCATTTTGATTGTCACGATCAAGATACGTAGCATGTCATTTTGATTGTCACGATCAAGATACGTAGCATGTCATTTTGATTGTCACGATCAAGACACGTATCATTGTATATGTTCTTTTTCCATATGTAACTCTTGTCACGTGTTGCTGTATAGCTCACAGTAGATTAGTACACATTTCAAATGAAATTTCTGCACTGGGTCGAAGTTTAATTTTTGGCTAGTTTGATTTAAATTTTGCGACCAATTTTATATAGTTCGTTTATAATAAGTACAACGGACGGAAAAAGATTATTATATAACGACATTTATTTGATTTTATATTAAGAAAACTGCATGATTTTGTAATAAATACTGAAATATATTTTAATTATGCATTTACCTTATAAAATATTATATCATTTTAATGCATTTTTTTTGATAACGCGTGTTTATGTCATTTGAATGTCTCGGTCATTACCCATTTGCTATACAAAATGTTGTATCATTTGAATGTCTCGGTTATTACCCATTTGCCTTACAAAACTTTGTATCATTTGAATGTCTCGGTCATTACCCATTTGCTATACAAAACGTTGTATCATTTGAATGTCTCGGTTATTACCCATTTGCCTTACAAAACTTTGTATCATTTGAATGTCTCGGTCATTACCCATTTGCTATACAAAACGTTGTATCATTTGAATGTCTCGGTTATTAACCATTTGCCTTACAACACTTTGTATCATTTGAATGTCTAGGTTATTACCCATTTGCCTGACAAAACGTTGTATCATTTGAATGTCTCGGTTATTACCCATTTTTTTCCTTACAAAACTTTGTATCATTTGAATGCCTTGATCATTACGCATATTGCTTACAAAGCGTCTAGATATATTTTCATTCGAATGCCTCGGCTATTAAGCATTAGTTATATATATATATATAGTTTTGTTGTCATTTTGGACATATAGAAATGTTAATTTTCTTTTTTGACATGAAACATTTATGATATATGTATATAATTATATAAAACGATGCAGTTATGTAAGAAATAATTCTTTCATATTCAATATTTGATAGCAATACAATTTAGTTATTATATGTAATACTTATATCTTTTTAAGCCCCTTGCAATGCGCATTTTGTTTAGCTCACAAATAAACTAACTTAATTATTATGCACTATCAAATATGGAGTGAAAAGAGAAAAGGTTTGAGTGCTTACACAAACAGAATAATGTGATTCTTAAGACATTAAATAAGATTTAGAGTATGCATAATCCCTACATGGTTACACTTTCTTATATTCAGCACGTTTGACGTCTGTAGGAAGATGCTCATGAATGTGAGTACCATCCCAGCTCCTTTGTCTTCTGCTTCCAAGATGGCGGCTATCGCTTGATCGGCTTGAACAGGCTGTTCCATTTGTGTCATGGTTTGCTTACATATGTGCTTCTTGTCTGTCTTCTTCAACATTATTGTGGTTCATCATGCATTGGCTGTCCAGTGTTCGCATGTGTTTTTTCACCTTTTTGATTTGGAAACGAAAACAATTATAATTTTTCTCAACTTTCTTGCTGTTACAACGTCCTTTGTTATGAATAAACCACCATCACGTGACCGTCAGTTAACACATCTATGCTATGATGGACACTAATTAATTGCTTTAGATGGTCACTCATTGTCTCTCCACACTAAATTGTACTCAGGACTCAACGAACTGGGACTACATTTATCATTACTTAAATTTAAACGGAAACGACAAACGAAACGTTTTCTTTTTCAAAACTGGTTGGCGTAGAACATGAAGAAGAATTTCAGTTATCTCCCTTTTGCCCTTTCCGGCTCAACATCAACAATTTTAAAATTCGCTTGTTAATTTAAATAACCTGCCGCTAATCTATATTAAACCGTCAACCTTTGTGTAAATTATCCCAGAGATACCACTGCTTATTGCATTATTTAATGCCAAATCAGTAGGACCACCGAAAAACGCCCAAAAATAGTTAATGTATCAACAATCAGAATATTGACGTCTTTTCCTGACAGAAACATGGCTAAAATCATCAAGCGATGAGCCAGAGTGCTCGGATCTAACACCGATCGTTTACTCCAAGTCGCTCCCCGCCACTCTCGCGGAGGTAAAATTGCTGTCATCACAAAGAATTCCATGGTAAAATGTCTTAAACACACCACAACCTTCAGTTTCTGCTAAATATTGTTTGAACTAGTCCAAACAACAGTCACACTGGAACAAAGGTCAATCCATTTATTCTGCCTCTACCGCCCTCCTCATAGTAGAAAAAAAAATTAGCTTACTGAACCGCTCTTATTGGAGCAGTTTCTGAAGCTCCTGGAGTATGTAAATTTGATAGGTGGAAACCTGATTCTTCTTATAGATTTCAACTTTCACATTGACTGTTCTGGAAACCCATGCACATAAAAACTCCTTGATTTCATTTATTTTGTAAACCTTAAACAGTCAGTCAATCAATCCACCCATCAACATGGTCACATTTAATACTGGATTCTTCATAGACCTGATAATACTATTATACGGTTCAACCTTGTATCCCACGAACTAACATCAGATCACCTTTGCATTATATCAGTCAATAACCCTCCACCTGTATTTCTTACTAAGCGAAACCTCCGTATGATAAATAGAAACAAACTAATGCATGACATCCAAATAAACCTAACAACTTGCTTGCCTACTACTGCATAACAAATCTATAACTTCCTGCGTTCATTGTTTGAAAAGCATGCACAAGCCACCAAGTAGCTAATATCAAGTCAAAAGTATTCTCTGTGGTATAGCAGTGCTAGGGACCAGTTTTGCACTGCTAAAAGAGACCGCAGTAAAGGAGAGAGGCTTTGGCTTTCCACCAGAGTCGTTATTCAAAAGAAAATCATTGAAGCCGCTAATAAGAACGTCACAAACATAGTCCATATAGCCAAATTATCCCACTACAGTGCTAAGATCACGGAAGCTGCAAGGAGCTTTTCGAGATTACTAACAAATATCAAGGAACAAATGTTCACCACTTCCACCGACCTTCTCTCCAGTAGACCTTCCATATCTTTCTGCAAATGTCTTCTGAGACAAGGTACAAACTTAGAGATAAGCTTGAATACACAATTTCACTTGACTCATCGTCACCATACAGTTGCGATAAAGAATTTAAGCGACAGCCGTTAGTAGCAGTTGAATCTGTCTTTATGGATTTAATAGGAACAACTGTGATGAAAAGTCCACCAAAGTCATGTGAAATTGATTCAATTCTTACATCACTGCTGTTTGAGTGCTTAGATCCAATATTGCCTTCACTAACTAATGTTATGAATACCTCTCTCTTATCCGGGGAATTCCCATCATTTTTCAAAACTGTCGTTGTAAAGCCTTTGCTGAAGAAACCAACACTCGACCATAACGATTTAAAGAACTACAGCCCAGTTTCTAATTTCCCGTTATATACTAAATCCTAGAACAAGTTGTTCTAACCCAACTTGTATTTCGTCTGAATTGAAACAGTCTTTTCAGCATTGGCCAGTCTGCATATCGCCCTTGCCACAACAGTAATGAAGGTAGTTAATGACATTCTCTCTGCTTTGGATAGCAAAATGATTACAGTTCTCACCCTACTTGATATGTCTGCAGCATTTGACACAATATACAATGCTATATTACTTCACCGTCTCCAGCGTGTATTTGGCATTCACAATACAGCGTTACCGTGGTTCAAGTTCTACTTAGTCAACAGGAGAATAACTGTCTCTGCAAATGGAATACACTCTCGCCCAATTGATCAATGTGGTGATTTTCCTCTGGGGTCTATTCGTGGACTTGTTCTCTTCATTCTATACATTCAGCCGCCCTCAAGTGTCATTTATCATCATCTAGTATCTCACCAAATTGTACGCTGATGACACCCAAATATACAAATCTAGCAACCCAACTGAAGTTGACTCTACATTCTAAGGAGTAGAGAGCTGAATTTCTGATGTGAAATCATGGATGACATGTAACAAGCTGCAGATGAATGATAATAAAACGGATGACATTCTAATCACAACACAAACACGTTCTCAGTTACATCCTTTACCTCACACAATAAATATCAGCAACATCAACATTAAGTTCACACAGTCAGTACGAAACGTAGGTGTTACTCTGGACAGTACACTCACATCGCACCTACATGTCATGAGTATATACAAGGCTGCATATCTTGAGCTGAGACGCATCACTTCCATTCGCAAATATATTTCAGATGATGCCACTAAAATACTTGTGTGTTAATTAGTACTTTCAAAACTGGACTTTTGTATTCAGTGATGTCTGGTTCGTCTCAATATCTACTCCAGAAACTTCAACAAGTTCGAAATACATCTGCTCGGATCGTCCTTAGCGTACCACGATCAGAGCACACCTCATCGCTACTCTGTACTCTACACTGGCCATCCATTCGATCAAGAATCAAGCACAACATTTGTTTTCTGTGCTACGTTTAACTAACGGACTCCAGTCCGACATACCTATCTGGCCTCACTAATGTGTATACAACAGCAAGATATTTATTCTCCTCTTCTGACAATTGTATACTCATTATTCCCACTATGAAACTGAAGTCATATGGACAACGTTCGTTTGCGTACCATGAACCAAAAACGTGGAACGAATTGCCCATTGAAATTAAACGCAAGAAAACAGTGATCCCTTTCAAGTGTGCGATAAAAACTCATCTTTTTCGACTGCAAGAACAAACTTAAAGACCTGATAATAATTTGTACCTTCAATATAATCAGCTTGTTTTTATGTTTTCTAATATGGTGTGTGTTTTGTTTTTGTGTAGTCATATCATTATAGATGTTGTAAAGTGGTTAGAGTTTCTAAATATTAGGCGATATACAAAGCCCTCATTATTATTATTATTATTATTATTATTATTATTATTATTATTATTATTATTATAAATGATGTTATGCCAATTAACTCGCTTTCATTGTGCGAATCTCACATTATGCAAAACCAATTATTTTGCTTTTATTGTGGGAGTCCCAAATTACGTAATGTCAATTATCTCGCTTTATATTTTTTAACAATGATACTTAAAACTTAATTTTATTCTTGATAAACTGTTTAAACAAATACACAAAACGGAAGGCGGTTTACTTATGATTAGGGTCGTTGACCAACTATAATGCGGTGTAAGGGATATTTCAAACTGAGGCTTATTCATATCAATATTAAATAGTTCTTTTCGTTGCTTAGGATAAAATATACAGCTTTGTGCTTATTACAAGCCCATTTTTGCGTTTTCAACATAGTTTTATCAATACGAAATAGAAAAAAATTTGGATTTTCCATAAGTTTAGATCGGTGCATCTGAGAATATCGACCTGAATGAAAACACCTAACTAGTTGCAGACGGGTGTGGCATTAGGGGTATACGGATTCTATATCAAAATCGAACGGCCAGACACAACCATTTAAGAATAACTGTGTATTAATTAAAACTCCTGCCACTGCATCACGTGTCAACAATCATGGGCACACCTTCATTGCTGTTGTTTGCTCTGAAATCTGCAATATCTCCATGACTATCTTTCAATTCTACACCGATATTAGTAATGATGCATTACGTACGTCCGATTCTATGCAAAGTTCCTTCTTATTAATAATGGTCTCTCCTTACATTTCTCTTGCCGAGAGTCTCTCCTTACATTTGTCTGGCCAATGGGCTCTCCTTTCATTTGTCCTGTCGGTATTGTTTTAGAATGGCGTATTTGCACATCACACAATATTACTCTCTAATAATCCATATGACCTATGTCCTTTCGACCCGTCTTGATTTTGTTTGTGTGATAGTTCTCATGAAATGTATACAATTGATTAAGCTGGTCTGTTACCTGTTGAAGGATATTTACTTACTTAAGGTGGTCTGTTACCTGTTGAAGTCTATTCGTTCAATTTTCATTTCCATCATTGTGCGATTGTATTCAGTTTGATAATCGATTTGTATTGTTAGATTTTTATTCAAGTTAATAATCAGTTTCTGGTTTAATTCCCATCATTTGATGGGAATTAAAATCTCACATGGGCATCTAAGATTGAAAATATTCACGCTTATTATTAATTTCAACAATACACTGTGGTTCGATTAATTAGGAACAATTACTAAACATATGTTATTAATGATGAGACCGTAATTGGAGCTGTTAAATACCACAGGTGTTCGATGCGCTCTTGATGTGAAGGGGGGAAAAATCTAAAGAAACAAATCATACAGAGTAACAAAAATACCTTAGAAAAATATCTCAGGAATATTTTTGGTATTTTTGTCGCTATGTATGATTTTGTTCCTTTTGATTATTGTTTTCTTTTTTATTCACATCAAGCTCGCGTCGAGCACCTGAGTTAAATACAACGAGCCGAGTCAGCTGCCTTCGTTTGATGGGAGCACACATTTTCCAAGTTGAAACTAACATTATCTTTTGATGTTAATATTTTATAATGTTTTTACTTTAGCCACTGCTTTGATCGTGCAGAACATCCGCTGAAGTCGTCTTTATTCCGGAGAAACAATTTGATGGAGTGGGTGGGGTCAAGGGCACGTGTTTTTAAACGGGTTTCTTGCTCGGATTTTTTTTTTTATATAAAGTACACTGTGTCATTCCTTTTCTTACTTCAAATAATTCGCTTCAGTTATACTGTAACATCTCATATTTCAAAACGAGGCAGAATTCCCGCTTTATAAGACCGGGAAAATGTGGCGTTTTATAGAAGGTGTTCAGCTTCCGGAAAAAAAGCAAAATTCATTCTGTTATCTTGCAGTTACAAAAACATCTATGCTTTGACTTAGCCCACAGTTGTACAATCATATGCTGCTGACTGCAAGAATATTCTAGCATTGATTGACCTTATCCTGACAATCCCAGCCCACTCTGCTCATGCTGTAAGGGGTTTCTCAGAGATGAAAATGGTGAAGAGTGACTGGAGATCTTGTTTGCGACCTTGGGTTCTGTCCGACCTACTCTTTATCATGTTTCATACAAATGACATGCCAACATATGATCCATTATTAGCAATACATTTGTGGAATGTTTCAGGGAGACGGGTAAGGAGACCAGAACAAACCCCATATGGACCCAGAGTGCATGTGGAGGACGAGAAAGGACACCTGGATCCCTTTCTGGAAATGGATCCAGATTATCTTGATAAACAAGAAATGTGAATTTATTGATGATTTAAAGTAGAATTTATACTTCTGTACTTCTACATTTTATATGATAATGCTATTTATGAAATAAAATTGTTGTTAATCTCAATACGAGTGTGTGACATTGTTTTGGGGACAGGGCTAGTCTACGTCTGGCTTTCACTATTGTAACATTGTTTTCAATTAAATACTCAGTTTCATGATTCCAGCATTATATCACTGTATTCAGTTTAATATATAAGTTTGGCTTCCAGCACTGAACCACTGTATTTAATTTGATAATCAGTTTCCGGCTACCAGCACCGTATCATTGCATTAAATTTTATAATTATTTTGAAGCTAGTCAAAACCATGCAAATAAAGAAATATACAATATTATTAATTATTGAATTGGGAATGTATTACAAAAAAATTAAATTAGCAGGATGGAGTCACCACTTTTTACAAGATGGAGTATATACACGTATTCCCAAAATAAGCAGAGCGCTACCTGTTTTATTTACAATCGTGTTTGGAGAAAAACATATGTTGTCTCAAAACATTAATGTCCAAAAGAGTTTTTATCTACTTTGGGAAGTGTTTCATTGAACAAGAAATGCTATCGAATGACATCAGTAAAAGTAAAATCTTCTTCCACTCCCACGGTTACCTCTCTTCGTGAATAGATTTCCATCTATATAAAAAAAATGAGAAAACTGAAGTGAGTTTTAAAGATAAAAAATATATCTTATATATTCAAATATGCATATTAATCATATGTGTGTGTGTGTGTGTGTGTGTGTGTGTGTGTGTTTGTGTGTGTGTTCAGTGTCAATTGGACGAACTGGAAACCTTAATCGTGGATTTCTGATCGCATTTATGAATTCTCTGGAAGAACCAGTAAAACTGCGTATCATTTATTTTCGGATTTTTAGAACCCACCAGTTTCTTCCAATCCTCACGTTAATCAACAATGGCTGAAAGCTCAAGTTAGTGATGAATTATCTATATGATTCTGTTAACATTCATTGGTTAAAGAGAAGCCATTAAAAAAATACGATTTCTGAAATAATATAACCATTTATGTCGATATCTTTTAGCGTTAATTTTCAGCGTGTGTGTTCAGCGTGTGTGTGATGCCTCCTCACTGTAACATTTGGAACAAAATGAACATGCACACTGTTTTCTTAACTCAACCTAACGTAGTCGATCATGTTTAAATCGCTATCAATATTTTAATCTGTTAAAAGTTTTATGATAATGCCTGATATCATTTACTTAAAACGTTTCAAAAATACACAATCAACAGTTTAAATAGCTTCGCCTATTCCATCAACATGGTATAAGTAATACTAGGCTCACATGAAATTAGATTCAACCAGTTTGGAGTTAGGATGTCTGAATGCGATGAAACACTTTGATATTTCAATAATAACGTAGATGAAACGGTAAGACTGCTTTGTAAAAGGTCGATAATTACAGCCATAATTTCGTACCAAATATCAGCCAGTTTCGAACCATCATAGGAAAACATATTCTCCAGAGCATGGCAATGCCTTTTAATAGCTTGCACTGGATATAAAGTCTTCTCATAAAATGTAATAAATTTGTGCAGATCCATTAAGAGAAAGTCTCCTGGGAGCTATACTAGGTCAGTTTGTTGCCTCGAAGTGATGAATCAATTAACTTTTTTGCACAGACTGTCGTTTTGGTAGTGTGCTCTTGTGGAGATTTGGACCAAAAGAAACTAACGAATTCAAATTCTTTCGGATATCACATAAATCCATTTTGATTGGTTATCTGTTCACCATATTATTTATTGTGTCATGCTTAAGAACAAAAATGTGTTGACCAGTTCATAAAATTACGAAGGTGTTGACCATTTCATAAGAATACGACGGTGTTGACCATTTCATAAGAATACGACGATGTTAACCATGCCTTTGTTTAGTTTAGTCGCCTCCAGATTAATTATCAATATATGAGATAATTTGGGTCAATGTGAAAAATAAATTTTAGACTAGTCAAACGATTGGTCTAGCATTGCAAAGGTTTAATTGTTCTGGATATAACATTTCCCTATATATAACTAGTGTTGTCCAGTTTTATATTAAACATCCCAGTTATTTTAGTTATTTAAAGAACCATCGGCATTATGTCGTATATACATCCATTTATTTCAAGATCAGTCTGTGCATAGAATACGTCTCTGAAATACAGTTTTAATACATCATATTGACACATAAGAACCAAACTACTAATTAATTAGTACAGTGAGGGTTGTAGAGCAAGCTCGATGTAAATTAAAGCTCCAATGCAAACGTTTATTATACTTTTCATCATTCTTACCATTAACTATGTTTTGAAAGGATGGAAATAATCGTGTACAAAAACGATCTGACTTAAACCGTTTGTTGAAATAATAATAATGTTAGGAATAAACGCCAATCACATATTGCCGTTAAAACTAAGAGACGCCATCCGATAATTCAGTCTAGCACAGATTTACTCGAAGATGGGATCAGCCCACCAGAATACACTATTATACCGGGATCAGCTTAGAACATAACGTACTTAATTTAATTTTGATATTCTAAAATATTACCTTCCATGCAGATGAACTGGTAAAGCAGTTTGGGCTGGATATCGTTGTCCTTCGTATACGTAACAAGGGTTGATTGTCCGACATCATTGAGAACTGGATACAACTGACTTGGGCATGTGCAGTGTATCTGCGAAATAAAACCGATTTAACAGTAATATATTATATATAATAAAATTATTAATCACCGACAAGTCACCAGTTTCAACCACATGCCATTAACTGCTGTACATGTATTTTTTTTACAATATACATTCATCATGCACTATTTATAAACGATAATTTATTAATTATTGTTTATTCACAACTCGATGGCCTGGAGTTGTTTAAATCTGAACAGACTTATGGTCATGTTCTATATAAAATTTAAGCGGCAAACTCGTTTGAAGTTTCAGTCAGTCGTATATACTCACTGTGTAGGCACCATGTCTGCTATAACAAACTGTTATCAATATATTTTTTTTAAATGTAAAAACAGCAATTGACTGTCTCCAGTCCAAAATATCTATCTGACCTAATCCAAGTGTACACATCATCGATAAACGTGTGATTCTCTTCCGACACTCGCATTATCATAGCTTCCTCAGTTATATGAACTAATATGGGGAACGTTCTTTTGCATATATAGGACCCAGCCAATAAATTTAAAAACAAGATCAATGGAACCGCTTTCATGAAAGATCTTAAAATCCATATATTGTACTACGACAAGGGCAGACAAAAACACTTAATATTTAATTTTTTACTTATTGTCAGTGTTTTTTTTAAAATCTCCTTTGTAATCTATTGTTTTTTTTAATGTAGTCAATATATGTTTCCATTGTAAAGCGCTCAGATCATCAACATATTAGGAACTGTACTAAATCCACATTATTATTATTATTTTTATTATTATTATTATTATTTATTATTATTATTATTATTATTATTATTATTATTTGTATTGTTACTATTAGTAGTAGTAATAGAAGTAGCATTATTATTATTATTATTATTATTATTATTAGTAGTAGTAGTAGTAGTAGTAGTAGTAGTAGTAGTAGTAGTAGTAGTAGTAGTAGTAGTAGTAGTAGTGGTATTATTATTATTATTATTATTAGGTTTACCCCTAGTGCAGATAATCTTTCACATACTGTTTTAGTACTGCAAAAGGCCTTGCTTTCACCTTGAATTTTATACCCTTCGTGATTGAGGATCATTCCAGGTTATCTGAACATTAGTATAAAGGTTAGTATAAGGCTAGGATCTGTATAAACCTGGAATTCTCCAAAGTTTTTTGACAGTGAACGGCTCAGCTCTTCAGCATGGATTATACTGGAATCACTTCAGGTCATTATAATTTACGAAGCTCAGCTCTTCGGTATGATTTTTACTGGGATCACCCCCAGGTCTTTATAATGCAGCGGTTTTCAACCTTTCTAGTGCCGCGACCCTTATAATGCAATTCCAAATGTTGTGGCGACACAACCGTAAAATTATTTTCGTTCATAACTGTAATTTTGCTACTTTTATGAATCGTAATGTAAATATCTGATATGCAGGATGTATTTTCATTGTTACAAAGCGAACATAATTAAAGCGTAGTAAAATGGCGTTTCAGTTTTTTCGGCTTCATAGATTCTGCTGATAGAACTTCATTGAATGAAAGGTTTTGTTGTTTAAAATTAACTTTTATTTTTTTAAGATTACTGAAAATTGTGTTTTCTCGAAACACGACCCTGTCAGGGGTTAAGAATATTTTCTTAAGCAAAGCTTCCATTTGATTAAAGTCAGATCTCAATTTCACATAGTACTCTGGTGATTTAGATTGTGATCTTGAAAATACATTTACTCATTTTATCAGCACGATCAGTTGTTGGGCTGTCATATTTTGTATTAGCACTATATGTGTAGATGAAAGATCTGTGAATTGATTGTTGCATTTTGTGGTCACTCACTCGGCCTTCTGCTTATTTTCATAAATCATACGTTTGACGCCTTTCCCGGGATTAAAAAAATACAATGGTATGTGTGGAACAGTTTCAACTTTTAGTCTAGGCCTTGTATTCGCGTATCCTAGGTTCTGATAGAAGTCTTGTATTACACTCAGGAAGACAGTTCTTATTTGTTTTAATGGAAGCCTTTTATTACCTGTCCAAGATGACAGTTGGTGTTTGTTTTGAGGACGACTTTCATTTACATGTCTAGGATGGTGTTTTGATGGAAATCAATCGGTCTTTTATACAGGTCAGTTTCAATGCTTCCACTATGTAATTTCTTGCGGGAATCCAAGATATTATTAGATTTCTCTGATAACTCTAACATGAACTTACACGGTATTTCCTCTCTTATTGAATGTGGAGTGGTGGCGTGGGGGCTTGATACGGTATTTCTCTTCTGACTGTATGTGGAGTGGTGGCGTGGTTTATTAACAATATATTGCCATTTTGAACGTATTGTGGGCTTTGGATTTCTCTGATAACTCTAACGTGAACTTGATATCGGAAGGTTATATTCCTCTGGTTTTATTTGCTCTTCTCATCATCAATAAATCTGTACCAATGGTTTGCAGGTTAGTAATCTATTTTCCCCGTTATATCTATGTTGAGTGTTGGCTTGGTCACTTGACAGGGTATTTTTCTTTTTATTTTCTCTTACATCACAGGATATATGAATTATTCGTTTACTATGCTACGGATTAAGGACTCAATTTCATGTCATACAGTCGTGAATTAAAGTTTTTATTGATACCTGCAATTACTGCGCAAAGAAACTGAACAGAGACACGTTTACAAACAATTCCTTTGTGATAGCACAATGGATTTATATTGATATTATGACACGTGGAAAGAGAATAAATTATCTTTGCGCGTTTGTTATAAAAGGTCGAACGATGGGAATGTGGGGTTTGACTATTTAATCATTTTTATTACTATATTAGAAATATTTTCTTTAGTGCTAAAGCATAAGTTCGGATAAGTAATCAAACAGTATGATCAGTCTTGAATACATGAGAGAGTCATAAGATCTTACCGTAGTGTAAATCCTGTCTCCTATATCTTTGGCGTTAAACAGGACTTCCTCCGCAACCTCTCCCTTCTGGCATGTCTTGATTTCCGAGACCGGGCGACACAAACCATACCTAAAAATGCCACCGGAAATGTAATTAAAATGAGATTAGGAGGGTTTGTTTTTTTTTTTCTTTTTTTTTTTTTTTTTTTACAAATACAAAGAATTTATATATTATTTGTTTTGTGAGGCTTTCAATTCTTTACATAAAGACTGTATATTTTTTTTTGGGAATATCATCGACATTACCTATATGCCTTGGTGCTTTTTTCATTTCTTGAAATGACGAAAAGGTGTACTGCGCTTGCAACTAAACTAGTTATTGATATAATGATTTGTCTAAGTCACTTTGAGTAAATGTAATGATTTTAAAGTCATAAATTACTACCTTCATATACGCGCAAAACTGCATTTTCAAGCAATTTCTATCAAACTCGTGCATGTTTCTTTGATTAATGCTAAAAAATAAAATTTTGCGTAAATTGTTGAAGAAAAAATATATTTTAAAAGTACAACTACATAATAATACAAAAAACAATAGCAAAAGAATGATTGTTTAGTTTGCTTACTCCGGTTTTAGACCATTTCCTATCACACGATTATAATTCTAGACATCGGCATATTTAAATCTTCTATCATCCACCGACCTCTTCCATCCAGAAAAAAACAATATATACACCATATAAAAAAGCATCCTATACACCATATGACCAGAAAGAAACATAATATACACCATATGACCAGAAAGAAACATAATATACACCATATGACCAGAAAGAAATATCGTATACACCATATGAGCAGAAAGAAACATAATATACACGATATGAACAGAAAGAAACATCGTATACATCACATGACCAGAAAGAAACATCGTATACATCATATGACCAGAAAGAAACATCGTATACACCATATGACCAGAAAGAAACATCGTATACATCACATGACCAGAAAGAAACATCGTATACACTATATGACCAGAAAGAAACATCGTATACACCATATGACCAGAAAGAAACATCGTATACACTATATGACCAGAAAGAAACATCGTATACACTATATGACCAGAAAGAAACATCGTACACACCATATGACCAGAAAGAAACATCGTATACACTATATGACCAGAAAGAAACATCGTATACACCATATGACCAGAAAGAAACATCGTATACACCATATGACCAGAAAGAAACATCGTATACATCACATGACCAGAAAGAAACATCGTATACACTATATGACCAGAAAGAAACATCGTATACATCACATGACCAGAAAGAAACATCGTATACACTATATGACCAGAAAGAAACATCGTATACACTATATGACCAGAAAGAAACATCGTATACACCATATGACCAGAAAGAAACATCGTATACACTATATGACCAAAAAGAAACATCGTATACACCATATGACCAGAAAGAAACATCGTATACACCATATGACCAGAAAGAAACATCGTATACATCACATGACCAGAAAGAAACATCGTATACACTATATGACCAGAAAGAAACATCGTATACATCACATGACCAGAAAGAAACATCGTATACACTATATGACCAGAAAGAAACATCGTATACACCATATGACCAGAAAGAAACATCGTATACACCATATGACCAGAAAGAAACATCGTATACATCACATGACCAGAAAGAAACATCGTATACACTATATGACCAGAAAGAAACATCGTATACATCACATGACCAGAAAGAAACATCGTATACACTATATGACCAGAAAGAAACATCGTATACACCATATGACCAGAAAGAAACATCGTATACATCACATGACCAGAAAGAAACATCGTATACACCATATGACCAGAAAGAAACATCGTATACACCATATGAAGTTGAATTTTAAATTAGTATACTGCTCACAATTCAGTAATTATGATTCAAAAGGTTTCAGAATTTAAAATATGTTTAGGTACACTGTTTTTACGCGATAATTTTCTAGTGTATGTGTGTAAGTACTATCTCAATTCAGAAACAAATGGTCAATTAAGTTTGTTAACATATAACTGATATCTTCATAAAAGGTGAAAATAATAAAGTGCATAGACTGAGGTTATTTATGCTTGCAATACATTATTCCAGCGATGTTTTGGTAGTCAGTATTTCTTTGTTTGATTAGTATTTTTAACGTAGCTTTTCCAATTTTTCAGTCATATCGCTACGATGTCTGTAGTGAGGCAGTTTATAGTGATGTCTAGCACTGCAGCATCATGCCACAGGCATGTAGCATGATGTCCTACACAATCACATTACCCTGACACCAGGCCGACCAGTCCTAACACTAACCTCTTAAATCGGAGCGTTAAGCGAGGCAATTGTTAGTACCATTTTGGTAAATCTTTGGTATGACTCTGCAGTGGATCGAATCCGCGACCTTCCGCTTCCGTGGCGGACGCTCTAACTACTAGACTGCCGGAGCGGTAGTCAGTATTGCAATAGTTTTATCTGGCATATGATGTTTAAAGGTATGTTCTGGTAATCTGTATTGCAATAGTTTTATCCGACATATGCTGTTTAAAGGTATGTTGTGTTTATCAGTATTGCAATAGATCTACGTGTCGTTAGTCATCTTAAAATTTAGTAGGATATTAGCACTAAGCTAAGCAACATCTTTTCAATTGTGTTTGACTATTGACAGTTCTTTTCAATTGTGTTTGACTATTGACAGTTCTATGTGTACTAAATCAAGATTTCTAATTCTGACACGTCACAAAAACAGTCATCTTACAGTATGATAACTGAACATGGAAAATGGCTGTTGCATGGCTACAGAATTTTCACGCCTAATTCGAACGCCTTCTCATGCTCATTTTAAAACCATTCCACCACTAACCGTTCTATCCTCTGGTTTCAAGAGTTTTTCATTCCTTTTCTCTCTATAGCGCTTTATTGGGAACCAGCTTGGTTGAACCGGTTACAACTGGAAAGCTGGTGTTTTTCCATGTTCATTCCTTTTGTGCTGCCTATTTATCACAAATTTCTTTAGAACTGTTACAAGAAGTTTAATGTTCTGATTGTCTTGTTTTATTGCTTGAAGATTTATTTAAATATCTTTATGTAATAGGCAACATTTGATAGCATTGTGTTGTTATAACAACTTCATTTGTCAGTTTGAGTTTTAATACCTAATCGTTAATTTTGAATTAAAACGTTTCAAGGATATCTGGAAGCCTGCTTTTTCACTGATATACATGTGTGCTTTGTTGATTGCATACTATGTGTTGTACAGTTATTGCTAAAATAGATGAAATCTACTCTGTAAAATGTTCAATTTTCAATTACGACATTCTATATTAAACAAGAGTTATTTTGAATATAATCCAAGCTTTTATCAAAGGGAAACTGCTCTTACTTATTATTTCATAAATATGGTTTTAAACTAATTTCATTTCACGCCGATTTTTGATTTTATGATCCAGAAAGAAGTCTTCATAACGAAAAATATGTATAGTGACGAAGGCAACGTTCCCTCTAAGCTGCGCGCGTGCGCGCGCGCGCAACTGCTCAGGCATCCCCGTGCAGCTGAAATGTCAATTTTCGCTCAATTCAACGTTAAATTTTGCTCGTCTCCGTAATGCTTGCGCAGTGCAGCGAGCCTTGCGCGCACATCTACCATTCGCTTAGAGGGAACGTAGAACGCAGGTGCTCTGTGTTAATTAAATTTTTTAAAATCATTCGTTCCACAAACTACACGTCATAAGCTGATATGTTATTGAAAATTATTACGTTTTTATAAGATATTACAATGTTTTATGTTTCTTTAATCCTATCGAACATATATTGAACGAAACGTTTGGTCCCTTAAATATAATGTGTTGTAAAGTCAGTTGCGGAAACACACGAGTTTTATGTTAATGTTCGTCAAGTCTATTTATTTGTAGGCGACAAATTAATTTATTCATGAGTATGCGTGTGTGTTTGTATGTGAGAAATATTACCATCTATCTTTGTTCACACTGATGGTTTGGGATCCGGGCTCTTTGGGACAGTACATGTATGAGGGGCACTTGCACTTCTGGACTGGATAATAGGTCTGTTCATACATTGAACCTGATGAAATTGCAACGATCTCTGAACATACAGCATCTTCTGAACATTCTGGCAAGGCGTACTGAAATCGTGCGACAATAATCTTATTAGCCAGGAAGACAGCCTTATTAGCTTGCATATAGAAAAGCTTAATAAATCATATTATACACTACCGATATTCTGATGAGCGTAACTCAATACATCATTAATGAATATCATTGATATATTATATTCAACTTGTCTGCATCTCTCCCCCTCAAAAGACTCATCTGTATTTGGAGAACGATGCAAGTTTCAACTATTGATATATCCAGACAATAGGTTCAAAATTAGTGTAAGGATGGTATATACCCAATTCAAGTAAGAATGACAAATATTTAAACTGGGATTTATTGTTTAGAGGAAGTACCAAACTTATGAAAACACAAAATCAATTTTATAGGTGTCGCTGTGCACAAACTATGTCCAATCTACGAAACACTGAATCCTAACACTGCTTGACATGAATTATATATATATATATATATATATATATATATATATATATATCTACTCTCATTAATCTTCTTTCGTTCCTTCTTTATCTTTGTAATTTCTTTTCTAGTCCTTCTTTATCATCTTTCATTTTTAAAATCGAAAGCACTTTTTTGGGGGTACTGAAACTTGATATAAAGTTACGGCCGACCTGATTACATATTTTAAATTAGGTTATAAGACAAGGAAACGAATTGCTACTTTCCTTTAACATTAGTTTGTTTTAAACCAAGAAATAAGAACAGAAATACGCCTCTCTCCATCTTCTCTGAAAATGCATTTAAACTGAGTGAAGGTTTACCATATTAATATGTTGATGTAATTATCAATGATAGTGACATAAATGACGAAAAAAACGTTGATGTAAGTATCTACCATAATGAATTAACTGACTATAAACATTGATATAAGTGTATCAAATATAGTGAATTAACTGAATAAAAAGCATTGATGTAAGTATCACTTATTGTGCATTAAATTAATAAATAACATTGATGTAAGTATCAATTATAGTGCATTAACTGAATAAAAAAAATTGATGTAAGTATCACTTATTGTGTATTAAATTACTAAATAACATTGATGTAAGTATCAATTATAGTGTATTAACTGACTTATACACATGGATGTAAGTATCACTTATTGTGTATTAACTGACTAAAACATTGATGTAAGTTTCAATTATAGTGTTAAAGCTGAATTAAAAAAATGATGTAAGTATCAATTATAGTGAATTAACTGAATAAAACATTGATGTAAGTTTCAATTACAGACTATTAACTGACTCAAAACATTGATTTAAGTGTCAATTACAGTGAATTAACTGACTAAAACAAGTTGATGTAAGTATCAATTATAGTGATTTAACTGACTAAAATCATTAATCAATTAGAGTTAATTAACTGACTAAAAATATTCATGTTAGTGTCAATTATAGTGTATTAGCTGAATTAAACAAATGATGATAGTATCAATTATAGTGTATTAACTAACTAAAACATTCATCAGTTTAGTTAATTACCTGACTAAAAACATTCATGTAATTATCAATTATAGTGAATTAACTGATAACAAAAAATAACGTATTCATCAGATTCAGATTTCAGATTCGGCAAAATCAGAATCTTTTTCCGGTTGAATCTCTCACAGCCTATAATAATACCTTTTAAAACCAATCATATCAATTTTGTATGTATGTATGTATGTATGTATGTATGTATGTATGTATGTATGTATGTATGTATGTATGTATGTATGTATGTATGTATGTATATATATATATATATATATATATATATATATATATATATATATATATATATATTAAAATGACATTTAAAGTGTTGGTATAAAGCAAATTGTGATCCACCCGTAGCGCAATAATACAAATATATAATTATTTTTCAACTGCAGATAAATGATTATTAATCATAAATGACTTATGAAAATAACGATCAAAATTATGAATAATCCCTGTTTTCTAAATGAAATTAAAATGTACACATCTTCATCGGAATCCTTTTCGTCTATTCTCCTCTCACCTCTCGTTCGTAATAAACAAAAAAGCAAACATCTGGAGTGAGAGATGAAATCATATTGCGCTGGACGAACACATACAGCTGAACTTGTACCAATTAACCTAAAGTAATTTGGTTCGTCGTAACGGTATGTTTACGCTTTCCGTGGAATCTGTCTAGTGTTCATAATATCATGGATTTATAGTTTGCAGTGCTTGGCTTATTTGCTAAATGTGTCAGTTATAAGGCACACATCCTGTATTTAATGCTTTGCAGTTATTGTTTCTTAATCGTGGTATATGTTATAAAAATCGATTATTAATTATTCAATATAAAAATGTCCAAATGGTGCCACCCCCTCCCCCACCAATCTCTCTCTCTCTCTCTCTCTCTCTCTCTCTCTCTCTCTCTCTCTCTCTCTCTCTGAAGCCAGATAAGGTTGAACATCCATAAAAATAGGTCCTTTGGGGATTTTTGCCTGTGTTATACGACGATGTCCAAAGGGGAGAGAGAGCGCCAAGAGAGGCAGATGTTCGAAGTATGTTTGTATGACATTGGTATGATCGAACCCACGAACTTCCGAACCCGAGGTGGACGCTCAAACCACTATGCCACTGGGGAGAGAGAGAGAGAGAGAGAGAGAGAGAGAGAGAGAGAGAGAGAGAGAGAGAGAGAGAGAGAGAGAGAGAGAGAGAGAGAGAGAGAGAGAGAATTCTTTAAAAATGTTAATTAAAGCAGAATTATGGCTTAGATGAACTGTGAATATACTGAAATATTTTAATTACCTCTTGTTCGTTTGTCAATTTGCCTAGTTTCTATTCTATGCTAATATCCATACGCCAGTACGCGAATGCCTGCCAGTTCAGGTTCAGTGTACAAAAGACTAATCGTGTTTGCTGTGCACTACTTTCTTAATTAAAAAAAATCAACATGTAATATCTAAATAATGACTGTGTCTTATAATGATTTAATAAATGTGTATAAAAATAAAAACATTAGAGAAAATAATCAACTTATCAATTTGCTTATGTGATTATGAACAGCAAGAAAAGACGTAGAACTACATTTTGTAGCGGACACACTCGTATTGATGTGAGTTCATTTACGCGGTTAATACACAGTTGCCGGGAGCATATCCAACTCTATTCAAAGGGCAAATATGTATATTTTTTTTATTTTTTATGTGATATAAATAAAATATATGTATAGTATGTACGCTGTATCAATGATATACCACGCGATGTATAAATATTTCATTTAAAGGAAACCTGACAAGCCTCATATATATATATATATATATATATATATATATATATATATATATATATATATATATATATATATATATATATATATATATATATATATATATCGATTGATGCTTAAATATTGTACATATTTGATTTCCTATTTGTCAAATACAGTTGTATACTTTAATCAAAGAGATTGTTTTAAATATATCTTAAATCTACACTGGAAAGAAAATCAAAGTTGAATATGCATTGTTCGACACTTTAGACATGTTATTTCCGTGCACTGAATTTAGAAATTCATACCAAAAAGATAATCAGCGACATGAAAACGACTGTTCTTTCGAATCGAAACGCACTTACCGCAAAGACTATTAAACTGCCAGTCAAATCTTATTAGACCGGAATTTTGTTGTCGTGAATGTAT
This sequence comes from Unio pictorum, assembly GCA_030141615.1. Taxonomy (NCBI): domain Eukaryota; kingdom Metazoa; phylum Mollusca; class Bivalvia; order Unionida; family Unionidae; genus Unio; species Unio pictorum. The sequence goes on from JARLTB010000194.1 coordinate 7,057,477, forward strand.
CGATGGACAATGCTAATGTGAGAGATATTTCAGAAAGCGGAAAGCAAGATGCGAATAGCGTTAATTCTAAAAACAATTCCCGATCCCGTCTTTTCCGTAATGATCGTAATTGATCCGCAAGGCGGGCAGTCCCATCAAGGCTCATTATTTTTCTCTTGTTGCGATGACGTTTTCGCAATGTAGAAGCTAACAGAAGGAAATGATACGTTTAATTAGATACTGGTATAAATTTCTTAATTCAGTGCAAAAAAGGATTATTTTCATGTCTGCAAATTGACGTTCGGCATTATTTACATCAGTTCCATTAGTAATCAACCTTAAGTTCAACCAGCATGTGTGTGTGTGTGTGTGTGTGTGTGTGTGTGTGTGTGTTTGCGCGTGTATAATGGTAATCTATAAGTTTCATGATGCCTTCGAATTGGTACAAGACACATACAAATAAATAATTTGCTTCAAAACTCAAATGCATATGGAAAAGCAAAATATAAATTCAATTATAAAGTATTCCTGCTTTTCACACACTAATAAAATAAGCTCCAAATATAAACATTTTAAATATAGCATATTAGTCAAGAAACTCTTCAGGTTTTAATTGCCACAGACATAAACTATACATATATACTTTATAGGTAATACATATCAGATCACTATACTTTAGTTCACTATACTTTATAGAAAATACATATTAGTTCACTATACTTTATAGTTCACTTTATATTGTTATACTGTACCTTATAAATCATACATATTGTTCCACTATACTAAATAATACATATTGTTCCACTATACTTTATACATAATACATATTGTTCCACTATACTTTATAAATAATACATATTGTTCCACTATACTTTATAAAGAATGCATATTGTTCCACTTTACTTAATAAATAATACATATTGTTCCACTATATTATATAGTTAATACATATTGTTATACCTTATAAATAATACATATTGTTCCATAATACCGTATAGGTAATACAAATTGTTCCACTATACTTTATAAATAATACATATTGTTCCACTGTACTTTATAGGCAATACATATTGTTCCACTATACTTTGTAGGTAATACATATTGTTCCATGGTATCTATAAATAATACATATTCTTCCACTGAACTTTATAAACAGTCCCGGATTACCCATTAGGCAGAGTAGGGAACTGCCTATGGGCCCCGCAACTTTTATGGGCCCCATCAGGGGCCCCCATGAGACCCCGACCGTGGGTCTGATGTCCCAAAAGTTTGACTGCCTATGGGCCTCCACGGTGCTTAATCCGGCGCTGTTTATAAATAATACTCATAATTCCACTGTACTCTATACATAAAAAACATATTATTCCACTTTAATGAATAAATAATGCATATTGTTCAACTATAATTTATTATGTAATACCCATTTCAAGCTAACGGATGTAAATTTAACTGCTCAAGGTATCTTCATCCGATAATTTAGCTCAGGAACGTTTTTGTTCACAGCTTCTAATGTTTAAAATTTGCCCCGCTCAATGATTCCTCCATTACTCTTCACATAATTCAACAGGTTTATAGAACAAACTAAAGTATATTCTTTTGACTCGACGATATGTGGAAACAATATAACAAAATTACCGGAAAAACTAAAAGCTGTTAAAATTATTCGATTTTGTTTTTGATCGTCCAGAAACTGAGTCTAAATCTAAGTGTTTGTAGGGTGTGCTACGGGTTGATATATTTCAGCTGTTTCACCTTTCTTTTTGGTGAAACATTACATTTCTGTCCCCACACAGTTCCCATGATAGATAACTGCGCTTTATCCAGGTGAGTTGCTATTAAGCTATTTTCCTTATTTCTTATAATTCTTTGTTATAGACCACGAAATCCATATAAATTTGTACCTAACCATTTAAGAAATGCAAACTTATTAAAAATGTTTAAACATTTAGGAACACATTGTAATTACGTGCAGAATACGCCCCATACACATTACTCGCAAGCTCCAAACACGTAACCCGTAGGCCCAAAAACGTGGCACGTACGCCCCAGACACATATCCTGTCAAATATAGGTTTGGACTAATTTATCATACTAATCTTTATTCTCTGTAGAAATGTCTCATCCCACAAAATAACACTTTCAACTCTCATAAAATTTAATTACCTGTGATAGATACGTTGTTGTTTTTTGAGTTCGACACAAAGTTCCTGAAATATACAGCAATTTTCTTTATTCTATCGTTTATGTTCCATTAATATATATCACAGGTATCTACTACACCTATTTTATAGGTAGTTCAGACAAGTAATGAATACCTTTGTTTTCTTGGGGTGGTTGGTGACGTATACGAACGACATTGTACAGCTTTAGAAATTACTCTTGGAAATAAGTTACATTTTAGAAAGTCAGAAAATAATGTCAAATGGTGGTTTCCGTGTTTTACTGGATTTCACAAACTTATTATATCACTGTCAAGTAGAAAGTTAACGGATAATGCTCGCTGAACGAAAATGGCAAGCCTGGCAATATTTTAACCGACAATCACTTAAACAAATAGAGGAACTGGAGAGCATGTTTCGCATTTAAATGTAATAAGACAACAAGACAATACAAATTGATTTACTTAACATCAACATAAATAATAATAATAATAATAATAATAATAATAATAATAATAATAATAATAATAATAATAATAATAATAATTTTGATTATGATAATTTTGATAATAATATAAATGGTATCGTCGTAAAATTCCAAATACCGCAACAAGGTGTATTTTTTGAAATGGAATTGACCCTTCATAGATCAATATTGGCATGCCGTAAACCCATCTAAAATAAAAGAAGCTTAAAGGAGAAAATATGCAAAATGTACTTATCTTTGGAATGTATTGGATCTAATCGTTATATCATGTTGGAATTGGATAACGTATATCGGACCTAATCATTGTATCATGTTGGAGATGTTGGAATTGGATAACGTATATCGGACCTAATCATTGTATCAAGTTGGAGATGTTGGAATTGGATAACGTAAATCGGACCTAATCATTGTATCATGTTAGAGATGTTGGAATTGGATAACGTAAATCGGACCTAATCATTGTATCATGTTGGAGATGTTGGAATTGGATAACGTAAATCGGACCTAATCATTGTATCATGTTGGAGATGTTGGAATTGGATAACGTATATCGGACCTAATCATTGTATCATGTAGGAGATGTTGGAATTGGATAACGTAAATCGGACCTAATCATTGTATCATGTTAGAGATGTTGGAATTGGATAACGTAAATCGGACCTAATCATTGTATCATGTTAGAGATGTTGGAATTGGATAACGTATATCGGACCTAATCATTGTATCATGTTAGAGATGTTGGAATTGGATAACGTAAATCGGACCTAATCATTGTATCATGTTAGAGATGTTGGAATTGGATAACGTAAATCGGACCTAATCATTGTATCATGTTGGAGATGTTGGAATTGAATAACGTGTGATGTATATAACGACCCATTCCCACTTGCAGGACACAGAAAATTGTAAATTCAACCAATTCTAAGTTAGCATCGTAAAAATTGTGGATTTGGTTTTAAATATTGGCAAAATGCAAATCGTGAAACAAGAGTTTTAGAATTTCTGAATTGTTTTTATAAATGACACTGAAATCAAGAAATAAATAAATAAAGAAAACTAATAAACATTTAAGCATCAGTCTTGATGCAGAATAATTATATATAATACATAATAAATAATTCATAAGTTTAATGACAGGAATGGAAAAGAATGCATGATGCGAATAATATATTCATACACTTATTCTCTATAGTATTATTAAGATTTGTATGTAGGCCGTCAACTATGCCAATGATAGTACACTGAATAATACGGACATTTCGTTCTATGACTCCTCGAAATGTCTTTTTACATATGCAAAGCCTACCCATATACAAACGTATACAATATTTTAAAGGAATCATGATATAAGAGTCTTTAAACGGTCTTTCTCTCCAGACTATATCTCTAACCTAACTGGACTAAGGTCATCAACTACTGTACGTAATGTCCTACTGACCATTAACAACGATCTCCAGATTCCGTGCTAGAAAATTAACCATTACAAAAGTTCATTCCCTGTATTAGCACTTGCTGTACGGAATTCCTTACCCAGGATGATACGTAAGTCAGATTCACTGGCTTCTTTTACAATATCATTAAATACATTCTTTCTCGACCAGCTGAAAATTCTGAATAGAAAACTTTATCATTGTGTCCATACATAATAAGTCCAGACCTTTTGGTATATATATAACACGTACGACTTTGGTGATGCTGAAATGTATGTACCTGTGTGTAAAATATTATTCATATGTGAATATGTTGCCTAGTATAGTCACACACTGATGCTGAAATGTATGTACCTGTGTGTAAAATATTATTCATATGTGAATATGTTGCCTAGTATAGTCACACATTGATGCTGAAATGTATGTACCTGTGTGTAAGATATTATTCATATGTGAATATGTTGCCTAGTATAGTCACACATATTCATTCATGTTAAATAGGTATAAAAGAGCACGAAACAATACATGAGTGAATATTTGATTTGTATTTGTTTTCTTCTTTTCTTTTCTTTTCTTTTCTCAAACATAACCAATTACAAACATTAAGGACAAAATGACGGATGGGTCATTCATGACCAAATGTGTTATCCTCTTTAAAGAAAATGCATAATTGTTATTATTATTATTATTATTATTATTATTATTATTATTATTATTATTATTACATAAGACCATTTTTAGAAATGTATATGCATGCAGATAATGCATAACGATTTTTCTTCTTCGATGGAAAATCATATGAAACACACATTTGACACCAAAACAATCACATATAAAACATAATTCCCATCAAATGTGACATAATTCCAACCCAAAAATATAAAATGTGAAACTTGATATCTATAAAAACGAGAAGACATTTTGGCGGTAGTTACTTTCAGAGCTTAATCATATTGGCTGAATATTCTGATATGATGAAATAGACTTGAAAAATGAGTTACATAGCTGTATATTTTGTTTCAGTAAAGAAAGTGATACAACAGGAAAGCTGATTTTAATCTGGAGAATAAGAATAAGGACGACGGAGTTAATAGGAGTCTGTTCCCAGCCATACAGATGAGACACATTCATGAAGATAATGGTTAATTTCTTCAATCTAGTCTAAGTGGTAAACTCAGAAGCTGGACTAAATATAACCAAAAGAAAAGAAGGGAAAAACAAGAAAATCTGTATAACTCTACTTTGAACCATCGCCTCTAAAGCAGTACTACTGCTATCTGGCAATTTACTATACACTTTGTATATTATCTCTACTCCAACCAGCTCAGAGAACATGTCCAATGTTAATAGTAACAACATAGTTAAAAACACTATGACGCATTACGATGCTTCTTTTCGAAATTTAATAACGTCAGTCTACAATATTTTTGAGTGTATTTTTAGCTAATTAAACTGTTTCGTAAAAATGTGTTAACGGTATTTTTGCTTATTGAAGCACTTTCATTGTCAAATCTTTAGCTTCGGGGGCAAATATTTTTGTATGTTGTCAAGCTTTTCAGTTTAAGAGGTAAGTGATCGTGCATGTAGTTTGCAATCCCATCATGCTTAAATAGACGCTATCAGTTTGAAAAAAAATCCGGAATCTTATACTATCTGGCTTGACTTATAAATAATAAAATACAGGCTGGACTCAAGTAGAACCAAGCACAGGCCGGACTCGAGAATACCCAAACACAGGCTGGATTCAATAATAAGCATTTGCACAGCTTCGACGTAAGGATAACCAAGCACAGGCTGGACACAATAAATACCAAACACAGGCTGGACTTAAGGATAACCAATCACAGGCTGGACTCAATGAATACCAAACACATGCTGGACTCAAGGATAACAAATCAAAGGCTGGACTCAATGAATACCAAACACAGGCTGGACTTAAGAATAAACAATCACAGCCTCATCTCAAGGATAACCATGCACAGGCTGGACTCAATGATAACCAATCACAGGCTGGAATCAAGGATAATAAAACACAGCATCGACTTAAGGATGAAAAACCCACAGCTTCGACTTAAGATAATGAAACACAGCCTCGGCTGAAGGATAAAATACCCACAGCCTCGACTTAAGATAATCAAACACAGCTTCGACGCAAGGAATATCAAGCACAGACTGGACTGAAGGATGCCTGCTAGACTATGATACACAGATAAACATAAATTTTGTGTTTTTATTTGACAATGGCGGCAAGTAACATTGCTAACCCTGTTTAGCTGATGAATACATAGATTTTCATGCGGACTTTTCGTGAATGAATTAATAAATAGAATCTGAATTAGCTTGCTGTCATTTACTTCAATGCATCTTAGAATTAGTAAAATTATTATTATTAAAGACGGTTTTGATCACGCTGTTACTTAACAATAATTTATAATTGTCTTGAATGAAATCATTTCCTTTTATTTCGTCATTCATAAATATCTTGAAGGAACAATTAGCATTGATTATTTCATTCATAATTGTCTTGAAAAGAAACAATTTGCATTAGTTTCATCATTCATAATTTTCTTGAAACGGAATAGCATGCTTTGATTTATTCATTCATAATTGTCTTGAAAAGGAATAATTTACATTGATTTCTTCATTCATATTTGTCTAGAATGAAATAATTTTCATTGATTTCGTCATTCATAATTGCCCAGAAAAGGAACAAGTTGCAATGATTTCATCATTCATAATTTTCTTGAAAAAGAATAGCATGATTTGATTTATTCATTCATAATTGTCATGAAGGGATAATTGGCATTGATTACTTCATTCATAATTGTCTTGAAAATGAATAATTTGCATTAATTTATTCATTCATAATTGTATTCAATTTGCATTGATTACTCCATTCATATTTGTCTGGACAATGAATTATTTGAATTCATTTTTTCTTTCATAATTGTGTCGAAAAGGAATAATTTGCATATACATCTTAGTTCATAATTGTGTTGAAAATGAATAATTTGTCTTGATTTCACCGTTTATAATTGTGTTGAATAGGAATAATTTACATTTTTCTTCATTCATAATTGTGTTGTAAAGGTACATATAGTCTGCAATGTTTTCTGCATCCATTACTGTGTTAAAAAGTAATGATTCGATTTATTGTTTCAGTGAAAGATTGCCAACTACGTCCTTCATCAAAGATTGTGGGTGGCGTATGGTTTTTAAAAGACCAATTGTAATGATGTTTACTTGCGGGCATATCAGAATGGTAACGGTACACCAGAAATAATATCATATTTTACGTAAAGATAAAATAATTTTGGTACATTTAATTTTATTGAACTGTTTGATCAAAAAAGTATTTGCAAAGATAATTTTTATACGCCTCTGAGAACGTTAAGTCGACTTTCCCCTTAGGGGATATGCCGTCAAAGTAACGTGACAGAAATGGGTTTAAACTTTCATTCATCAAAATAGGACATTACTTTTAAATGACAGATGAGCGACTCTGGTTCACTAGTTAACGTGCTGTGTTCGCCAGTTAGATGATGGGGGTTCTCGGATAAGTCGTAGCTGGCAAATGTGGAATGTCTCTATACAAGGTACTTTAACCTGCCGATGATGATGTGTATGAAGTCACTTAACTATACGGAACAAAAATGTCGCAATTTAGGCAAGATCTTTTGTGGTACAGTGAACTGGAGAAATATTGCGTATTTTTCAGCTAAAATTTGTTTCCCAGCATTACTGTTTTGATTTTAACCAGTCTTTGCTGAGATCTTCCAAAGAACTGATTGCATGATTACAGTCCGTAAAAAGTATACATGCAAAGATAGAAAGTTTATATTTAATTCCAATTATCCATGCTTTATTAATGATATGGTCAAAAGGACGGGGTTTAAATTGAATTATTTATACCTCTTTATCCCCAAATATTGGACTTTAAAACTGCCCAACGGTATCAAATATAAACTGAGCATGAATACATAAATATGACGATGATTGAATCAACGTTTCTGGTTTTAAATTGGACATGTATCGATGTTGTACTGTTTTGAAACCGGATGATATGTATCGATGTTGTACTGTTTTGAAATCGGATGGTATGTATCGATGTTGTACTGTTTTGAAATCGGATGGTATGTATTGATGTTGTACTGTTTTGAAATCGGATGATATGCATCGATGTTGTACTGTTTTGAAATCGGATGATATGTATCGATGTTGTACTGTTTTGAAATCGGATGATATGTTTCGATGTTTTACTGTTTTGAAATCGGATGATATGTTTCGATGTTGTACTGTTTTGAAATTATATGATATTTATTGCCGTTGTATCGTTTTGAAATTGGAAAGTATATATCGATGTTATGTCATTTTGAAATAGGATGATATGCATGGAAGTACCGTTGTGAAATAAAAGAAAATGTGTCGATGTTGAACCGTTTTGAAATTGTGTGGATGCTGTATCGCTTTGAAATTGTGTGGATGCTGTATCGTTTTGAAATTGGATACTATGTATGTACTGTATGATGTTCCTTTTAACGACACCTCAGCATACTATGAAATGTCTGGCGCCTACTAAAACGTAAAGTTCAACAAGAAACCATTGCATTCCAATAGTCAGTTAGTAAGCCCACTGAATTCTAATAGCTAGTAAACCCATTGCATTCCGTTAGTCAGGCAGTAAACCCATTGCATTCCGCTAGTCAACTAGTAAACCCATTGCATTCCGTTAGTCAGCTAGTAAACCCATTGCATTCCGTTAGTCAGTAACATTAAAATATATGGTGTTCTTCCACCCAGGGTTTAATATAATGTTGCGGTAACTTCTAATTGTTTTTGAAAGCGTTATACGAATCTTCAAACTGAGGTATGTTACATTTATTAATGAAAAATAAGTACACCCCGAACTAAAAATTAGATTACACTTACCTGGTAGGCGCATATGGAGTTGACAATAAATGCCTCAAGAATGGCGATGACGATATGTGTCAGCTTTATCATCTTCCAAATGTTTTTACAATGTTGTGTCTAATAGTAAATCTTGATTGCCAAGTATGTCTGACGGGATGGATGTATTTCTGGACCTAAACGATAGACAGCTACAGTAGTGACAGCCACAATCTTTATCACCGATCTTACTGTGATGTACCGTCTGGAACGTACTATTACTCTTCAGTCTGCGATGTCTTCAAGTGTCACTCCTCTTTTATGGTCATTATAAAATCGAGAGAATTTATATCCTTTCGGAGATCATATCTGGAAAGATCACGCCCATTATTGTAGAAACTCCCATGTGGTCATCCAATTGGATATTATTCATCATATTCATAATGCAGACATTATTCATTATATAAAACGTCGTAAAAGTCATTAATGTTTTCGTCAGCTAGATCATTTTTGGTAAGCAATCGGCATCGATCGGGGCTTCATAATTGTAGAAAAATGTATTCCTCAATCATTGTGAGCAGAAAGCTTACTCGTCATTGCAAATTATGCTCTTAAGATTCCTGAAGATGTAAAAGCGACCTATATTTGTTTGAAAGAGTTTTAAATAGGCAATCGAAAATGCAATAAACATTGGCAACGATTAATTCCAAAAAGCAAATCTTTGCTTATAAGAAAATAGATTGCATGATTTACAAATTTATTTCACTTGTAGATCTTGCGAATGTTTAGAACATTTGCATTCCAATATCATTTCCAGAAATTCTAACACATTAGTAAGATAGGCCAATAAATCTAACGCGCAGAGCTTCTCTGCTTGTTATAAGTTTACATTACGACTTGTTCAAAAATAAATATCGCTCTCTGATGAATCAACCCAGATTTCCGATTGCAGCGCTATCAGTAAAATCAAAACCATTCTAGTTTACATGTTTTTTGTTTTTGGTCTATTGGGAACAATACATAATGTTGTAAAATTAGTATGAACACAAAGCAACGAATAATCACTTTACCTGGATGAGCACATTTGAGGGAATAGCAAATAATTTAATGAACAATTCAATTTTCAATTCTATCAGATTAATGAACAGGCTGTCTTTACGACTGAAGCAATGAAAGGCTTTTAACTAATTAGGTTTTACTTTATATCCGTACAATTAATGACCGTAGCTGAAATAAATATTTTCTAGAAATTTATAATAACCATTAATCTCTGTAAAGTGATAATGAAGACAAAATAATAAAATCAACGCTTCCTGGAATAAATAAAAATCGATTCAATGTTTACTTGATACACAGATGCTCAGACAGCACGAAAAAGAACTTTTTTATTTTAAAATAAATAAATTTCATCTCTAATTTAGATTATGGTAGATTTACATGGCTGCTTAAAGATGTTTCCTTCTTTGTTACATCATTAGATCTCTTCAACGTTTGTAATGTCGTTAAAAGTGAAAACCAAAAGACTTAACATAGCTATTTCATTTGCCATCACTAATGATGCCGGAAGTAACCATTGTATTTTGGACCAAAACAAGGTGATGTTGTAGCCAGCCTTCTTTTTATATTCCTTTCAAATGTTATCTTAGGCGCGAATGACATAAAAAATATCAGTTAATATTAGACATGAACGAATGTATCAATACCTTAATCCCAAATAGCTTATTAGTACGTTTATCAATGATTTAATCCACAATAGCTAATTATTATGTCAGTTACTGATTTAATCTATAATAGCTAATCATTATGTCAGTTAATGATTTAATACCTAATAGCTAATTATTATGTATGTCAATGATGTATTACTCATTTGCTAATTAGTATGTATATTACTGATTTCATCCCCCAAAAGACAAAGGTTCTAATAATTTAAAGTCGTTAATAAAATTCAGTAAAATACGAAACAAAATCCAAACTTTGAAGGCGATGACATGTCTGCTATAGCTCATAGTGTGTTGATGTGCCAACAGTTTTTTTTTATTAGTATTGAATAACAGTAATATAATTCCAGGTTATAATTCATTATAAATTCCACTGAATGTCTGTAACCAATAATGTTGTCACAGAACTTGTGTATTTCCATAGAAAATAAACATTTGATTTCAATAATTTGAAAAATATCCATTCAGCCAAGTGAACGTTACTCAATGGAAAATAACTTTCTAGAATGGTTTAGGGATAACTTTCTTGTAATGTTTACAAAATCAAAACAATAACCTGTTTAATTCACTTACGAAAGTCCAAAAAACGTGACCCAAATAAACATGTTTACTTCTTCTTTTAATATTAATACTGACTTTAACCTCATACATATAGATAATTATTTAATATGAGTTAGTTGTTAACGATGAATAAAATGAAAACGTTTATTTGGATCAAGCAAAAATAATTACATAAAGTCCAATATACAATGTTACGTTACAATAACATGTAATGAAATAAATTTAAATGAAACTTACATAGCAGTTTAAATATATATTACACTTCACCTAATAGAGAAAACAAACAATATTTATGAAATAATATTATTATTACCCTAGTGCCAAGTACAGTGACGCGAGCTTTCTGTTTACCGTAAGTCAAATATGCCTATGGAAAAATATTACAGAAGATGAAATCTTGTGAATGACACAAAGTACCCCGGTATACACAACATATATTTATAATCATGGAAAAGTGCATCTATCATCAAACTGTTTCTTACCTTAATGTGCCTATTGTATATATCATATTCCTGCAACATCAACCTCCACCCTAATAATATCTGACTTTTGTTTTTCATCTTGCCGATGAAAGTAAGAGGGTTGTGATGACAAAACACAAAAATCGGCATAGAAGCTGAAGCAAAGTAAGTAGTGTATGGGGCCACATTTATCGTTAATGGGACCTTAAGGTTGAAATAGGGTATATCAAAATTAAAGTCGATGGGAATTTAACATTGTATTTCCTATCAGTGGTGACTTTAAATATATACAAGCGTTTTAATGTGAGATTTTATTCATTTCTCTTACATTTTAAGGAAACACAAGATATTTAGACAGTAAGTACAATATAAAGGATGGTATAGTGGGTCAAATGGATAGTATGTTTGACGTGTTAGGGATAGATATGTTTTTGACATTTCATCTCCTTCTCTGAACTTCTAAGCGAAAACATCACGATTAAAGTGTGGGTGTGTATATTGGTCTTGGTGTTTGTGCCCTTGTTTGTGCGTATGTGTCTCCGCATATGTTTGTTTGTGTGTGCATGTATTGATCTTTGCTAGTCTCTATAAAACTCCCTTTATCCCTATCAAAAATTTCATCTACCTACCTAACTACCCACCTACCTATAGCAGCGCGTATTCAGGTCAAAAAATTGCAAAACTGTGTCGTTATTCCCCCTAGTGTCCAGTACAGTGACGCCACTGAAGCTAGACATTTTGAGGCTATGTATGTAGTCTTGGGCTTTTCTATAGGAATTTCCATCAGATGTTTCTATAAATATATACAAAGGTTTTTAAACCGGTTATATGTATAAATAGACACTTCGATGTTTATTCACGATCGTAACAAAATTGAGACTATAAATACATATTAGGATTACCCATTTTAGTCTAAATCAATGTATCCTAATGTTTGGGTATATATTTAGTATATATTTAGTCTCTTTAAATTCTAAGAAAACTTTTAGCGTTGATCTTTTTTATAATTATAGCTATTTATAGCATCATTATAATTATGCAAATTTACGAACACCGCCAACATAGTTTAAGGTCTAGGTGATGCTTTATATAAAAATCTCGGGGTTGTTTGTCTCTGTCTATCTCTGTTGTGTTTCACCCTCTACTATCTTTGTACGTAAACAGGCTCTTTACAATTTCCCCATTGTGCCTAGAAAGGTCCATCAATATCCATTGTCCCCAGATATTCCCTATGGTCGATTCCCATTGTCCCTATATAGTTCTTAGCTTTTATAGGTTCAACTTGTCCATGTCCCACGATATGTCCTAGAAATGTTACACAATCACGGCAAAACTCACTTTTGCATACATCAGTTGCCAAATTTACGTCAGTGAGTAGCTCAAAGAATTTTCGGATTGTCGCTTAATGATCTTTCCAGGTGCCGTTGTAGATCATGATAACATTTGTGTAACCATTACACAGATAGACCAGACATACTAATTTTCATGAAAAGTATTAGGCGAACCTTGCATCCCAAACGGCATCACCTCATATTGATAAAGTCCATCTATAGTCACGAATGCCGAAATTGTCTTTGGTCTTTGCCAAAGTGGAATTTGCCAAAATCCTTTTAGAAGGTTATATTTTGTGACATACTTTTGTTACGGCTATTGGATTTAATTTTATTTATTTTTAATTATTAAATCCAACATTGTCATTTAGGATTTATTATTCATTAAATGGGAAATTTTTCTAGAAAATTCAGTTGACCTGTACTTTACTGATAAACAGGCTGACCTTGGCTTACAGTGGTCTAGTTCCTGACCTTGCTTTAGACATTGTCAACAGGTCTTCAATTTCATTGGTTAATTTCGGGGACAACATTTTATAAGTGAATGATTTCCTTCTAGAACATTCCATTATTACGTGACTAGGTGAAGGTAGACTCTTCCTCTGACCTTCTATTCATTTCTAGAAAAGCGCGTGATTACTTGTTTACTTCAGAAAAACAATATATATAGCTGTGTTTTAGAAGCTAACTTTAGTAGAATATAAATTGGGCTTATTTTAAAGAAGTTGTGTATTTTCTGTTTGAGTTTAAAAATCTTGTTCTGGACTGTGTCAATTCGTTGGAAAAGAAGAATTATTCTATTTATCTGGAAAAGGACACATGTTTCATAATTTCATTTGGATGATTAAAAACAAGAACTGTACCACGTGACATTGTCAGCCATTTTGGATTACATCGTCAAGATTCGAACCTGGAACTATTAGAACATTTATTTATTAGGACTTGCAATTCCATTAGTGGATTATTTTTGTGAATTCTATATTGGATTAATGTTGGATTTGATTCTCTAAAACTGTAAGTTTATTTATTTTATGAAAATAATTGTACTTAATAAAATCATTGTTAAAGTTATACAAGCTTGTTAGTTTTCACTATTTCTGTGTTGCTGCTTATTCGAGCCTAAGCACGTAACATAGAACTGGTGGCTATCGTCTCGGGATTGAGATTGGGATTGAGATTTGAGATAAATTTGAATTTAAATTTGAATTTCCCCTAGTTTTTGAGAATTTTAAATCTTTAGTGAGGCTAACACGCTTGTATCAAAATGACATCTAAGGTAGAAATATTTCTTTCTAATCCTACCCAGGAGCAATTAGATCTTTTCAAAAAAGACGAGTTGGTTCAACTTGCCAGAAAATACGATCTTTCTGAAGTGAAGGCTTCTTTAACGAAACAAGATATCAAAAAGATTTTGGTCCAGTATTTGGTAGAACAGGATGTTTTTGAACAAAGTGCTTTGATTCCAGTCAGTAAGTCTACACCAGACTCTGACATTAAACTGAAGGAATTATAATTAAAATTCAAGATGGAATTAGAGTTGAAGAAGCTGGAATTTCAGAGAGAGAGAGTGAATTAGAGTTAAAGAAGCTGGAGTTTCAGGAAAGGGAGAAAGAGAAACAAATTGAATTACAAAAAGAGCAAATGCGAATTGAGAGAGAGAGGAGAAAGAGAAACAAATTGAATTACAAAAAGAGCAGATGCAGATTGATAGAGAAAAAGAGGAGAGAGAGAGGGAATTAGAGTTTAAGAAACTTGAATTTCAGGAAAGGGATAAAGAAAGACACTTACAATTTGAAAAAGAGGAGAGAGAGAGACAGGAAAGGGAGAAGGAAAAACAATTACAATATGAAATTAGAATGAAAGAAATGGAGCTGGCAAGTGAGAATCACCATCATACTTCAAATCAGAATTTTGATTTAGCAAGGAATATTAGATTAGTGCCCCCTTTCAAAGAAAAAGAAGTAGATAAATATTTCATTCTTTTTGAAAAAGTTGCAGAAAATTTAAAGTGGCCAAGAGAGAATTGGACTCAGTTACTACAATGTGTACTTACTGGTAAGGCTAGTGAGATTTACACTTCACTGTCTGTTCAGCAAAGTAGTGATTATGACGTAGTTAAAGAATGCATTTTAAGAGGTTATGAGTTAGTTCCTGAAGCTTATAGGCAAAAATTTAGAAATTACAGAAAAGAAGCTGGACAAACTCATGTCGAATTTGCTAGACAAAAAGAGCAGCTGTTTGATAGATGGTGTTTAGCTAAGAAAGTCGAGCAAGATTATCAAAATCTCAAGCAAATTATATTAATTGAAGAGTTCAAAAACTGTGTCCATAGTGATGTTAAAACTTATCTTGAGGAGCATCAGATTGAAACCTTGGAAAATGCTGCTCGAGCTGCTGACGAATATTCTTTGACACATAAAGTTCCTTTTGTTAACAAGACTTCTACTCAACAATTTAATGGCAGAAAAGTATTTCCGCCTAATTCAAGCCCTTCTAAAACTCAAACTAACACAACTTTCAAAAATCAGACTTCAGAGAAGTTTGATTCTAGATCCTTGTCTCTTCCGACGTGTAACTTTTGCAAGAAAAAAGGACACGTTATTTCTGATTGCTACAAATTGAAAAATAGGCAACAGAATCAAGATAGACCTGTTCCAAATGCTCTTATTTACAAGAGGTCAAGGTCACAGTCATGTATTGAAAGCAATACATTTGTTGGGTCTAATAAATCCCAGTCTGATTTTGATATGGAGAATTATGAACCATTCATATCGAAGGGTTCTGTATCACTTTTGGGTGATTCAGCTAATCCCACCCCTATTAAAATTTTAAGGGACACAGTAGCCTCTCAGAGTCTTTTATTATCAGGTACTTTGCCTTTATCTGAGAAGTCTTCTTCTAATGAAAGTGTTCTTATTCAGGGGTTAGAGTGCTGCTTTGTTAATGTTCCTCTCCATTGTGTAAATTTGTCATCAGACTTAGTGTCAGGACCTGTGACAATCGGAACAGTCTCGGTTTTGCCCGTAGAGGGAATTGATTTATTGCTAGGCAACGACTTAGCTGGGGACAAGGTTGTGGTTAATCCACTTGTAACTGACAAGCCTAATTTGGATCAGAAAGTTGATCCAATTGAAAAAGAAATCCCTGATATATTTCAAGCTTGTACAGTTACTAGAGCTATGGTAAAGAAAGCTTTTGAGAATGAAGTTGAAAAGGGCAGTATTCCCTTCGTTGACAAATGCATGGGTCAGGCTTATGTTATTGAGGGCAGCATTCCCTTATCTGATACATGCGTGGGTCAGGCTTATGTTGAAAAAGCCAGTATTCCTTCAACTGACGCTTGTAAAGGTCAGGTGTTTGATGAGGACACTTTTACTCTTGGTTTAGATCAATCAGAAAGTATTGATCATAGTGATCCTCTTTTGACAACTCATTCTCTTTATTTTAATCAGGGTGATGATTTTGAAAGTGATGTTACAGAAGGCAGCATTCCTTCAACTGGCACTTGTATAGGTCAGGTTTTTGATGAGATCACGTTTACTCTTGGTTTAGATCAATCAGAAGGTATTGATCATAGTGATCATCTTTTAATAACTCATTCTCTTAATCAGGGTGATAAACGACAGTCACTTGTCGTTGAACAGGAAAAAGATCCTGAGATCTCCTGTTTGTTTCAAAGGGTCATAAATGAGACTGAAGTTACTGAAGTTCCTGTCTGTTATTTCATTAAAAATGGAATTCTTATGAGAAAATGGAGACCTCCCGAGGTACCTGCTGGTGATGAATGGTCAGTGAACTATCAAATAGTAGTTCCAAAACCTTACAGACAGGAAATACTTAATCTGACCCATGAAACTCCTTTGGCTGGTCATTTAGGGATTAATAAAATGTATCACAAGATCTTGACTCACTTCTATTGGCCAGAAATCAAAAGTGATGTTGTCAAATATTGTAGATCTTGTCATGCTTGTCAAATGGTAGGAAAACCCAATCAGAAGATACGTAAGGCTCATCTGCAACCTATTCCTACGTTTGATGAAACATTCAGTGGAATTATGGTAGATTGTGTGGATTCCTTATCAAAGACCAAGTCAAGTAATCAATTAAAGTTAAAAATGAAGCTAAGGTTTGAAAGAAATACAAGGGAGAGAACTTTTGAGTCTGATAATGGAGTTGTGTTACTCTTATTCATTCTTCTTACTTTACTTCAAATTAGATATTACGGCCCTTACAAAGTTAAGAAGAAAATGAATTAGTTAAATTATAGTATTAGTGTTCCTGGGATCTAAATTAATTATAGGAGTACCAGTGTATTGAAAGAAATAGCCATGTTAAAAATGTAATTAATTTAATTGTACCAGTCCTATTTAGTGAAGGAATATCATCAGGATTCGACTGATATTGGAGCGACGAATTGTCAAAATTCAGAAATTATGAAAAAAATCTAGACCAAAAACTTTCACATTTGCAAGTGCAAGAAAGAAATGAACTGAAAATTATTATTATATGAGCACTTATGTCCAGATATTCTTACCAGGACAAACAAAATTTTCATGACGTTGAAATTGAAAGTTCCAAACAGCATCTATGCTGGACGAGTCCACTCAAACAGGAATATTTGAAAAAGGAAATTCAATATTTGCTGTAGAATGATTTTATCAAGCCCAGTAAAAGTGATTGGAGTTCACTATGCATACTTGTTCCTAAACCAGATAAAACTCTCCGTATGTGCACTGATTATAGGAAGGTGAACAGAGTGATAAAAACAGATTCATTCCCATTAACAAGAATTGACTATTCTATTGATAAAATTGGGAATGTCAAGTACGTCACCAAATTCTGACCTTCTGAAAGGATTTTGGCAGATTCCACTACGGAAAAAGCAAAGGAAAACTCAACATTGCGACTCCAAAAAGGACTCTACCAATATAAAGAAAGTCCATTTCAACGTCTCATAAAAATGTTCATCACTGGTCTAGAGATTTGTGACGTCATCATTTACAACGACACCTGGAGAGAACATCTAGCAACAATTCGATAATTCTTTAACAGACTCACTAATGTATGTTTGACAATTAATTTGTCTAAAAGTGAGTTCTGCTGTGCTTGTTTGTTTTTCCTAGGACATTTTGTAGGACATGGACAAGTTAAAAATTTGAGGCTATTTCTTGATAAAATCATTGTAAACACTCTTTCCCGTGTATAATTCATTATATTGTATAATTTTTAATTTCAGATGTACATTGGTTTGTGATAAAAAGAAAGTTTTATCATATAAACCTTTCTTTTTATTTTATGGGGGAAGGTGTTACGGCTATTGGATTTAATTTTATTTATTTTTAATTATTAAATCCAACATTGTCATTTAGGATTTATTATTCATTAAATGGGAAATTTTTCTAGAAAATTCAGTTGACCTGTACTTTACTGATAAACAGGCTGACCTTGGCTTACAGTGGTCTAGTTCCTGACCTTGCTTTAGACATTGTCAACAGGTCTTCAATTTCATTGGTTAATTTCGGGGACAACATTTTATAAGTGAATGATTTCCTTCTAGAACATTCCATTATTACGTGACTAGGTGAAGGTAGACTCTTCCTCTGACCTTCTATTCATTTCTAGAAAAGCGCGTGATTACTTGTTTACTTCAGAAAAACAATATATATAGCTGTGTTTTAGAAGCTAACTTTAGTAGAATATAAATTGGGCTTATTTTAAAGAAGTTGTGTATTTTCTGTTTGAGTTTAAAAATCTTGTTCTGGACTGTGTCAATTCGTTGGAAAAGAAGAATTATTCTATTTATCTGGAAAAGGACACATGTTTCATAATTTCATTTGGATGATTAAAAACAAGAACTGTACCACGTGACATTGTCAGCCATTTTGGATTACATCGTCAAGATTCGAACCTGGAACTATTAGAACATTTATTTATTAGGACTTGCAATTCCATTAGTGGATTATTTTTGTGAATTCTATATTGGATTAATGTTGGATTTGATTCTCTAAAACTGTAAGTTTATTTATTTTATGAAAATAATTGTACTTAATAAAATCATTGTTAAAGTTATACAAGCTTGTTAGTTTTCACTCTTTCTGTGTTGCTGCTTATTCGAGCCTAAGCACGTAACACTTTGCATTTCCTTATTTTATTTTATTTTTATTTGTGCTGAGGATTATTTTGGGATTTAAATCGCAATACTCTATTTTTTTCTTCTCATTTTAACTTTGTATTGCACGGAAATAAATTATTTGTTAAATTTTTACAAAGCTTGATGTCTTTCACGTTTTTCTGTTGCTTTCTTTAAGAGCATAGGCTAGTAACAATAGATAGATAGATAGATAGATAGATAGATAGATAGATAGATAGATAGATAGATAGATAGATAGATAGATAGATATAATATAAAATATAATTAATTGGGTGGGTATTAGCACAAACTTTGTGTGAATGCAAAACTAATGACTGGCTGTGGTTTGGACAAGGCTGCAATGACGAAGTTTGATTTTCTTTTCATTATGTTATATATATATATATATATATATATATATATATATATATATATATATATATATATATATATATATATATATATATATGACATAATGAAAATGTGTGTGTGTGTGTGTGTCTACAAGAACCCGAAATTTTAATCCGATCGGAATGCCATATGATAAGTAATACAGTTACCTTTTGATTTCTGATACAGCTATTTTCCTACTGGTACATTACACAAATTGTATATTTTAATAGCTGCACAGAAAGATATCTTAAACGCTAGAAGCGACTAATACACACAACTCTAGTCGAGCTTCTTGGAATACATTGCTTTCCATTAAAGATCAGCCTGATCATATCATCGTTGGATGTCAAATCGCTTGACAACAAGTATAAAATACCCAGGCGATATTTCAGGCACCCATGGTTTACAGTACAGCCCCGGTCGATTAATTATCAAGTAAAATAATAATGAAACTTTAGACATTGGACATTGCCGATAAGACGGAAATAGCAGTATTGTTTTCCAGCAGCGGTTCTCTATCAAGTATTTGGGATTCATAATTCTACTAATCACTGTCTACAATTACAAGATCGCAGGAACTGGCTATTTCCATAATCTGACATTCACGCACCTTAGTGGTAATGATGAAGTCGTCGAGTTGCACGTAAACAGCGTAATTTAGCACGCGCTAGTATTTGCGTGTTGGCATCGCATCCATGGTGATAGATCTTATGACGTTCGCAATAAATAACCTTTCAACAAATTATTGATAGTTATTTGGAAATGGAGATTTTTTTCCCGAGGTCTAAGACTCACATTTTAATAACTAGCATGACTTTTTTTTCTCTTCCTACTTTATAAATAGGATATTTAGTAAAATAAACAAGGACAGTTGGAATGATTAAAAACAGTTAGAAAACTTCAGTCACCTTACTAATTAAATATAATATGCTTTCTCCATACGTACATACATACATACATACATACATACATACATACATACATACATACATACATACATACATACATACATACATACATACTAAACAAACGGCAACGAGACCCTAATCCATGTCCCATAAGATAGTCCCATAATCCGTATATACAATCGTTAATGAAAACCTGTTATAACTAAACTATGCCAAATTACAATTAAACAGATCAATGCATATAAAAACAATTTAAACGGGTAAATTATACTGGTCCGTTGGGGCAATTAGCAGCCGGCCAATAGGGTCTAGGTGTCACAAATGCATATGATCCAAGCTTAGGCGGAAGCAAATGCCTCACACCGCCAATGCCTCACACTGACAGGTGTACATCTGAAAACCCTAAGAGAAATCTCAGAAATAGGGAAAAGGAAAACTAATATATACTGGGTGAAGGGAGTCATTATGGTCCAGACATCGCAAATGCCTACGAACCCACCCATACGCGGTGGAGGCCGGTACACAAATGCCCCAGACAATGAGCTAGCAAGGCTACACCTAAACAATATAAGAGCAAATCAGAAAAATACACTTCAAAACAAACCTCACGAATTTATTATCCAAGATCGAACTAACCAAACAGATTTAACCTATAACACCCCACTGTTAAAACTTTCCCATCCCCCAACCCCTGAAGAAATCTGCGTAAGGTAAGAAATCAACAGAACTACTTAATCAGAGCCTAACACAAACAATAAGTAGTTTATAGAAGGTGTCCCAAAACCCAAGTCAAGCGGTCAAGCAACACAAACTGGCAATGTTAGAGAAACTGACCCCTAACTAAACCTATAAAGTGTCCATACCACTGACCCGGCCGCACACGGTGACATCGATTGACACCGAATACAAAAGGTAAATATGATACCTCTATCCTAACCATCGAAGCAACATAAAACTATCAAATGTCTAAAATGCACAAAGCGATATTTACCACCCCCAACAACAAGATACAAAAATATAAAATAAACATTGATTCCACCTGAACAGAAAACACAAAACCTAAGCACATAAATTATGTTATAAGGTGAAAATAACACCAAACAATCGGATCCCAGCCATACAAAATAACATCGATTGGACAAAATATAACAACAAAGACTAAGAACCAAAAAAGATCATGGATAAACAAATTTCCTTCTACAAGTCTCAACATAAACCGTTCAAAATGTTGTTTTCCAGTTTCTTTCCACTGACAACAAATATCCAAATGTATAGAGAAACTTCCATTCAAAAATCTTTTAATGCGACACCATTTACGTTTTAGCTAAGGGATCTAAAACTCCAAGAATCAAAAATAGTTTCAGGTGCCATCGAGGCGTGTGCCCTGACCCATTATATACATTACCTTTTCCGGACATGATAATTGATAAGTGTTGATATGTCTATCTACATTTATTGTAACTCCTGGTACATGTTTTGGTCTAGGTGAGTGTAAATTGTAGTGATTATTTACAGCTCGACTTGGCAAAAGCGGGTATTTGTTTAAGATCAAGAACATACAGTTATATAGGTTGTATAAACAGATTCTTGCTACGACTTGACAAATACTAATGATACAATTAAGAGCAAATATGTTTATAAGTTTCGGGCTTACACCAATTGAACCTGTCAGTCAGGTATTTATTAGAAGAATTTAGTTAACTCCAATTGGATGGGGGGTTAAATTATGTGCCTTCTTCTACGATGTTGGAAATTTAATATTTGTCATATACATAGCAATAAAAAAGGGCTTATGCACCCTTTTGGAAGTATATAAATGTGTAATGCTGGACAATTCTGGTCTTTGTTATTTCTTGTGTTCTTGTTGTAACATTGCGTTTGCAGATGAATATTTTTGTTGTATTTATATATTATTTGTGAGGAAGATATTTGTTTAGATATTTCAGTTAAGTTATGGACAAAGCCATTTCGATAACGACACAATTCTTGCAGGACAATGGCACATTTCTGGTTCTTAAAGTTTTCATTCTTTTGGACTTGAATAGAACTTTTAGTGGATTGTTTTGGATTTACCTCATACTGCTGTAAGTTCCTCTCGCATTTTCATTTATCACTTTCATAATTAAATTATTTATATATTTTAGATAACGCATTTCTAGGGAAAACAGAGGAGACTGCCAGATTGGCCACACAGCCTGGATGCAAGAGAAAATATAATACTGGAAGAAGTAGACCAGCAAGCCAATTTTAGACTAGTAGTCTTTACAAAAAGCAGGTTCTGGATTGCAGAAGTATGTTTTTCGATAGTAATCGAAAGCTTGATGTTGGATTGTAGGAGTGTGTTTGGATAGCATGTGTATTGTGTTGGATTTTATCTCAGTATTTTAACATTACCACCCCATTTGACCCCTTAAATGTTGACCCTATAATACAATCCCCATGTTATGGACCATTATAAAATCGGCGTTGTCATATGATTTCGCACACGTTTAAGCATGTGGGTTATTAGTAACGCATGTATAACCAAAATTATTATCATATAACCATTGATGTGAATTAATTACGCGTGCCAGATGGCAGAACGACAGCTGTTAAGGTCGCCGTTGTGATTTTAGCGAGATGTATCATCTAAATCATTTATTCTATATAATAATATAAAAACGTTTGTAATACTTCTATGCATAAGCGTTGTTTGTTTTGAACAGTTTCAAGTTCTAAAACTACAACCTCACAACTATAATGCATCATTCACCAGAGAAGACCTTTTGAAACATTATATATTCTTACAAAAAAGCAGATAAGGCCCTTTCTAGCATTATATTTTGTTGTTATAGATATGGTCCCTATAGCATTATGTGTTTATATATATATATATATATATATATATATATATATATATATATATATATATGACATTTTATGTTGATATAAATATTTAATTTAATTGTCTGTTAGCTGTAAAATATTTGTATTCCATTATATGTTATTGGCTAAAAACTTTATACAAAAATGTATTTTGTCTCAAGGTAAGTAAGAATCATTCGGTTGAGTCAAGACCGATATCTAAACTCGATGTCAAGTCAATAGCCTGTGTGATATATCACCTCGATGTCAAGTCAATAGCCTGTGTGATATCGCAACTCAATGTCAAGTCAATAGCCTGTGTGATATCACCTCGATCTCAAGTCAATAGCCTGTGTGATATCGCAACTCGATGTAAAGTCAATAGCCTGTGTGATATCGCAACTCGATGTCAAGTCAATAGCATGGGCGATACCTTCAATTCAAAACTACATGTTAAAGCAATAACTCTCAAAACTCTCACTCCAGATGCTCTTTCATAATATAAATCTTTTATTATTCACGCCAATCATTTCAGTCTGACACATTCGTTTTTACATATTTATGCAACACGAAACATATGGAGTGTCGATTGAGGGTCGCATGGTATCGAAAAAAGTATCTTATTTGTATTACAAAATTTGGAATAGAAGGATTAATTCACGGTATTCTAACTTTAATGATTACTCTTACAGCTTTTATTGCATCTGAATTACATTTAATTGACATAATTTGGTGCTTGTCCATTAGCAAAATGATAATCAAGTATGGACATTATAAATCATTAAAGTAAAATGAACGCATTTACTGGAACAATAATTAATACCATTAAGAACGTAGTGAATGTAAAAATTGCACCTGCTTCTAATAAAAAGATACATCGAACACCAAGAAAACGTTGAGTGATTCATTTATAATTTGAGCGATCTATTAAATCCAGTAAAGGGAAAATTACTGGGTTTTTTTCCTATTTTTTTTTTATTATTCCAGGTATTTCTGAGAAAATTCATTGTGCAAGTCTTTGTCATTTGCCACTGTTATCCCAATATGACAGACAATCTGTTTCTTTCAACGTGAAATGACATATAAATATTTGCGATCGTCTTAGTTTCCAGTCAGTCTTATTTGTTTTATTTTTTCTGCTTTCTTCATACAGAATGGTTTCTAAGACGAAAACCGTCACATATAGACATATAAAAATGCGGAGTGTTTCACCATACATTTAACAGCATGATCTCACTAATGTAAAATGTATGTGCAATACTAACAAAATGCACGTCGAATAAATCAAACGTGTGTGAAACTTGCTTTAAAATATTATTCCACGTAAGGACATGTGACCATTTGCAAGCTAACACATGTAATCTTTCGCACATTTCAAGGCAAAACGGGTTTTCTAAGACATATATAAGAGAGATATGTTTAAAACGGAGATTTTCTACGTGATGGAGATCTGAGATGCGTTAATAAACATTAATTCTCTGATGACCTTTAGAAGTTCATCCCTACTTGTTTTAATAGCCTATCAGATAAAGCCTTACATTTCTTATTAGGGAGAGGATTGTTATCAACAGTATGTCTGAATGACGTGAATTGTTTTCAGCCATATAAAAGCACCAACTTCATTAATAATTTAAAAGGTCAAATGAAAATGACTGCGTATCCGTCAGATCTATTTAATGATATGTAGATCTGGAGTTTGTGCAGATCTACATTACATATGACATATAATATATTTCTTACTCAAAATTTGTAAAACCATGGGAATCTGAATATATGTTTAAGATAAGCGAATGCTGTCCTTTTTTATACTGATTAGTGTTTCTCAGCAGGATTAATGGAGCTTTAATTGTTTAAGCACTTACGTTTTCGTAATAAAGCTAGGTATATGTGGGAAATTGTGATTAATTTATGAGGCAAATTGATTTCCATTCAAAAGATTTATTTTCATCAGTAAATTGAACAATCTATAGTCTTTCTTTTAAATTTTGATCCAAACTTCTAACAGCCGTAAAATCAAATAGGTTTACAGGATAATAATTGATAGAGTATCACAAGTGAAAATGTTCCTTATAACTTTGAAAGCTGTTCAGAGTTAGAAATAATAGTAAAATAATAGTAACTAGTGGAATACCTACACCTTTTGCTACGGCGCGATGTTATATATATAGAGAACAGATTCTCTCTCTCTCTCTCTCTCTCTCTCTCTCTCTCTCTCTCTCTCTCTCTCGGCTTTTTAGTACGATACGCAAAATAATGAACTGGGTTCCCACATATACCATAGAAATTTGTTTAAACCTAATAAACACTGTTTAGAATATTATAATTATAATATACCTAACAGAGCAAAACGAGATATCATTTCTGTAGAAATATATAGACATTGCATACGGGCAGAATATGATGAGAACTTTCATTGTATATACATGTTTGAATACGTGAAGATGTTCCGGAAATGACGACCTCTGGTTGTTTCCGTTCACTTCCATCATGTATAGCGTTAATTAGCTTCTAATCATCTCAATATTATTTGCCAATACTTTTTAGGACCGCATATTGTTGATGGAATATGGCAAGGCTTTGGACTAATTAGGCAATTATATGTTTAGCAATGTTGACGCGGTACAATATCATATTTGAAATATTGGAATTTTCTGTGTATGCCTGGACATGTGAGAGACCTTTTCCGAGGTCATTGGTGTATCGAATTTTTAAATGATCACGAATGTATCAGAAAAGTATATTTTGGTATTGGTTACGAGGATGAA
Source organism: Unio pictorum (assembly GCA_030141615.1). Classification (NCBI taxonomy): domain Eukaryota; kingdom Metazoa; phylum Mollusca; class Bivalvia; order Unionida; family Unionidae; genus Unio; species Unio pictorum. The sequence continues at coordinate 7,083,530 of JARLTB010000194.1, forward strand.
ATAGCCATTTCAACGTTCGATGTAAAGGTTTTTATTCCTTACCAGCCTCTTCCAGTCGTGATCAGACTCATCCATTCTTCATTCGTCTCTTCCAATCTGTATCAAACTATTTAAATACTTACCAATCTCTTACGATCTTTACTAATCTCTTTTATTCTTTACTAGCCTCTTCTAATCATTACTAACCTCTTCCGATTCTTACCAGCCTCTGTCAACCCTTACCAGCCTATTCGGAACGAATATAATGCTGTTACGTCAGAATAAATAACATTGTAAAGTCAGTATCGAGTTCATAGCATTTCGAATTATATTGCTATTGTAAAGGTTTGTCCAGATCAAAGCATAAATGTATTTTCCTTAAAAGTATAACCGTATTTCAATACATAGAAAATACTATATGCTAAATGCTCAGACAATGATGAGATAGAGGATTAATTTAACTAATTTAGTTTACCATCATATATTACTATCAATATAAATAGTGCACGAGTAAGCAGGACAAGGAGTAGGTACACGAACTTGCTAGTTCCTGTCTACTATAGAAGAAGAAATATTACGTTCTTTATAAGATAAATGTGCAATCGCCATTTTGTCCTTCAATATTGCCGTCTTATCTGTAGAAGGCACGTTTTCAAGTGGCAACGGCGTCGTAAACGTTTAAGTTTTGTATTAAAGTTTCTGCAATTCAACGCTGGAGGGGATGGGGAGACAGTCACAAACACAGGGACGCAAGTAAGACACGGGTATTACTGATTTTTTTAAGAGCCAATCAATGCCGGATTACCAAATAGGTAGAAGAGGCACATTTTAGGAGACCTGTGACAACGGATCAAAATATCATTGATCGGAGATAATTTGCAGGAAGGCCCCAAGATATCGACTACCTAAGGGCCTACATAGGGTTTAAACCGGCACTGGAACCATTTCAATCACGTATAATTTAAAATTTCCAAATTATTTTAAAGTCGGTTCAGAAAACAAATTAAATTTTGCATAGTAAAAACCTTTCCTCTGTGATGTAGATTTTATTTTTTATTGAGAAATATTATCATTCTTTTTAATTATAATAACCAACTTACACACAACCGTGAGCCGTATGGCAGTCCCATACAACAGCGCTCATGCATGTGTGTGCGTGAAAATTAGAATGTTGATAGCTATATAATGTAACAATAGGATATCCAAGTAAGGAATAAAGAGATTTAAGACTACGGTCATACAAACCATGAGCTACTATGTCCGTCTATGAAGTTTAACATTATAGATGTTACTTAAGGTGTCTATAATACTATGGACGCCTGTAAAAATCCATCATAACGAATGGCAGACTTGGAAGCGATAAAGCTACATCAGTATGGACTACTATAGTAGTCTACGGTAATTTAACACTAGTCATACATGGGGCCTTGGAATGTTGACCCTAATTCCTTGAATGTAATTATAACATTGTATCAGCTATGAATTAAATTCTAACATTGTATAACCCCTGCGAAAACCAAACTCGCATGTTCAATAGTTTTCTTTTCTGGAACTAGTTTATAGCAAACTGCAAGAATCTACCAGCTATTTCTAAATCGAACAGATAGAAAAATGCACAGATAAAGAAAAAGGAGACGCGTTTACGATTATACATTTTCTTAAACGTAACGTGTAAGTTAGGAAACAAACAGACAAAACAAAATCAACCGAGAGAGCAAACAATAAGACTAACACTAAGAGTTAAGTGATTGTAGCGAGAGTGATGACAAAAGTAACTGGCATGATATTCACTGGCAAGATAAATCGAATTTAGATCTTGTGTATTCAAGCTAGCAATAATCTGGACTACGTTCAACTTCACTGCCTTCACAACTTTAAATATAAGATATTTAAATCACATTTGTTACACTAAATGTGGAATAGTTTCTAATCTTAATTTAATTATTTTAAGGAACATCCATATTTTAACCTTGGCCAAGATGGTCACAATGTCAACGCGTAGTTTCGAGTGTTTGAATATCAAATAGACATTTACAGTAAAATCTATTTGTATTTAAAAATCAATACAATGGAACTTAGTTTGTTGAGGTGAGTGCTTTTACTGGTAGAGAATAATTTTATCCACAGATAGGAAGAATGGAAGTTATTACTGCCAACACAATTACATTTTTTATAGAAGAGAACATCAATAGCTGAAACGAAGGAATGAAGGTTTCCAAAAAATGAAAATTATTGGTTCTGATACTAATTTAAACGAAAGTTCTTTAGTATGTTTAAAAACACACGTACGCACACAACTATCCATAAACAAATAGTGTTTCTTCTCAACGAAATGGCGCTGAACATGCAGTTTAACGTCGGGTCGCTATATAATGAAATAGTGCACTCGAATAAACCAAATTTCTTCATGAAAATAGACGACTTGATCGGTTGGCATGCATTATCACTAACATCAATAAAATTCATCGTGTTGTGACAGTAGCACCCTATAATCTCAACCTGCAAGAAAATGCTTAGATATATTTACACTTGCTTACACACAGAAGGATTTATATTCAGACTTGTGTACACTCAGATATAAGGGTTTATATTTACACTAGCGTACACTCAGATAGTATGGTATGTATTTACACTTGATTACACTCAGAGGAGTTTCAAATCTTACGTCCTACAAGAGACATCATTTTCTTTAAATGACTTATCTGATGAGATGTTTATTACTCGTTGACACAAGACTATCAGGAATAAAATTAAGATAAATTCCAGCTTTCTATGACAATTTCGAAATCTCCAGATACGAATCAAATATACAAGTTTTCTGAAATCAAAAGAAAAACGTGCCATTTGGAATTATTTTCTATTACACGTGAAAAATCCCTTCTATTTAGGGTTAAATTTCTACTTTATTTGAGTTCATTTTCTTAACCCGCCATTGGCCCATTAGCTTTAGAGCAGATACTACCTTCATGTAACTCTGACCTCACTTTTCGTTATTCGACTCAATTTATGCAGCAGGATGGTTGCTACTAGTACTAGAATGTATTTGCTAGATTGTTAGGAGTGTATGGGAAGTCCTGGGAGGGGGTAACACCTCTGGCTGGCTAAATAATCGTATTCCTTCGGGGGTAGATCACCCATCGTTGGTCCCCACTTGGCACTCAGCTTTCACTTGTGGCTCCAAGAATATGTAACATGAGCAGAGGCCACATCCAGAACACGGCATCGACTAGCTAGCTAAACTACACTAAGGGTAGCCGATGGGTCCTAAACCCTCCTTGAATTAGGCTATGCCTACCTAGCATGTGAAGGCTGGATTCGGCAGCCTGCGCGGAAAGGCGATTCTCAGCAAAGTGCCGTGGAACGCTAAGAGCACAACAGGACGTCCTGGTCATCCACTGCATTCAACCATCTCCGGGCGTCTCGACGTTGTCGTGCTGATGGACTTAGATGGGTTTGGACGAGAGAGAGAGAGAGAGAGAGAGAGAGAGAGAGAGAGAGAGAGAGAGAGAGAGAGAGAGAGAGAGAGAGAGTGAGGTCGACGAGCTGCGTTATTCTTCCTCACTTAAACCAAAGTCGCTGCACAAATCATTTGTGTTATCCACCCATCCCATTTCAACCCCACTAAAGTCCTGTGACGATAGGCAAGCGACGAAGTGGCAGGTATCGGTACACTGGCAGCCATAGCTGTACACCGGCACATAGGCTGCACAGGGTAGTTTACCATTGCCATGGAGATGTAATGGAGTATGGCAGCCACCTGAACGACCGAGCAGCGCTCTTCATGAATGCACTGTTCACCTCCATGGCACGAGGCAGATGCTAGAAAAAGTGCTCAAAAGCTTGCCTGCTCTAAACTTCCCAAGCCAGCGGTCCAAATACAATTAAAAAAATGAGGAGTCTTTCTTTCACACTTATCAGCAGCTTAGTGGACAGAAGAGAACCGCCCTAATATGAATGGAACGCGCCATATACAAGGTGGACAATGCTGCCTTGCAGAAGACGAACTCTGTGAAAGGGGTTCCAGATACACTTTGTATGGAGCGACCGAGGAAGTGAAAAAAGCCGTGAGGCTGGATTCAGCTTTGCAGTGTGGATAGCACTGATTGGCAAATTGCATGTTCCTTCCAAGGAAGTAAACGACAGACTCATGACCATGAAACTCCCGTTCTTGCCTGGAAGAAACAACTTTACCGTCATCATTTTATATGGTCCAACTATGATCAACCCAGATGAAGAGAAGGTTAAGTTTTATGAGAACCATCACTCCATCATTGCTGATGTTCCAATGAGAGATAAGCTCGCCATTCTTGGCCATCTCAGTGCAATAGTAGACTGTGATCACGTTGACTGGGACATAGTCCTAGGATAACAAGGAGTGGGTCACCTTAATAGCAACGGTATCCTATTGCTCCAAACTAGCGGCAAGCATGAACTGCTGATCATCAATACAATCTGCCGCTTCCATACCCGTAACCGGATGCACCTACGCTTTAAGCACTGGCACCTCATAGACTACATCATTGTCAGGAAGACATATATGCAGGATGTGCGTGTGACCGATTCCTTGTGCGGCGTTGACTGCTGGACAGACCCTCCCCCACCCCCTCCTCCCCTTATCAACACCAAGCTCAACATTCGCAGTCAGTCCAAAAGACGCCCACGGGAAAAGAATCATCCCTCAATGATTACGCCATCAGTCGACTCCCCCATGTACCCATCAACAAAGCACTGGATGACTCTCCAACCTGGCTGGACACACCAAAAGCGATACATCTGCTCTCCAGTGACAAAGCATCTGGTTCAGACCCCATCCCAGATGAAGTCTACTAGGAAGGGGACACAGCCCTGATAGGCTCCACCAACTGTTTTTTACTGATGTGGCAGCAAGAGACAATCTTCCAGAAATTCAAAGACGCTTCCACCTGTATAAGAGCAAAGGAAACCGCCAGCCTGCGACAACCACCTGGGTATATCCTTGCTCTCAATTGCAGGAAAGATACTGGCCGGAATCCTACTGAACATCCTCACCTCACACCTTAACAAACGTGGGACCCTTGACATGCTGTTTGCTGCGACGCAGCTAAAAGGAAAATTTCAAGAGAAAAACACAGACCTTTCCTCCATCAAGGTCGACTTGACAAAGGCCTTTTATGCTCTCAGCAGATTAGATTTGTGGAGGGTAATAGCCAGTATGAATGCTCAAGAAAATTTATATCTATGGTGCAGCATTTCCCTGATGGCATGCAGGCACGATTCCAGAACAATGAAAAGACATTTGAGCCATTCGCAGTAACCAAAGGCGTCAAACAAGGGGGTTGTTCTGGCACCGACACTGTTCAGTCAATTATTCTCAACCATGCTGGCTAATGCTTTCAGAGATGGAGAGGTTGGGGTCGGTATCAGGTACTGTACAGATGTACACCTATTCAATCCCAAGAGGATTCAAGCAACAATCATGGTCATGACAGACACCATCTGGAATTTTGTATTTGCCCGGCCCCTGGAAAGCCTTATGTTGAGCCCAACATCACCGTCAACACCCACAAACTCAACGTAGTAAACTGCTTCACCTAACTTGGCAGCACACTGTCACAGAGCCTCTTTATTGACAACAAGGTGAACCATCGCATTGCCAGAGACAGTCCAACTTTTGGCAGATTGTATATCAACGTCTGGAATAAAAGAGGCATCAACATCCAGACCAAGAAAAAAGTCTACAAGGAAGTTGTGTTGCCCACACTACTTTGCGCATGTGAAACGTTGACGATGTACCAACGCCACGCAAGGAAGCTGTACCACTTTCGAAACAAACGTCTTAGAAATATCCTCAACATAAAGTAGCAGGACAAGTTTCCATACGCTGAGGTACTAACCCAAGCAGGTCTCCTCAGAATCCACACCATTTTGATGCAGTGATAGATACTTTAGAAGGGACATGTACGCATGCTAGACAACCGAATGCTTCAAATATTCTTCTATGTCGACTTACAAAAAGGATAACGATCCAACGGAGATCAGAAAAAATGCTTAAAAGACAGTATGAAAGCTTCATTGAGAGCATTCAAATTAAACCCTGATTCATGAGAGCAAACAGCAAGCGATTGAGTCACTTGGCGTTCCTCTGTGCCCAAAATCCCATTGTTGTGTAGCAGAAAAACAGCTGCAGAGCTGAATAAGTATGTACGAAAACCACGTGCCATTAACTCTCCTGGAGATCTCCCACTCATCCCTTGTAATTGATCCAAACGACCATTCCGTGCAAGGGTTTGACTCATCAGCCCCCTGAGCACGCACAGAACATAACCAGCAACTCTATCTCTCTGATTAATACAGAGGTCCTTGTCGAACGGACCAACAAAGAACAAAACATAATGTAAGTGGTGGGTACATTACAGATTAAGCTGAACATATATCTTGCAAATTTGTTTTTGGTAAAGTGCAGAATTGTTTGCTGTCCAGTTCCTACTTAAAGAATCGCTGTGGTTAACGTTTGCTGTTTTAAAGTACATGACACGATATACTGAATTTAGTGTGTGATAACATGTGTCTCGCAATATTTATTCAATGTTCAATTGCATTAGTTCAACCTGGGCAACTTTAATTTATACAACATTGTAATGCAATGTTGTAATTGTGTTTACTGAATGTATGCCACTCTAATTTATACAATTCTAAATGTCAGCTTTTCTAATGTAGACAATATTGTAATTGCAATAGTTGAATGGCAGCCACTCTAATTTATGCATTGTTGCAATTGCCATATTTAAATTTCAGCCTCTCTAATTTATAGAGTATTGAATGTTAGCTACTCTAATCTAAGCAACGTTGCAATTGATTAGTTGAATGTCAGCCATTCTAATTTATACAATGTCGTAATGGCGTGTATGGTTTACAGTTAGTGTTTATAATTGATACACTGTTGAAATAACATTCTTGGTGATACAGTAAAAGTGCTTATTGCTGTGTCCAAGTAGAATTGGAACTTCAACATATAAAGTATTTAAGAGGGTGACACTGGCAAAACGCTTCATTTGTTGACAAGACATTGTAAAATAGTTGTTGATTAGTCGTAATAGGAGTTGAACAGTCCCAATATATGTTGTCAATTAGAATCAGCGACGGTCAGTCAGAATTGTTGTTGCTCATTCTGCATTGGTATCGTCCAGTCCACATAGTTGATTTTCAGTAAGAATAGGCTTTAATTAGTCAAACAAGGTTTTTGTCAGTCTTAGTAGCTGTTATTCAATCAGTATATCTAAGGAACAGGTAATTCAGACGATGGTTTGTCCGAACTGCTCTAGGTTAGTCACGAAAGCTGGTAAGTTTCAATTAATTTTACCCAAAATAGGTATGTTGGTAAAAAAAAAAACATTTGCTAATTCAGAATACGTGCCAGTGAGTGAGAATAGTATTGGTCGGTTAAAGTAAGTCGATTAGAATATTTGTTGGCCTGTCTCAATAGACCAGTCAGAGTATGTATTGGTCATTCAAAAGAGAGATTTCGGTTTGTCAATACTGTTCGGTTTCAATGTCTATAGCACCCATTATGTTATATATAATGCTAAATTCCTTTTCCTTCATAGTGCCATTCGTAGTCTTAATATCCCTTTCCCCCATTTCGCTATTATTATAATATTGTCTTCCCCTGGAAATCAGTATCAATATAAAATTGCACCCCCTTCACCACAACGTCACTCTTGTGTTAAATGTTCCCGTCAATATCTTATATCATCCTGACGGTAAATTCCTATTTTTCCCATAGTGTCCTTTCCGTGATGTTTAAATTGCATTGCACTCGCAATGTTCCGTTTTTCCCACTACGCCGTTTTGACATGTATATGGTAATATATTTATAAAGTGCCAACTATAAGCAAAACAGATAGTTAAGTGTATAACACCCAAACATTTCCACATACAGCCCCATCCCCAATTTAGATATGCATCAGGAAGCATACGTAGCGTCAAAACCAGCAACCGTTAAAACTCACCAATACACATTCGTTCACTCTTTCAAAAGTGTTTATATCGAGAGAAAGAAAACGTTTTTTTTTTCTGAAAGTGAATTTAAAAAAAGTCTAACTTTGTCTGAAAAAGAGAACATCCACTATAGTCCTAAACTAACTGAAATGAGTCTAAATCAACGTGGAAACTGTTCAATTGGTACATGACATGTGTCCCAGGCTGTATGCATACTATCTATATTCGTAATGTAGCATTTTGCAATTTGCTCTAAATATTCTATATTTAATGGTTATTCCAAGATCTTGAAATCAGTAATGTTTTATTTGTTTATTCAGTCTAGCTCTGAGTTAGTATTTGTCACGCCAATACGTATCACTAGCAAACTAGTAGTATTTATCAACACTTGAGAGGTAGACGCATATTGGAGTAGTTGCTTGAAACTAGAATTAGAGACCATGTCATGTGTAATTGATATTAGTTATGCAAATTACAAAGACGAGTTAAATAATTGCAAAATGTTAATTGATGATTAAGACAAAGAATGTGACTATTTACTTAACTAATAAGCAAATTAAAGAACACAAAATGCGTCAAACCTTTGTAAGCCATGTATTATTCGGGATTTCGTGTCCACTCTTTATAAAGCATACACTGAGCATTTTCTTTTCAGACGAGCAAGCTTAGTGTTCACGCCAATTGAACATAAAATAAACTTTATTTATTTCAGGCTGATTGGACAAGATATCAAAACATGCATTGGAATAAAATCACGAGTCACCTATTTGTCAGTGATCCAACAAGAACCTTAGCAGTTCCTTTTTTGAAGTATAAACTTGCTGGAGAAATATATTTCACTAAACTTGGGCAAATAGTTTTAGAAAGATATCACAATGCGTTTGAGATCGTTATTTTGTTTATTTAATATTTTAGAGCGCAACTAAGTTTTGCACCAATATATGGTGTTTTTTCTCTATTTTATGCAATGCCACTCCATCGAAGCGTTTTAGAGTTAGCCTTGCTATTGAAAAAAATGATGAGATGTTTTGAATGATTGCGTCATACACTCTAAACTGGCTCAGTATGGTCTTCAGGGACTGGAATTATATAATGAGATGTAGACAGACATATTGCAAATACAAGCATATAATTCCTAGGATGGAAATTCGGCAAACTACCATATGAATAATACATTTTGTCAGTCTATGCTGATATTAGTATTGGTGGGTCAAACTAGCTTTGACAAAAGATCGATAAACATTTATCACGTCAACATAAAAATATTATCAGGTCAACACAAATAGTGTTTATGAGTGACAGTGTTATTAAATCAGCATTTTGTCCATTGCTTTTTTTGCCGACTTTAAAATGCAGATATGAGAGAGCTGATAAAACTATGATTTAGGTTTAGCCGTGTATTAGAAAACATTTCACTTCGGAATGAATAAATATCATACATACGGTATTCATTTTCTCTTAGTATCTCTATAACATGGAATGAAAGACTACCTTGCTAAAGTCTTTATAGGGGTAAATTAACAATGTGTCACGTCCTTTAAAAAGTTATATTGCAGTGATTCTGTTTTGTTATGCGATTTGCAAAACCGAACCATATTTCTCTATAGCTTTGGGAAAATAATTGAAAGACTCAGGCCGATATTGAATGAACGTAGCGTAAAAGTCATGTATTGTCTAAAATATTAGTGGGCCAATCCCTTTACAAATATCAAGCATTGTCCATGCATTACATGCAGATCCCTCCATGTTCTTAGAGTGGAGGATGAGAGAGATACAGAGAAAGAGGCAGACAGACAAACAGACAGATAGACAGAGCAGTAGAATATCACAACAGTATTTTATATTGCATTATATAAACAACTGCAAGGAGAAACTCAAGGAAACCATTTTCAGTTTATAAGGTACAAAACAGTATCTCAATAATTTAGAAGACAAATCTAATATCTAAATCTGATTTACGCAACTGCAAAAGAAGCAATATAAGTGACGATTCACTAAGGAAAGCTAAATTTAGAATAGAGAAAAGCGATGTAACTGATGATACACAGGAAAATGCTAAAACGACAATGGATAAAAGCTAAATTTAGTACAAATGGCTGGGTGAGTATACAGTACACCAATTAATGTGAGTCGAATAATAGATACAGCCTATAATGGGTATCCAAACAAAGTCATTAAACTAAGTGTTGTTGAAGGAACAGAAAATTTAGTAACTGGGTGTGATTAGGAAGCATCCTTATTCTCATCTGCACGGGCTGAAACACCGTGTGGGGTGGACGATAAAACCTGACGACAGTTATTATATAAACTAAATCATTTTTGTAGTAACAAGCCTAAACATATTTTTCGGTGTTTGGAAACGGATTTAATAAGCGCATTTTCTTGAAGTTTGAATCTCAAGTTAAATAGCTCATCTCTGCATAGTTTAATGTAATTCTCAACCTTTATTCTAGACGTTATATCAAAGCATTTATGCAATATATTTCGGTAGAGATGATGCACATGTTATCAACATTGTGTTATTATCTCATCGTCTTAGTTCATATACATGCCGTTTCTTTGTACGGTTTGTACGAGGCTGTACTGTATTTTATGTCAACAATTAAGTAATATTTGACCAAATGTTTTATATGTAAACTATCACTATCAAATGACAAAAATAGATACAATGAACCCAACTTGGCAAGTGAATAAGTAAGTTTAAAGCAACATCAGCTAGTGAAATTCAAAACAAGATATATGTTTGGATTGTCCTTTTGTGATTCAATGAAAGTCTGGCGACATATCATCACGACACAGTCCACCACAAGCACAGCAACACTTCCAGCGTTAGGGGATATTTAGGATTATCTTTATAGCTTATTTAGAGCTTTAACCATTAGGACTTATATTAGTAATTATATATTGATGTGTATAGTTTCATTTCATTACACGCTACCGCTCCGGTGGCCTAGTGGGTTCAATCAGCTGCCGAATCATACCAAAGACTTACAAAAATGGTACTTACAGCTGCCTCGCTTGACGCTCAGCATTAAGAGGTTAGTGTTAGGACTGATCGGCCAGGTGTCAGGAAAATGTGACTGGGTGGGACATCATGATTCATGTCTGCGGCATGATGCCACAGTGCTTGACATCACTATAAACTGCCATACTGCAGACATCGAAGCGATATGACTAAAACATTGCTAAAGCTACGTTAAAAATACTAATAAAAACAAACACATCATTACATGCTATAGTAACATAACATTGTATTGGTAATTATATAGTGTTGTGTATTTTTAATTTCCTTTGTTAGTTTTACTTCATTAATGCTATAGTAACATAACATTTGTATTAGTAATTCTATACTGTTGTGTATTTTTAATTTCCTTTGTTAGTTTTACGTCATTACATGCTATAGTAATATAACATTTGTATTAGTAATTCTATACTGTTGTGTATATTTAATTTCCTTTGTTAGTTTTACTTCATTACATGCTAAGAAGAACGTCACAAACATAGTCCATTTTGCCAAATCATCCCACTACAGTTCTAAGATCACGGAGAGTTCCAGCTGCAAAGAGCTCTTCGAGATAACTAACAAACTAATGTCAAGGAACAAATGTACACCACTTCCAACGACCTTCTCTCCACTAGACCTACCAGACTAGTTTGCAAATTTCTTCATTGACAAAGTTCAAACAATTAGAGATTCGCTTGACAGCACTATTTCAACTGATTCGTCACCATACAGGTATGATTCAGAATTTCAGCGACAACCGTTAGGAGCATTTGAACCTGTTTCTGTAGATTTAGTACGGTCAATCGTATTGAAAAGTGCACCAAAGTCTTGTGAACTTGATCCAATTCCGACATCACTGCTGCTTGAGTGCTTAGAACCAATATTGCCTTCACTAACTGATGTTATTATTATCTCTCTCTCATCCGGGGAATTCCCATCATTTTTCAAAACTGCCATCGTAAAGCCACTGCTGAAGAAACTAACACTGGACCATAACGATTTAAAGAACTACCGCCCAGTTTCTAATCTCCCTTTCATATAAAAAATCTTAGAAAAGGTTGTTCTTATTCAACTTGTATCTCATTTGAATTCAAACAGTCTTTTTAGCAATGTACAGTCTGCATATCGCCCTTGCCACAGTACGGAAACTACTTACTCTTCATAAAGTATTTAGTTACATTCTTTCCGCTTTTGATAGTGGAAAGATTACAGTCCTCACTCTCCTAGATTTATCTGCAGCATTTGACACAATAGAACATAATATATTACTTCACCGTCTCCAGCATGTATTTGGCATTCAGAATATAGCCTTACAGTGGTTCAAGTCTGTGAAGTGTCGTTTAGTAGGGGTGGGGTTCTTCCTATAGACTTTAAAGAATTATGAGGAAGTTCCCCTGGTCCGCATTCAGAATGTTTACTTCTGGACAATATATTATATATGGCTACGAACCCCCAGTCAGCAATGCCGACAGTTAAATTAAAAGAAATACAAAGATGAAATTTAAACAACAATTTAATAAATGAAAATTTTAAAGATATTAAGCAATCAATGTCACTCTTGACCCAATGATCCCTAGATCATCATTTGATTTCAGTGTGAGGAATATTTTCCCTTCTTGAGTGTTACTCATCTAAATAAGTCTCCTTTCGTCTTTCTCTCCTTCCGATTCCTCTACTTCCGTTTCCTCTTCTATCTCTACTTCCGTTTCCTCTTCTATCTCTACTTCCGTTTCCTCTTCTACCTCTACTTCCGTTTCCTCTTCTACGGTATCTCTTGAGGTCACCCGAAATTCACTCGGTATCTCTCAAATTCACTCGGAATTCTTTCCACGGCATCCGAAATTTCCCCGGAATTCTCTTCAACGTCACCCGAAATTTCTCTCAACGTCACCCGAAATTATCTCAACGTCACCCGAAAGCTTCCTGTTGAAAGGTATAATGCATTGCATATGGTGATGAATATTACCTCACACTAAGTCACTGAATTGAACCATCAGTTTTAGGCGGGACATTTTTGGTCACGCATGCGCACACATCGAAATTCCCATACGCTTCCGCCGCTTACAAAATGGCGCCACAACACAATCTCACAAAGAATTCAAACATCTACATACTGAGCCCTATCAGTATATACATTCAAATATTTCAAATATCATTGTATTATAATATTACTACTATTAGTAAAATGACTATCTATATATTTATATATATGTCCTACACAAGCGTACCGAATCCACAATATTCACATTCAAATTGCAATAACGGAAATCCGTTAACTCAATGGCAAAATATCATTACGTAAACAAAGTGCTAGTCTACCATAATATACCTACACAAAGAATTATAATATTAATTCTTATAGCGGCTAGCAACAATACAATTCTTCACGAAATAATATGCACACCTATTACTAACAAAAGGAGAGCAACATTTTACCTCACAAAATAAGGGGTAATATAATATCATGAAGAAGATGCAACGAATTTACATCATAATCAATTGCAAGCAAAGGTACTAACGAACATCACGAAAGATGCAAAATATTAATATCATAATTAACTATTCATACTACAATACAAGTAAAATGAATATACATACGAGAACCTTCAATTCCGCAGACGTGTCAAGCAGAAATCAAACAAAATCACACTGACCTTTGAAGCTATCTTAAGATTCCCTTGATTTCTAAAATCTGAGTCTGCCACCAATTTTCGTCTGGCCGTACGGAGTTCTACTCTCTTCTCAATTCTTGTAGCAACTGACGAATTCTTACTAAACATGAATTATTATCGCAGATTCCAATCAAGTGCCCACCCTCAGCGAATTCTGATTGGATGGCGATCGACTCTGGTCAGTTGTTTGACTGTCAATCATCCGAATGTCTGTCTGTGTGTCTATCAATTGTTACAGTCTTCTTATTAGGCGCTGTCCTGTCCTTTGATGTGGTTACGTCACCCGTCCGCGATGGACACAGTCTCCTCTCCCCTCGAGAGCTAACAAAAACCATCTTACGTAAGGGGATTAGCTAACTTTTAGAACAATTTGAACATCACAGCTGGGTCAGGCAGACATACAATTTATACATGTACAAGGCCAGTCAGAATCACAAGTTATAGTTACTTATACCTACATACAAGGGGTTGGAGTAAAATCGTCACATCCCCCCACGCTTGAGAATAAAATCAGGATTTTATTCCCTCAAAATACTACAAATGCAAAAGTGTTACAACAATATAAAGAACAACATCAGCAAAATCAACTAGATGCTAAACTGAGTATGAACATGAAAATTTAACCAGAATGATCTATCTCATTCCAGCGCTTCTACTCATGAAATCTGCGCCTACGTTTTCAGATCCTTTCACGTATCTGATCTGCATTTGGTACTGCTGTAAGAACAGCGACCATCGCATCAATCGACCATTGGACAACTTTGCCTGCGCCAAATAGGCGAGTGGTCGGTCTCCAATATGAACTTGCGTCCATATAGGTATCGCTCGAACACGATTCCGAGACATTCCCTCTCCGATACGTAGTAGTTCTTCTCGGCAGCCGACAACTTCCGACTGCCGTATGCGACAGGGAAAAGCGTTTTGTCATGCTCCTGTAGCAGTACTGCTCCCAGTCCTGTGTCGCATGCATCGGTGCGAAGAACGAATTCCTTATCCAAATCCGGTAGACGAACAACGGCGTCGGATGTAAGTCTAGCCTTCAGGGTTTGGAAAGCGTGCTCACACGCATCTGTCCAAATAATCTTACTCGGGGTCCGTTTCTTGGTTAGGTCGGACAACGGCCCCGCAATCGCGCTGAAATTAGCGACATACCTCCGATAGTATCCCGCCAATCCCAGAAATGACCTCACCTCCGTTTTCGTGGTGGGGCGTGCAGCGTTTCGCAGTTGCTCCACCTTCGAATTCTCTGGAGACAGCGTGCCTTGGCTCAGGGTATGTCCTAAATAGTCCAATGTCCTGAAACCAAGGTGACATTTGGAAGGGCGGGCTGTCAAGCCCTCCTGACGTTGCCGCTCCAGAACGTCAGCTAACAGAGTGAGGTGTTCACCCCATGTCTCTGTAGCTAACAAGAGGTCATCCATGAAGTTGTGGACACCCCTATCGCGCAAGGGCTCCAACAACTTCCGCATCATCCTGGTAAATATGATGGGAGCGTTTTGTACCCCGAACGGCATAACCAGCCATTGGTATGTCCCGTCGGGAGTAACAAAAGCAAGCTTCGGTCTGTCTTCTTTCCTTACCGGAATTTGCCAATAGCCCTTGGACAAATCGAGTTTGGAAAAATATTTCGCTTTTGAGACCGAAGCGAAGATATGTTCCGGGTCAGGTAACATTTCGACTTGAAATTCTGTCACCTGATTCAGCTTCCGGTAGTCGACGCAGAACCGATGGGTGCCGTCCTTCTTCTGCACTAGGACTACTGGTGAGCTGTACGGAGAGTCGGCAGGTTCGATTACTCCCAGAGCAATCATTTGCTCAATTTCCTCCCTTACAACTTGTCGTTTCGCGTGGGGCAAGGGTAGGGTTTCCGCTGCACTGGTCGGTCGTCCACCATCTTTAACCCGAACTCGACAAGCGCCGTCCTCCCGGGTTTTTCTGTTAACACGTCGGAATACCCGGCCAGCAAGGTCTCTATCTCGTCCCGCTGGCCTTCAGTTAACATGGGGTCACACTCCACGTCCGACGGAGTCTCGACCCTCGTTAATGGACAGCTCGGGACAGTGTTGGCACCTTCCGTATCGCCTTCGGCATCCTCGGTGACTATCGTGGCGACAACAAAATCGCTTACGGTCTCCCTTTCCCGGTACCTCTTGAGCAAATTGGCATGGTACAATTTCTCTTTCGTCGGTAGCCGTATCCGGTAGTTTTGACCTCCGACCTTCTCGGTGACGACGTATGGACCCCTCCAGGAAACTTGCAACTTGTTGTGTTCCTGGGGCAACAACAACAACACCTTATCCCCTACCTCAAACTGACGTGGTTTTGCGCGCTTATTGTAATTTTTCGCCTGCTGAGCCTTAGCTCGTTTGAGATTATCTTGCGCGAGAGAACAAACCTCTTCCAGTTTGTTGCGCAAGTCCGCGACGTACTGGTAGGTAGTGCGTACTTCCTCTACAGCGTGGTCGTCAGTCCACAGCTGTCTCAGTACGGCGATTGGGCCGCGTACGGTCCTCCCGTACAGGAGTTCAAAGGGAGAGAACCCCAAACTCGCTTGTGGTACTTCCCGGTATGCGAAAAGCATGGCTGAAATATACCGGTCCCAATCCTTGGGGCGGCCTTCGCACAATTTCTTGAGCGTGTGCTTTAGAGTCCCATTAAACCGTTCGACCAATCCGTTACATTGGGGGTGATACGGTGTGGTCGTGAGGTGCTTAATTGACATGAGACGATTCACCTCCGCCATCACACGACTCATGAATTGTGTCCCTTGATAGGTCAAGATCTCGTCGGGCACTCCGACTCTTGACCAGATAACAAACAGAGCTTCCGCGACGGTTTCCGTGTCAATGTTACGCAATGCTACGGCCTCCGGATAGCGTGTAGCATAATCGACGACCGTTAAAATATACCGATTTCCGTGCGCAGACGCGGGTTTTATCGGTCCGATTAAATCCATGGCGACACGTCTAAATGGTTCATCGATAAGGGGTGTACTCCCCAAGGGAATGGGTCGATGATCCGTTTTCGGTGCCATTCTCTGGCATTTGTCACAGGAGAAACAGAACCGTTTTACGTCTCCCTGGACCCCTGGCCAGTAAAACTCTTTTACAAGACGGTCACGTGTCTTAGCAATTCCCATGTGTCCACCCATGAGACTTTCGTGTGCAAGCTTCAGCACTTCACAACGCTTTTCCTTTGGCACAACGACTTGCTTAAATTGTTCGTTGTGTTTCCTGGCGTGGCGATACAAGATTCCCTTCTTGTAGACGAACTTCACCGCGCCGTTCGTAGTTTCCCTTTCCGTTCCTGCTTCTGCGTGTTTATGCAACTGCGCCAGAGTTGCGTCTTCCTGTTGCAGCTTCCTCAACTCAGCTGGAAGAACATTACTAACCGGTGTCGATGTAACTTGGATCGGCTTCGGTTTCGGCTGTCGACTCATGGCCCTGGTCTCAACAGCACTCACTGGCATAGGTGTACATGTTTCGGGGTTCGGCTGGGACAACACATAACGGCATCCCAATATGACGTCATGTGATAGACCTTCCAAGCAAGCAGCTGCAATTTTCCCCTTTACGTATGGTGAATCGAGGTCAATGACAGCTACTGGTAATGAGTCACGCGCGCAGTTCGCGTACTGAACTTCTATTACCTCCACTGTATAGTCCTCCGGCTTGACATACTTCTTGTCGACAAGCGCGGGGACGCTGCACCCAGTGTCATACAAAATGGTGGCACCTTCACCATTGACAGTTGCGGCCGCAAGGTTGGCTGGGTTGCGACTCGCTTCCGGCACGCACTCCTTCCTAGCAACGACATTCACCTGGGTCTGCCTGCCCTTCGGACAGTCCCTGGCAAAATGCCCCAGGCGCTTGCAGTTAAAACAAGTCGGCGGCCCTCGCCGACTTGCAAGTCCTGGTTTCGTGGGTGAGGCCTGTCCAGGTCGATAGGTGGCATCCCTACCTGTAGTTGCCCCTCCGACCTTCCCGTCGCCCTGACGGTTGCGGACAGCAGGCTCAACCTCCCCCATACGACGCGACTCAGAGGGTCGGGGTCGATCCGCGCCCCCGGAACCTCCACTCTTCGAGTGCGCCTGCTCGTATCGCTCCGCCATGTTAGCGATCTCTTCGAGCGTCCGGTGTTCTCTTTCGGCTAAGAAGACTGTCAATTCGCGACGGTACGTACCCAGGACATGTTCCTTGAGTATTACCTCGCGTAGCCCGTCGTACGTGCGTTCGACTTCAGCCATTTTCATCCACTTGTCAAATAAACCTCGAACACGGTTGTGGAATTGAGAGTGGGTCTCTGTTACCTTTTTCGCAGAGTCCCGAAAAAGTTTCCGGTAAGTCTCGGCGGTCAGCCGATAATGGCAGAGAAGGGCCTTCTTGAGGGCATTGTAGTCATCAGCCTCTTCTGCAGCTAAGCCGTGGTAGACTTCCCGAGCTGCACCTTGCAAAAAGGCTGAGACATTAATGGCCCAGTGATGTTCAGGGACCTGATGAGCGTGTGCGAGTTTCTCGAACTGCAGGAGAAAATCGTCAATAGCCTCCTCCCTGTCATTGAAGCGTGGCATGTTGATCTGGACCATCCGGTGGTCGATGAATGGTCGACCGGTCGTTCCAGAGCTTGTACTGGCGTCGTCCCGTCCGTTGGTCCTAGCTTAAACTCTCACCTTTTCCATCTCCAGAGTGTGGGCGAGTCTGGCTAGCTCCAGCTCTCTTTGGGTTTCTCTGTCTGCTGCTATCTTGGCTAGCTCCAGCTCTCTTTGGGTTTCTCTGTCTGCTGCTATCTTGGCTAGCTCCAGCTCTCTTTGGGTTTCTCTGTCTGCTGCTATCTTGGCTAGCTCTTTGTCCGCTGCTATCTTGGCTAGCTCCAGCTCTCTGTCCGCTGCTTTTTCGGCCTTCCATTCCTTGATCCTTTCTTCTATAAAGGCCGCCAGGCGATCTCCCTCATATCCGAGCTCTTCAGACCCCATAGCTCGATATTCCTTTATCATTTGCCTTTCGGTGGCCATTATAACTAATGTAAAGTGATACCTTGTCTCAATATTCTAACAAGACACAGCTACTTGTAATACAAGTTTAAATACTTACCTGTCGATAGCAACTAATTTCGTTCAGGTAAGATATTTGTTCGATATCTGCTTCACCAGTACTACTAGTAATGGAAGGTTTACAAAGCATGCACATATGACAATAAAATGCAAGATGAGAAAATCATAAAACAAATACAAAGAATGGAAAATATCTCACACTGTTCCCTAATACTCCTACAAATAACTTTAGGCCCTAAAATAATATATGTCTAATTCATATCCCGGACGAAGCGCCCACTGTGAAGTGTCGTTTAGTAGGGGTGGGGTTCTTCCTATAGACTTTAAAGAATTATGAGGAAGTTCCCCTGGTCCGCATTCAGAATGTTTACTTCTGGACAATATATTATATATGGCTACGAACCCCCAGTCAGCAATGCCGACAGTTAAATTAAAAGAAATACAAAGATGAAATTTAAACAACAATTTAATAAATGAAAATTTTAAAGATATTAAGCAATCAATGTCACTCTTGACCCAATGATCCCTAGATCATCATTTGATTTCAGTGTGAGGAATATTTTCCCTTCTTGAGTGTTACTCATCTAAATAAGTCTCCTTTCGTCTTTCTCTCCTTCCGATTCCTCTACTTCCGTTTCCTCTTCTATCTCTACTTCCGTTTCCTCTTCTATCTCTACTTCCGTTTCCTCTTCTACCTCTACTTCCGTTTCCTCTTCTACGGTATCTCTTGAGGTCACCCGAAATTCACTCGGTATCTCTCAAATTCACTCGGAATTCTTTCCATGGCATCCGAAATTTCCCCGGAATTCTCTTCAACGTCACCCGAAATTTCTCTCAACGTCACCCGAAATTATCTCAACGTCACCCGAAAGCTTCCTGTTGAAAGGTATAATGCATTAGCATATGGTGATGAATATTAGCTCACACTAAGTCACTGAATTGAACTATCAGTTTTAGGCGGGACATTTTTGGTCACGCATGCGCACACATCGAAATTCCCATACGCTTCCGCCGCTTACAAAATGGCGCCACAACACAATCTCACAAAGAATTCAAACATCTACATACTGAGCCCTATCAGTATATACATTCAAATATTTCAAATATCATTGTATTATAATATTACTACTATTAGTAAAATGACTATCTATATATTTATATATATGTCCTACACAAGCGTACCGAATCCACAATATTCACATTCAAATTGCAATAACGGAAATCCGTTAACTCAATGGCAAAATATCATTACGTAAACAAAGTGCTAGTCTACCATAATATACCTACACAAAGAATTATAATATTAATTCTTATAGCGGCTAGCAACAATACAATTCTTCACGAAATAATATGCACACCTATTACTAACAAAAGGAGAGCAACATTTTACCTCACAAAATAAGGGGTAATATAATATCATGAAGAAGATGCAACGAATTTACATCATAATCAATTGCAAGCAAAGGTACTAACGAACATCACGAAAGATGCAAAATATTAATATCATAATTAACTATTCATACTACAATACAAGTAAAATGAATATACATACGAGAACCTTCAATTCCGCAGACGTGTCAAGCAGAAATCAAACAAAATCACACTGACCTTTGAAGCTATCTTAAGATTCCCTTGATTTCTAAAATCTGAGTCTGCCACCAATTTTCGTCTGGCCGTACGGAGTTCTACTCTCTTCTCAATTCTTGTAGCAACTGACGAATTCTTACTAAACATGAATTATTATCGCAGATTCCAATCAAGTGCCCACCCTCAGCGAATTCTGATTGGATGGCGATCGACTCTGGTCAGTTGTTTGACTGTCAATCATCCGAATGTCTGTCTGTGTGTCTATCAATTGTTACAGTCTTCTTATTAGGCGCTGTCCTGTCCTTTGATGTGGTTACGTCACCCGTCCGCGATGGACACAGTCTCCTCTCCCCTCGAGAGCTAACAAAGACCATCTTACGTAAGGGGATTAGCTAACTTTTAGAACAATTTGAACATCACAGCTGGGTCAGGCAGACATACAATTTATACATGTACAAGGCCAGTCAGAATCACATGTTATAGTTACTTATACCTACATACAAGGGGTTGGAGTAAAATCGTCACAAAGTCCTACTTAGTGAACAAAACACAAATTATATCTACAAATGGAATACACTCCAGCCTAGTTGATGTATGTTATGGTGTTCCACAGGGATCTGTTCTTGGACCTGTTCTCTTCATTCTGTACATTCATCCGCTCTCAAGTGTCATAGGTCATCACCCAGTGTCGCACCAATTGTACACTGATGACACCCAAATATACAAGTCTAGCCACCCAACTGAAGTTGATGCTACCATCCATGGAGTAGAGAAGTGCATTTCGGATGTGAAATCATGGATGACATTTAACAAACTGCAGATGAATGGTGATAAAACTGAGGCTATTCTGATCACAACACAAAGACTTTCTCGTCCACATCCTTTACCTCAGACAATAAATATCAGCAACACCAACATTAAATTCTCACAGTCAGTACGGAATCTAGGTGTTACTCTAGACAGTACTCTCATATTCCACCAACATGTGATGAACATCTGCAGGGCTGCATATCTTCTATTGAGACGCATCAGTTCCATTCGTAAATATCTTTCTGTTGATGCCACGAAAACACTTGTGTGTTCATTAGTACTTTCAAGACTGGACTATTGTAACTCAATTCTGTCTGGTTCATCACAATATTTACTCCAGAAACTTCAAAAAGTTAAAAACACAGCTGCACGGATCATCTTTAGAGTACCTCGTTCAGAGCACACCTCACCACTGCTCCCCTACTCTGGCTATCAATTCGATACAGAATCAAACACAAAATTTGTTCTCTGTGCTATATTTCAATGACAGACTCCAGTCCAACATACCTATCCAGCCTCACCCATGTGTATACACCAGCTAGATCCTTACGCTCTTCTTCTGATAATCGTATACTCATTGTTACAAAGGTGAAAACAAAGTCATATGGACAACGTTCGTTTGCATACCAGGGCCCGGCAAAGTGGAACGAATTGCCCATTGAAATTAGACACAAAGACACAGTGGTCCCTTTTAAGAGTGCTCTCAAGACTCACCTGTTTCAACTTCAGGGACAAACTTAGCGACCTAATCATGTTTTGTATCTTATATATTTTCAGCATGTTTTAATGTTTTCGAATTTCATTGTTTTTGTCATTTGTTGTTCTGTAATGTAATCATATCATTATTGATGGTGTAAAGCGCTTAGAGCTTTTAAAGATTAGGCGCCATACAAAGTCCTCATTATTATTATTATTATTATTATTATTATTATTATTATTATTATTATAACATTTGTAGTAGTAATTCTATATTGTTGTGTATATTTAATTTTCTTTGTTAGTTTTACTTCATTACATGCTATAGCAATATAACATTTAATTAGTAATTCTATACTGTTGTGTATATTTAATTTCCTTTGTTAGTTTCATCTCATTGCATGCTATAGTAATATAACATTTAATTAGTAATTATAAAGTGTTGTGTATATTTAATTTTCTTTGTTAGTTTAACTTCATTACATGCTATAGTAATATAACATTGATTGTTCGACTTGACCTTGTCCAAAATTGAAGTCTTTTCTGCTTGACCCCAATCGACTTCTGTATTTTATTTATTGTAGATACATATTGCTTAACTATGTTATTCTCTATGTGCATTTGTTAAACATAAATATTATTAATTATATGAGAAATACCTATTTTTGGAGGGGTCATAGCTTTGGAATTTCCCAAGTGAATTTTACAGATTTTTTAAATTTTATAAACATCAGAATCATCCTAGAAGGTTATTTTCCATTAGGCAATATTTGTTTAAGATATAGAAAATGCTGGTTGTGAACTGAGCTCAAGAGAAGGACTTCATATATTGCAACTCAGAGGATTCTATCATTCGTGCTTTTAACATTATGACTTTCAGGTTTGTATTGGGTTGTGTCTAGATGAAATGAATTGTGTTTCTTCAAACTATTGAATTCAAAGTGATTATTTTATCTGGAAATACAGAACTGCACGTTTAACATCCTCTGGTGAGACATTCACTGGAATGTATTGTGCATTTAAGCATGGAATAATATTTATGTGATTCAAGAAAAGATTGTTGGCACACCAACACACTAGGAGCTATAACAGTCACTTCACACCTTCAGTTTTTAGATTTATTCTGGACTTCTGGACGTCTGGATTATTTTTGGGATTTAATTTGCAATACCGTAAGTTCTTTTGATCATTTTCTCTTTGTATTCTACGGAAATAAATTACAACTGTCCTAAACTATTTATGTTATTTATGTTACTCGTAACAAAACAGTCGGTGACTGATTTAGGTACTTGCAAATTTTAAAGGTGATTTAACTTTTACATATTGCAAGCTCAGTAATGACTTGCCTTGCAGGGATCCCGAGTGGCCGAGTGGTCTAAAGCGCTGTCCGTTACGGATCACTGCCATCTCACCTCTGTCTGCGTGGGTTCGTGTCTCGAATTCGGTCAATGTGGGTATGTGAGAAAGCTTGCCAGTAACTTCTCGTGGGTCGGTGGTCATTCCGGGGTTATGCGGGTTCTTTCTCCACCATTAATACTGGCCGCCATGTATAGCCTATATTGTGCTGAAAAATGGCGCTAAACCATAAAAAACAAACCCAAAAAGAACTTGCCTTGCTGTAACAGACATCTACTAATTAGACATGAGTTAAAATGACACAGAAATGACGTACAACGTACAGCAAACAGTGGCAAATATAATTAAGAATCGGTAAGGATTTCGTTATCGGTTGGTTATCGAATAAAGGAATATAAGATAAGAGGTAAATATGAAAAATTTATAATCGATATCATATTTAGCTCAGTGCTTGAATGTTCTCTAGTTATTTCTATTATAACTTTTTGTGTGGCACTCTCAAATATTTCTTCAATGTCATTATTTTCAATTATTTGCTTTATGTACATTTCGATAATGCAAGATATCAGTGATTAGGACTATCCTCGTGACATTATATAAATCAATTGTCTCCCAATAATTGAGAAATATAATGCATAGCAACAAAAAGTATTATAATAATGAAATGGATCGATTACAATATATGTTGTTATCGGATTATTGAGACATACACTGTTTCAAAATGATATGCATCAAAATGTAACTTTCCACTTAATTAGGAGACATTTAATAACACAAACATTAAATGTTCAATGTTTAACAGCTGGACATATCTTTATTGCCAAAAGCCGTTCCAAGGAAATGCTCTTAGTCTCCTTAGTCTCGTCATGTTTGTATGTCTGTTTGTGTCTCTCTCTCTCTCACAATATATATATATATATATATATATATATATATATATATATATATATATATATATATATATATATATATATATATATATTCTGAGAAAAAGAGACAGAGAGATAGATTAATGAGGCTCATATTCAATTTAACGCTTTTGGAATATATAAATTAGAGCAACCCTTTTTAGTACTTTAAATGATTTTATCAAAATTAAAAATTTACAACTTCTTATAGCATTTACATGTCTGTGAGAGTTTTCATTTAAATGTGTATGCATTACATATATGTTGACCAGAGCATTGCAACATTTCCTGGAAGTGGTTTGTTGACCCGAAATTAAACTGATTCGTTAATGCCACTTTCATTAGCAGTTATTCAGAATAGTTCTAAATGCTTTTAGCTAAAGTAATCAACTAATACATTCTATAGTTATTTTGATTATCTTTATTCAATGGAATTAATTTAGGTGTGCTCCAGTCTTCCTGGAAATAAGAAGCTTCAAGAAAAGCAAGTCTTTAAATGAATCAATGTTCTTGGGTCGCTGTATTAATTGTATTGTACTTTTCCTTATAGTCGTACATGAGAGCTGGCGGATAGTATAAGAATTCTAATTCTTATCTACATGTATTTATCAAGATGTAATTTGGTTTAGAATAATTAAAAACATGTTCGATGCAGTTGTTCTTTAAGCATTTTCGCAAAGCGCATCAACAAATGTTTGTTTAGTAGATATATTTGTTAAACTATATACCTAGTACAACCTGATGTTTAAACTTGAAAGATCAGCACTAAAATTGTATTTTAACGTGTCCTAACCATATCTCTATAAATGACATTAAAATCTATATCTAAAACAATCTTCATAGAAATAATTTTGAAACGAGTAGTGCTTGTTATGTGAACTTTACTAAAGTATCAGATTATTTATATCTGTATAACATGCCCATTGTTTTATAATTTGTCCACTAGAAAACTCAGGAAAACATTGAGGGCTTATATTTTTATTAAAGCATGTATGTGATAACAAATACGGACATATCACGAGTCTATGCTCTTACAATAAGTAACAGTAATTAGTGAAGACAAGAAGCCATGTACAATTTTAATAAATAATTAATTTCCCTAGAATGCAAAGTGAAAAATGTGAAAAAGAACGTACGGTATTGCAACAATAATCCGAGAATTAAAGACACTAAGACCTTGTAATGCAAAATCCTGAATCAAACTCAGTTAAAGTTCCGAAGAGATCCATAATTGAAAGCGATGACGTGTCTGTAATATGCAATAAAGTACTCATGTATCAACGGTCTCTTTTTGAATCACATAAATATTTTAAGCTTTGAATACAGTATCAATTTCTTTATGTAAGAATTGTAACAGGGCACTTTTTTGTTTCCAGATAAAATAATCACTTGAATTCAATAATTGACAGAAAATAACATTCAGCAAAATTGGTCACATTATGATACAACTTAAAGTGCTAAATGTTAAAACACGACTGGTCACATTATGATACAACTTAAAGTGCTAAATGTTAAAGCACGACTGGTACATTCATCATAGTCACAAGATAATTTAGTTCTCTGCTTGATTCCAGGTCACAATTAACTTTTTCTAAAAATAATCCATGGAAAATAGCCTTCTCGAATGATCTAATAATCCTTGTTTAATTACAACACATAGCCGATACAATTCACGTCATCATCATTATAGTGAATTGACCTGGGGTAGTCGTTGAGGCACTGTGCAGTTGAACATCTGACCAGTTCTCTCCACTTGTCTCGATCATG
The DNA here is from genome assembly GCA_030141615.1 of Unio pictorum. Classification (NCBI taxonomy): domain Eukaryota; kingdom Metazoa; phylum Mollusca; class Bivalvia; order Unionida; family Unionidae; genus Unio; species Unio pictorum. The sequence continues at coordinate 7,109,336 of JARLTB010000194.1, forward strand.
TGCCAATGCTTGTGTTTCTGCAAAACTTTTCCTGTGCCATTCTGTGATCTTGTCAGTCCATTTTTTTTTCTTTGTCCACCTCTCCTAATGCCACACTGTACGCTACCCTGACGTACTGCTGTGGATAGACTGATGGTTCCAAAGACATGGCCATACCATTTCAGCTTTGTCTTGCTAACAGTGGAAAGTAACTCTTCATAAAGGCCTACGTTGTGCCTGATGGTGTTACGCACTTCATTTCAAGTGCATGGATTCTTCGTTGTAATTCTGTTGTCAGGGCTCAGGCCTCACATGAATACAAAAAGACTGAGATGACTAGCGCTCTTAATAGTCTGATTTTAGACAGATAGTATTGCCTCTCCAGATGAGTCCTAGCTTTGACATATTGCCGTTGAGTGTGCCACACGTGAATATATTTTGGCGCTTGATCCCTCTTTGCTGATCATGGAACCAAGATATTTGAACTGGCCCACTGTTTCTGATTCCTGTCTTCTGACTTTAATCTTGGCTGAGATTTGTTTGCCACTATTTGTCATCAGCTTTGTGTTATCGGCGCTTATCTCCATGTCAAATCTAGAAGATATTTCATCCAGGTTCTTCCCTAAGGTGGCAAGATCGTCTTCACTGCCTGCCAGACCATCAATGTCGTCTGGAAATCGTAGGTTGGTGATGTTACGCCTTCCTATTATGACTGTCCCACAGTGGTTTTCCAGGGTTTCGCTCATGATGCGCTCCAAGTAGATATTGAAAAATGAGGGTCACAGGAGACAGCCTTGACGTATTCCAACTGTTGTCTTGAACAAGTTCCATACATAACCTTGAGCAATTACTGCACTGGTAGATTTGGCGTTCAGCTGCTTGATGGTATTGATCAACATTTGACCCATGTTGTACTTCGTCATTGTGGCCCACAACTGTCATGCCACACTGTCAAAAGCTTTTTTGAAATCTATGAACACATGATAGATGTCTTATTGATGCTACAAGTACGTTCCACACAGAACCATAAGATTTAATATTTGTTCTATTGTGCTTTTTCCGCTCTGGAACCCTGCATGTTTGTCAGCAATTATTTATTCTGCGTGTGGTTTCAGTCTGGTCAAGATGATCTTCATCAGCTGATGAAACTGGCAGTTCTCTAATTTTGGCACAGCTGGAGGTAGCTTTTTTGGGGGAGTGTTATAATCAGTAACCTGTGTCCACCGTGCTGGCCATTCACCTGTGTGTCAGATCTTGTTGCAGATTTTTGTAAGTACCTCTATCACTGATTCCCCCATTACTGATAAGTACAGCTGGTATGGTGTCTTCCCATTCTTCAGTGCTCTTATTGCATAAAATTGACATAGGAATGATCATAAATAAACATTGACCCTGATTAACATATTTACGCCTTCTCGTTTACCTGAATAATAATCCTGATAATAATGTCGTACACATAGAGAATAATGAAAATGATATTAGTTGTTTAGTTAAATATAAATATTGTTAAACATTTTTAAAAAGACAATCGGGTGAATCAATAAGGAACTCAATTTTGGATAAGACCAAATCCACCATTCAATGTTACATTACAATAGCATGCATACAGAGTCATCCAATTATCTTTCCAGTTGAACATAACTAACCTTGCAAGAAGAAATAACAAATTATGTAATGTAGTCATATCATTATAGATGTTGTAAAGTTCTTAGAGCTTCTAAAGTTTGGGCGCTGTACAAAATCCTCATTGTTATTATTATTATTATTATTATTATTATTATTATTATTATTATTATTATTATTATTATGTACAACCTGTGTTAAACAGCTCACATTTCGAATTAGTTCCTAATCGTAATAATACAGTAGGCAAATTCTTGGAAAGATTATTTAGTCACTTTAGGTTGGACAAATATGACTGAAAAGAAACCATTGGTCATGTTCCGTTCTACCAAGGCGACTCGGAAGGATACGTTGAGTTGATGACATTAGTTTGGGCAAATGGGACTGGGAGGGATTGGTTGGTTACACCAGGTTGGACTAATGAAGGTTACGAATGCGTACTGAAAGATAAGACAAAACCGATGCATAAGCTAACTAAGCTAACAATATGTCAAGGCTTCGTTTTTACAATAACAATAAAATAACCTGAAGAAAGAGAGAAACAGAAACGATCCGCTTGAGTAAACAGGCATTAATAAATAATTCAAAGTGAACTTTTTCCCTTGCACTAAAATGATTCTTTGCATTACAGAAAGAAATATTTTGTACTATAGCGATTGTCCAAAACAGAATCTGAGATGATCACATTATTGCGTTATCTGTCTATGGAACGCCTAAACAGATGTGAAAGTTTGTATCTCCAATCTATTTTTGCAAAAGGTTATCATCCCAATTCTACAACTATACTTCAATTCAGACAAGCTATGTTTAGTGGCTCTACTGTGTATATATTAAAAACTTGAAAGGAAAGAATAATGCGTGGGTATATTTAGTGGTTCTACTATGTCTATATTGAAAACTTGAAAGGAGAGAACTAGGCGTGGATATATTTAGTGGTTCTACTATGTATAAATTGAAAACTTGAAAGGAGATAATTATGCGTTGGTATGTTTCTGCATGATAAACCAGATTCCGTCATTAAGGAGAACGACCAGATGAATTGTAAAGACAGCATGACAATTGAAAGGATATGATAGTTGTTTGAACAGTTGGGCTGACAAAAAGTTGTGAGGATTAGAGGAAAATTAAATCAGCAATCATTGAAGCTTTTAAAAATATTAACCAAAACGCTATACTGCAAGACAGCGATTCTAACAACTTTGGTGATGAAATCATTTCATTACATAATATCACGATGTTAGCCTCCTGAATGCTAAACATTGGTATGGCAATAGAAGCTTTATCACATCCACCAAACACGTGTGCAATATATTGGATATTTCTGGTGAGAAATCGCCAAGTAGACAATACAAGGTATGGGAAATGCATTTCTGAATCTTGCCTAAGAAATTCTACATTTACACCAATTTTAACATTATTCTACATAAATCAAAATTATGCGACAAAGTGCCGACTTAAAACTTTGCAACTATATGTACGTAACAATATATTTAGAGCGCAATAAATATGAAGATATATATATATATATATATATATATATATATATATATATATATATATATATATATATATATATATATATATATATATATATTGCAGAACGTAAGCAAGGAAGATACTTCTGCATGTTTTTGATTTAATGAAAAGTTGTGTTGAGCCTATTAAATGCAGAAGCAAACATTAGCAAATGTGTAGGCTGTGCTTTAACTTTATGAAGCAGGACTGTCATAGTAATGGAGGAAATTAAATATATATGTAAAGGTTGATATATGATACTCGAATCATAAACGTTATAATTCCACTACACTATTTCATAGTCGTGATAAGGAGAAAACAGAAGAGAGGGACGCTATATGAGTAAAATATTTCGATTAATTAATTGGATAATGTTGGCTTTAATTAAATGTATAATAGAGGGCTCTGCATACGTTCACTGTAATTTTTATTACAAATGTCCACACTATATGCCATTACTTATTAAAGGTGTTATGTATTATCGATATAAAGTTTTCCACCTTTATAGTTTTCATGTGTTATGTATTACCGGCATACAGATTTACCCCTATATAGTTTTCATGTTGCACATACCACGGTACTTTTTATTGCTGTACCCTTATTCCGGTGGCTTCATTTCTCGCATCATCTAAGTTAAATAACGTTGTCAACGTGCTACTCTGGCTACGTGGGGTTCACAATATTATTGAACCTTGAAATAGTACAGTCCCTTCGCTAACTAATCAAACTAAATACGTTACAGCAATACCGTGAAAATATATTACTTTGCTTCTTCATATTCATTGATGACATTTAATTTTATTATAGCATATATTTGTAATTACATATAATTTTCAATAATTTTCAATAACAACGTGTGAGGCAAACTCTTTGTAAAAATATTCTGAATCCTTAACAGGTAACAAAACTATTGAACTTAAATCCTGGAGATGGTTTTTATGATCAAATCGTGGAAAAAAATACCTTTAAGGTTTGAAAAAACGTTGACTGTATCCGATTCAGTAGATGCCTGCATAAATCTTTGACTCCTGATTTCTAGCAATTTAAAGCTATTATTGGTTTTAGACACCGTGTAATTGCTATTCAGAGATATCAAATTGCCCTTCGGACTTTCGATAATCAATACTTTATTCAATATTATATTAGCACACATCCCCCGCCTTTATTTTAGTCAAGTTTGTAAAATCCTTTTGGAATTAAAACAGTTTTTCTTAAATTCGCATCGTTAATGTGATATAATCTTACATTTTTTTCTAATCATTCGAAATATTATAATAACCATTTAGGAAAAATGTTTAGTGTTATGAAATAAATACTTACCACCTTACCTTTGTCATCACAATGATTTAACGAATACAGTTCCAATCCATGTTATCCATCAATGGTAATGAATAAGAGACATTTATGCAACTATGAGATAAAGATATTTTCTTTAAATAATGTTATTACGGTACGTCATGCTATGACTTTAGTCTTTGAGATTTCTAATTTTCCCTTTTTTACTCTACAATATAACTTCCTGTGTTGTTTATTTTCGTCCTGGCTGCTTTTTTTTTATTTCCTTGCTTATTTTGTACTCAGTACCTATATGAGTTAGCTATGATCACAAACGTCCTTTTTGCTTATTTGATCATTGCATGCACTCAGTACCTATGAGTTAGCTGTGATGGTAAACTGTCTCTTTGCTTATTTGAGCATTGCATATTTTGTATTAAGTACCTATGAGTTAGCTATCATGCCAAATTTCCTCTTTGCAAATTTTTACTCAGTACCTATGAGTTAGCTATGATGGCAAACTTCCTCTTTGCATATTTTGTACTCATTACCTATGAGTTCGATACCATGGCAAACGTCCTGTTTACATATTTTATACTCAGTACCTATCAGTTAGCTATGATGGCAAACTTCCTCTTTACTTGTTGTACACTCAGTACCTATGAGTTAGATATCATGGCAAACGTCCTATTTACATATTTTGTACTCAGTACCTATGAGTTAGCTATGATATCAAGGCAAACTTCCTATTTACATATTTTGTACTCAGTACCTATGAGTTAGCTATGATATCAAGGCAAACTTCCTATTTACATATTTTGTACTCAGTACCTATGAGTTAGCTATGATATCAAGGCAAACTTCCTATTTACATATTTTGTACTCAGTACCTATGAGTTAGCTATGATATCAAGGCAAACTTCCTATTTACATATTTTGTACTCAGTACCTATGAGTTAGCTATGATATCAAGGCAAACTTCCTATTTACATATTTTGTACTCAGTACCTATGAGTTAGCTATGATATCAAGGCAAACTTCCTATTTACATATTTTGCACTCAGTACCTATGAGTTAGCAATGGTGGTAAACGTTCTCTTTGCTTATTTGAGCATTGCATATTTTGTACTCAGTACCTATGAGTTATCAATGATGGCAAACTTTCTATTTTGCTTGTCTTGAACTCAGTACCTATTATTTAGCTATGATGGTAAACGTCCTCTTTGCATATTTTGTACTCAGTACCTATGAGTTAACTATGATGGCAAATTTCCTCTTTTCATATTTTGTACTCAGTACCTATGAGTTAGCTATGATGGCATACTTCCTCTTTTCATATTTTGTACTCAGTACCTATGAGTTGGCTATGATGGTAAACTTTCTCTTTGTTTATTTGAGCATTGCATATTTTGTACTCAGTATCTATGAGTTAGCTATGATGGCATACTTTCTCTTTGCATATTTTGTACTAAGTACTTATGAGTTAGCTATGATGGCAAACTTCCTCTTTTCATATTTTGTATTCAGGACCTATGAGTTAACTATGATGGCATACTTTCTCTGCATATTTTGTACTCAGTACCTGTGAGTTAACTATGATGGCAAACTTCCTCTTTGCATATTTTGTAGTCAGTACCTGTGAGTTAACTATGATATCAAGGCAAACTTCCTATTTACATATTTTGTACTCAGTACCTATGAGTTAGCTATGATATCAAGGCAAACTTCCTATTTACATATTTTGTACTCAGTACCTATGAGTTAGCTATGATATCAAGGCAAACTTCCTATTTACATATTTTGTACTCAGTACCTATGAGTTAGCTATGATATCAAGGCAAACTTCCTATTTACATATTTTGTACTCAGTACCTATGAGTTAGCTATGATATCAAGGCAAACTTCCTATTTACATATTTTGTACTCAGTACCTATGAGTTAGCTATGATATCAAGGCAAACTTCCTATTTACATATTTTGTACTCAGTACCTATGAGTTAGCTATGATATCAAAGCAAACTTCCTATTTACATATTTTGTACTCAGTACCTATGAGTTAGCTATGGTATCAAGGCAAACTTCCTATTTACATATTTTGCACTCAGTACCTATGAGTTAGCAATGGTGGTAAACGTTCTCTTTGCTTATTTGAGCATTGCATATTTTGTACTCAGTACCTATGAGTTATCAATGATGGCAAACTTTCTATTTTGCTTGTCTTGAACTCAGTACCTATTATTTAGCTATGATGGTAAACGTCCTCTTTGCATATTTTGTACTCAGTACCTATGAGTTAACTATGATGGCAAATTTCCTCTTTTCATATTTTGTACTCAGTACCTATGAGTTAGCTATGATGGCATACTTCCTCTTTTCATATTTTGTACTCAGTACCTATGAGTTGGCTATGATGGTAAACTTTCTCTTTGTTTATTTGAGCATTGCATATTTTGTACTCAGTATCTATGAGTTAGCTATGATGGCATACTTTCTCTTTGCATATTTTGTACTAAGTACTTATGAGTTAGCTATGATGGCAAACTTCCTCTTTTCATATTTTGTATTCAGGACCTATGAGTTAACTATGATGGCATACTTTCTCTGCATATTTTGTACTCAGTACCTGTGAGTTAACTATGATGGCAAACTTCCTCTTTGCATATTTTGTACTCAGTACCTGTGAGTTAACTATGATATCAAGGCAAACTTCCTATTTACATATTTTGTACTCAGTACCTATGAGTTAGCTATGATATCAAGGCAAACTTCCTATTTACATATTTTGTACTCAGTACCTATGAGTTAGCTATGATATCAAGGCAAACTTCCTATTTACATATTTTGTACTCAGTACCTATGAGTTAGCTATGATATCAAGGCAAACTTCCTATTTACATATTTTGTACTCAGTACCTATGAGTTAGCTATGATATCAAGGCAAACTTCCTATTTACATATTTTGTACTCAGTACCTATGAGTTAGCTATGATATCAAGGCAAACTTCCTATTTACATATTTTGTACTCAGTACCTATGAGTTAGCTATGATATCAAGGCAAACTTCCTATTTACATATTTTGTACTCAGTACCTATGAGTTAGCTATGATATCAAGGCAAACTTCCTATTTACATATTTTGTACTCAGTACCTATGAGTTAGCTATGATATCAAGGCAAACTTCCTATTTACAAATTTTGCACTCAGTTCCTATGAGTTAGCAATGATGGTAAACATTCTCTTTGCTTATTTGAGCATTGCATATTTTGTACTCAGTACCTATGAGTTATCAATGATGGCAAACTTTCTATTTTGCTTGTCTTGAACTCAGTACCTATTATTTAGCTATGATGGTAAACGTCCTCTTTGCATATTTTGTACTCAGTACCTATGAGTTAACTATGATGGCAAATTTCCTCTTTTCATATTTTGTACTCAGTACCTATGAGTTAGCTATGATGGCATACTTCCTCTTTTCATATTTTGTACTCAGTACCTATGAGTTGGCTATGATGGTAAACTTTCTCTTTGTTTATTTGAGCATTGCATATTTTGTACTCAGTATCTATGAGTTAGCTATGATGGCATACTTCCTCTTTGCATATTTTGTACTCAGTACTTATGAGTTAGCTATGATGGCATACTTCCTCTTTTCATATTTTGTATTCAGGACCTATGAGTTAACTATGATGGCATACTTCCTCTGCATATTTTGTACTCAGTACCTGTGAGTTAACTATGATGGCAAACTTCCTCTTTGCATATTTTGTACTCAGTACCTGTGAGTTAACTATGATGGCAAACTTCCTCTTTTCATATTTTGTATTCAGGACCTATGAGTTAACTATGATGGCATGAACGTTTCTCAGCATAAATGTCAGTTGTGGTATTACAGTATCCGACAGTGCCTGTTATATTAGCTGATCGCCATTTGATGCATATCTCGTCTATTTCTCTTTGTTTGTTTTACATATAATTCTTTCAACTCATTTTATTTTGATTCATTTTGTACGCATCAATTATTATTATCATCCTCTAGTTTGTTGCATTATTGTTGTTTTTTTTTTACAGTTATGTTCGTGCTAAGCTGGTTTCGACTCATGTAATAGCATGACAGAACGTGACGGTATATATTTTTTTTAAAAAAAAATAATTTCTAAAATCATGATTATGATGAAGATTAATATAAGTAAGAATCCATTTCTGGTGAATATTATATTTATAAGTCATCTAACGATCGGTTGGAAACTCTTCAATTATCATCTACATATACTTCAAACGTTTTATGCAAAGCTTTTGGAAAGAATAAAACGGCTTTATTAAACATGACTTTCACATATCTTAAGATGAATATAATGTGAATAGACCTCAACATACCGTCAGACAGATAACTGTAACAAAATAATACAACTGTTGTAAAAGCATACAGAAAATGGATCTTACAAACTAACTTGATAGTTTCTCATATAGGTGGATGGGACGTCAGTTGTGAAAGAAGTGCAAATATATGGTAATAATATATATATATATATATATATATATATATATATATATATATATATATATATATATATATATATATATATATATATATATATATATATTCGATATTCGTGAAGCTACGAACATGTTAAACATCTAGAAGAAATAAACCATTAAAGCAACAGTTACAAATTGGTAGACAAAATTCATTTTTGAAAAGATAGAGTTGGACGAAACTGCAAGCGACTTATGATAATTATGCAGTGAATTTAAAAAAGGATATATTATTTTGCGGATGAACTTCAAATCGAAGAAAGCTTTATAAAATAGTTTATATGCAAGAATAAAATGCTAACATACTATTTAATCAGGACGATATAGAGGGATTAACAGGCTATGTAAAAACTGATGACACTATAGGATTTGATAGTCGTGGCTGGGTATTTATCGATGTGTACATTTAACTTATCGATCAAAGTAAATAATGTCCAAACACAATTTGTCAGTGATTCAATAAAATGTACAGATCCAATTACCCGACCTCGATAAATTAATCCTTTTAATTCCAATTATTCCAATTTTCTTCCTTTATAATATGAAATCAGCAGATTTAATCAACAAAACGTTCACTTTCATATACATCGAACTTTTCTGTCATTAGATTCTTAATTGTGATAATATACATTGTCCGATCTTCGCAAGCCAAAATTCTTGTATCCTTTATACAGTGATACGGGGTTGAATGTCATAGCGCATCATGCCAGTGACATATTATTGTGATCATTATTTTAATATATAAAATGGTTGTTGTGGTTAAACCAGACTATTCCTTTTTCCCGAAAATTACGCTTGTGTATGGCACGTGTTATTATAGCAAAGTTGTTGTTATTGCTACCAATTTAAATCTTTCAAACGCAGAATCGTGTCTATTTTAGTGAGAAACCTTGGTTGACATATGACCCTGACCTTTAATAACAGCTTGTGTAACATGTTGTCGAGGTAAATTTGTGCTTGTAAATCGGCAAAAGGAGTGAGCGGTGGCGTGCAGGAACGTCAATGCAACTACGGTGTTATAGTGGTCAATTAATTCAGGGGTTTATAAATTTTGATTGCAAATAACAGGGGTTAGGGTGGGATTGTATTGCTATTATTAAGGTGTAAGTCGTCAATCAGAGCACACCTCACCGCTTTTCTGTACCCTACACTGGCTATCCATTCGATCCAGAATCAAACACAAAATATGATCTCTGAACTACGTTTAACTGACTTACTCCAGTCAAACATACCTATCTGGACTCACCCATGCGTATACATCAGCAAGATACTTACGCTCCTCTTCTGACAATCGTACACTCATTATTCCAGCTATGAAAACAAACGAAGTTAAATAGACAACGTTTTTTTGCATATCAGGGCTCATCAACGTGGAACGAATAGCCCCTTAAAATGAGAGACAAAGACACAGTGATCCCTTTCAAGAGGGCTCTTAACACTTATATTTTGTTACTGCAATAACAAACTAATAATGTTTCCTACCTTAAATATTCTCAACACTTTTTGTATGTGTTCTAATTTAAGGGATTTTTGGGTAGGTGGGTGGATATTTGTAGTCATATCATGATAGATGTTATAAAGCGCTTAGAACTTCTAAAGATTTGGTGCTATACAAAGTTATTATTATCAGCATGGTGTGGATTTGTTTCTGGATTAGGTGTAAATTTTGTTTCTTTCCGGCAAACAATGCCACGTTATTCATCGTTGTAATTCAGTGCTTCTTTCAGGCAATCATAACAAAAGGTTTTTAGCTTTAACAAAATAAATGAAAGATAAGGAATCAAATGACAAGTTATATTTGACGCACATTATGTCAGCTTCTGCACCCATAATCATAGATTAAGTCGTTGTTTTGTTGAGTTGTGACCTAGGTCTTTCCAATAATGTGTGATTCCAAACCTCACGATGAATGTTATCATTTGTTACCTATTTCTTACATACATTTTCATGTGTTGTGCTGTCTGCTACACTGTGTCAAGTTATTACAAACCACGTATCGCCTGCTGGAGATATATTTGTTACTTGATCATTAATTCAAGTCATAATGATTGCTGGAGATTATTTGTTACTTGATCATTAATTCAAGTCATAATGATTGCTGAAGATATATTTGTTACTTGATCATTAATTCAAGTCATTGTGATGATTTAGTCTTAGCGAGTGAACCAAGCATGTTTTTCATACATCGGTGACATTACATCAATTTGTTCAGGCCACTTTTTGCCCGAATTCAACTATTCAGGTCCAGTAATGATAACGACGATTTTTTTTTATCTCTAACATTATCTGGTTAAAGGTCTAAAAATACTACAATGTACCGCTTAATGTTCTTTAAGACCACTATCAATCACATACATATTGGTTTCCAGTAGTATGTCTCCTGTCTTGATTTGCCGGAATCTTAAAGTTATCATTGATGATGTTGAATAGATCGTGTTAAAAGCTGAATCATCAGTTAAAGTTGTTAAATCATCTGACAACATGAGAGGATTGAAACTGGCTTTCATTTATACAGTTTTACGGCAATATTTTTCAATAAAAGATGGGGCTGAGTCGCAGGATGTTATGGCACTAAATCTTCAATGTCAGTGTGCTCAATCGTAATGTGCCGTGATACAGTTGATTGCTTCGTAAGCACGTAAATTTTGAAAGATTGAATTCAACTCAGAATTTTTAAAAGTCTTTTGTTTTAAGTAATATGCTGAGAACAGAGACAAAATGAACAATGTGTTTGGACTAGCTAAATGTTGTCTGCTTGACATATGTTCAAACTAATTCCATACAGTGCTGATCACGCAGTTTAGGTTGTGCATCATTCCATACAGTGCTTGTCAGAAAGTTTAGGTTTTGCATCATTCCATACAGTGCTGGTCAGTCAGTTTAGGTTTTGCATCATTCCATATAGTGCTGGTCAGTCAATTTAGGTTTTGCATCATTCCATACAGTGCTGGTCAGGCCGATTAGGTTTTGCATTATTCCTACAGTGCTGGTCAGGCCGTTTAGGTTTTATATCATTCCATCTAGTGCTGATCAGGCCGTTTAGGTTTTGCATCATTCCTACAGTGCTGGTCCGGCTGTTTAGGTTTTATATCATTCCATACAGTGCTAGTCAGGCTGTTTAGGTTTTATATCATTCCATACAGTGCTGGTCAGGCCGTTTAGGTTTTGCATCATTCCATACAGTGCTGGTCAGACAGTTTAGGTTTTGCATCATTCCATACGGTTCTAGTCAGGCAGTTTGGGTTTTGCATCATTCCATACAGTTCTAGTCAAGCAGTTTAGGCTTTGCATAATCTCATACAGTTCTGGTCAGACAGTGTAGGTTTTACACCATTCCATACAGTGCTGGTCAGGCAGTTTATGTTTTATATCATTCCATACAGTACTGGTCAGGCAGTTTAGGTTTTATTTCATTCCATACAGTTCTAGTCAGGCAGTTTAGGTTTTGCTTCATTCCATACAGTTCTAGTCAGGCAGTTTAGGTTTTGCTTCATTCCATACCGAGACTGTTCAGGCAGTTTCGTGATTACTCAGACGATATGGATTTGTTCATTTTATATAATTCTTGCTCATATAGTTTAGGGACACTATTCATAGAGCATGAGTTTTGTATCATCGCATACTAGTAACGTTATGTACATTTAATTGAATTGTTTGTTTGTTTTAAAACGTTTTATTACATGCTACTGTAATGTTAAGTTGTATGCTGGATTTGACCTTGTCCAAAACTGAACTGAGTTAATTTCAGCTTGATTTGATTGAAAAAACGTTGTTGTTTTTTTTTTCATTCTGTGCAAACAACTAACATATAGATCAATTATTATCTATGTTTATAAGCCTAATTTCAGGATCTGTATTAATAGAAGAAGTAAATAAATTGATTTGGTTCAGCGTTTTGGACTTTCCTAAGTGAGTTTCATAGGTTAAAGTTTTCATTTTCTAAACATCAGGGTCAATATACAAGATTATATTATATTAGCTAATGTATTTTGTTTAGAAAAAAATAAATGTGACCCGAGGTCAAGTAGAGACCAATATAGTCTTGCAATTGTGAGGACTCAGTAATTCGCACTTTACATCTAGCACCTTTAAGTTGTGTTACATGTTTGACCAGGAGGCTTGTGCTTTGGTTTGTTTTCTAATTATCGAATTCAAGTGTAAGTGATTTCAAATATATAAGTGCTCTGATAATTTTCTTGGATAAAGACTTTCACTGGAATTTATAGTGAATTCAAATCCGAAGATATTGTTTTGTCATTCAAACAAAAAACTATCCACACATCAACACCTCAATAGCTTAAAGAGACACGTCAGTAACTTCAGTTTTGGGATATGTTCTGCACTTTTACTGAGTATTTTAAGATTTTAAAGTACTAGGTTTTGCATCTGTAATTCCTTGATTATTATGATTGATCCTTCACACTTCTCTGTTAATTTGTTTAGAGCATATACTCGTAACAGTACTGTTAATGCGCTTAAGATTTATATCCTTCCGAATAAGACGACTGGATGAGGAGGTGAAATAGAGTTTGCAATAAGCAATAGCCACGATCTCAAATATTTTATGATTAATTTTAAATTATGAAATTTTACAAACTTCACCACAAAAAGACTATTGTACCTCAGACGTGTCACTGATTTCCTTCATTAGCCAATTATTAGGACATCGCAATTATAGAACTAAAAAAAAAATATCCTAACATTTCAGTTTGTAACACGATAAAGTTGGACCGAAGGTGTGGTCCTTAAGCATGGTATTCGGTAAACTTTGGATGTGGCTCTTAAGAGTAATATATGGTAGCCCTGGATGTGGCCCTTAAGCATGAAATATAGTAGCCTGAGGGTGTGACCCTTAAGCATGATATATGTTAGCCTGGAGATGTCGCCCTTAAGCACGATATATATTAGCCTCTGGATGTGACCCTTAAGCATGATATATAATAGCCATAGGGTGTGGCCCTTCATCATGATATATGGTAGCCTGGAGATGTGGCCCTTAAGCACGATATATGGTAGCCTAGGGATGTGGTCCTTAAGCATGATACATGGTAGCCTCGAGATGTTGCCCTTAAGCACGATATACGGTAGCCTAGGGGTGTGGCCCTTAAGCACGATATATGGTAGCTTAGGGATGTGGTCCTTAAGCATGATATATGGTATTCAGGAGATGTGGCCCTTAAGAACGATATATGGTAGCCTGGGGATGTGGTCCTTAAGCATGATGTATGGTAGCCTGGAGATGTTGCCCTTAAGCATTATATATGGTAGCATGGGAATGTTGCTCTTCAGCATGATATATGGTAGCCTGGGGATGTGTCCCTTAAGCATGATATATAGTAGCCTGAGGGTGTGGCTCTTAAGCATAATATAATGTCAGCCTGGGAATGTGGCCTTTCAGCATGATATATGGTAGCCTGGGGATGTGGCCCTTAAGCTTCATATATGGTTGCCTGAGGGTGTGGTCCTTAAGCACGATATATGGTAGCCTGGAGATGTGGCCCTTAAGAACGATATATGGTTGACTGGGATATGGTTCTTAAGCATGATGTATGATAGCCTGGAGATGTTGCTCTTAATGCATGATATATAGTAGCTTGAGGGTGTGGCCCTTCATCATGATATATGGTAGCCTGGAGATGTGACCTAGGGGTGTGGCCCTTAAGCATGATATATGGTATCCTGGAGATGTGGCCCTTAAGCACGATATATGGTAGCCTAGGGGTGTGGTCCTTAAGCATGATATATGGTATTCAGGAGATGTGGCCCTTAAGAACGATATATGGTAGCCTGGGGATGTGGTCCTTAAGCATGATGTATGGTAGCCTGGAGATGTTGCCCTTAAGCATTATATATGGTAGCATGGGAATGTTGCTCTTCAGCATGATATATGGTAGCCTGAGGGTGTAGCCCTTAAGCATGATATATGGTAGCCTTGGGATGTTGCCCTTTAAAGCAGAATATATAGTAACGCCAACTCCTCAAGAAGCATACCTAAACTAACAAAACTATACCATTTATTTTGATATATATATATATATATATATTTATTTTGATATAAATATATATATATATATATATATATATATATATATATATATATATATATATATATATATATATTTATATATATATATATATATTTTATATATATATTTTAAAATATATATATATATATATATATATATATATATATATATATATATATATATATATATATATATATATATATATATACTGTAAAACTGTTCCTAAACGCTTAGCCCCCTGACACATTTGTAATATTAGTCTTAGAAATGCCTTTATTAATCAAACCATTTGCTTTGACATGGAAAAGTAGGAATGTCGAGACGAAACCGACATACAAACAATGGGCGAACAACCCTCGTATCAGTCAGTGTAATGAAAACGCGAAAGGATGATTTGGCTCATAAATTAAGATTTCTGTCACGATATACACGATGCATGAGCTTCATCCCTAACAAATATCGATTCTCTTCAGAAGCATTACACATGGAATCCATTTGAAATGTCACCTGTAACAATGCTGCATCTGTTTTTCTTGCACTTAGCTGTACCAATAAGTCATGATAGATTGATTTATGAAGGTTATTTGAACTGATGAGATCTGAATACATTATGTGATGTTAGCAGCTTCATTTAGAAAGCAATATGGCAATATATTTGTTACATGTGGCCTCCGGTCAGGCACAGGTGTCACAATAAATCCATCAGTTAGAACACTGACGTTAGAAATTGTATTGAATACTACGTCACATATGGTTCCCTGTAGAGCACAGACAGCCTCAATCAAGTCCAGGAAAAATATATAAACTCACAAAACGTCTTTATAATTCATGAGCACACAATGAATAAAAATATCAGTAAAAATGACGTACTAAACTAGTGTAGGGTTCCTGGTGCCCATTTTTATTTAAAAGGAAAACCTTATGAAAAATTATATTTGCAAAAATGTTTCTTTGCGACTTAGTACTTTTTATGGATCGACGATCTTGAACAGATCGTTTGAAATCTTTGCTGATCCTGTACAGCCATCTTGATTTTCAGGTATAGCACATTATTCTTCAAACATGAAGCGTTAACTTGAATGCTTCTGAGTTTCCTTCTCAAATATATTTATGCGTTATTGGCAAACGTTTCTATTTGATGCTACATCGTCGTAAAAAAATAGTCTCCATTTACCCATCATATGATCTGTCTAACCTTTCTAAATTGTAGCTTTGCTGAACGCATCATCTTTATGTGGTCTGTATTATATTCATCAGGAAAATTTGTTCATTAGATAATATTTTCTGACAATTGAAGTTTGAACAATATTAGTTGAAACCATATGACCCTCTTCTGTCACCTTTGGAACCGTAATAATAATAGTTATGATAACTACAACGTAGAGGCACAGAGTTCACTCAATCACTACAATTTAGAGATACAGGGTTCACTCAATCACTAAGATGTAGAGACATAGGGTTCACTCAATCACTAAGATGTAGAAACACAGGGTTCACTCAATCACTAAGATGTAGAGACATAGGGTTCACTCAATCACTAAGATGGAGAGACACAGGGTTCACTCAATCACTAAGATGTATAGACACATGGTTTAATCAATCACTAAGATGTAGAGACATAGGGTTCACTCAATCACTAAGATGTAGAGACATAGGGTTCACTCAATCACTAAGATGTAGAGACACAGGGTTCACTCAATCACTAAGATGTAGAGACACAGGGTTCACTCAATCACTACCATTTAGAGATACAGGGTTCACTCACTCACTAAGATGTAGAAACACAGGGTTCACTCAATCACTAAGATGTATAGACACATGGTTTAATCAATCACTAAGATGTAGAGACATAGGGTTCACTCAATCACTAAGATGTAGAGACATAGGGTTCACTCAATCTCTAAGATGCAGAGCCAGAGGGCACTCTATTACTAAGATGTAGAGACACAGGGTTCACTCAATCACAAAGATGTAGAGAGACCTGGTTTATTCATTCTCTTAGATGTAGAGACACATGGGTTTACTCAATCACTAAGATGCAGAGCCAGAGGGCACTCGATTACTAAGATGTAGAGACACAGGGTTCACTCAATCACAAAGATGTAGAGAGACCTGGTTTATTCAATCTCTTGGATGTAGAGACACAGGGTTCACTCAATCAGTATGATGTAGAGCCAGAGGGCAGTCGATTACTAAGATGTAGAGACACAGGGTTCACTTAACCACTAAGATATGTAGACACAGGGTTCACACAATCAATTAGATATAGAGACACAGTGTTCACTCAATCAATCACTAAGATGCAGAGCCAGAGGTTACTCGATTACTAAGATGTAGAGACAAATATTTCACTCAATCACTATGACATAGGGAAACAAGATAATCTATGTTGGGGTTTGCACCGAGAAAAGGAAATCCCTGTCGCGGGGTTACATGCATGTCACCCCATGTGTAGAGCATCGTGGCGAGGCCATAAATTAAACAATGTGTGTATGTGTGTGTGATTAGGATCTTTAACGTCGTTTAAACAATGTTTCAGTCATATTGCTACGATGTCTACGATGTTGCACTTTATAGTGATGTGTAGCAATGGTGCATCATGTGCCAGACATGTAATATTATGTTCCACCCAGTCACATTATCCTCACACCAAACCGACCAGTCCTAACACTAACCTCCTAATGCTGAGCGCCTAGCGAGATAGATGTTAGTTCCATTTTTGTAAGCCTTTCGTCTCACTCAGTCGGGGTTCGAACCCACGACCTTCCGTTTCTGATGTTTACGCTCTAACCACTAGACGACCAGACCGGTCACGCATGAGAAAATAGAAACATGAGACCATCGTATATTATCACTATTATCCCATTTAATCGATCTATGTACTATAAACGTAACAATAAGTAATTCTTATTTTAAACTACGGTAATGAGTTCAAAGATCGATTGAGTCATAAGTAAGTGTGTAATGACAGATCAGATCTCTAATTCATCAAATACTTGGAAATTATTACTTCATTTCGTGTAAATATGGGCAGTGTTTTTATTACTAGTGTATGCATGATAATGTTACAAGCATGGGGCCTTTTCTTGACCGAGCGATGTCAAAACCTAGTGGGATTCCTGCTAGAAGTCATAAGTTTACCCCAAATTTCCAAAGGCCTCTATACAACTTCAGTTGTACATTAGAAAGCCCGACGTGTCTGTTATATGCATAACGTTTACTCTAACCAATGAATGATCACATATCTCACAACCTGCCAAATTTATTTACATATGCATGGTTTCTCTTTGTTAGGTTATCGTATCGCTAACAGTTAATGCTGTAAAAACTATATAACTGTCACCCAACACATGGAAATATTTTAACTACGCCACCTTAAGCCAGTCAATTCATGGTTTCCAGGCACATTTCGCCAGCACAACTGCATTACATTTGCCACCATAGCGATATAAACGGTATCTGCCAAGTGCCGTCTTATTTATCCCTTGTGTAATTTACCCGTTTCATACCGTAAATAATGCCACTGCAGTCACACCACTAATGTACAATGCTGGATTTTAAAAGGGAGTATAGAACAACAGGAACACTCATTCGGTTTTGACCTGAATTCACCACTAGCGAATCATTTCATCATGGAAACTCGCTGACACTTCACTCCCTGAAGTTTGCACTTTGCATTTGGCTAATTATTTCGGACTAAAAACATTTTATTGCACTGATATCCAATAATCAGACGAGTACTCACAAAAATCTAAGATGTCCTTAAAACGGGGAGGTGGGGCGGCTATAACAATATGCGCAAATTCCAAATTTAATACAATACGCAACATTCAAATCTTTTTGACGATTAGGTCGATGACAGATTCATTAACCACTTTGGTTGTTTATCGCATGTTTTTCATTTGTTTACAATGATTGATTGAATTGGAGCTGTTTGGGAATATTGGACAAAATGAAGACAGGTCTGATATAACACATTTCTTATCGTTGCGGTCTCTGTGGTAACTCTTGACAAAGTTTGAAGAAGGTAGGTCTGATATAACACATTTCGTATCGTTGCGGTCTTTACGGTAATTCTTAAGAGAGTTTGGAATATTCGTTGTTTTAGACGATGATGTGTATAATCTATTAGTTCCACACAACTTTGTGTGCGTGTGTGTGTCTGTCTCAACATGTTTTATTTGGTGTGTTCTCAAATCTAAAGAGAACTTATGTTGCTATATTGTTTTTGTGCCATATATCTAATGTTGTTGTTTTGATTTTAGAACAACCCCGTCAAACATAGCAGAACACAACAAGGGTTTATTCTTTTTAACCATAATTTGAGACAATATGACTGAGACAACTAAACTGAGATAAGAAATGTAAGATTAACTAAACAGCTAGATTTCTCCGTCACATAGGTGATGAAAATGTCATTCAATCATTACGATGTAGTGCCACCACGTTCACTGAGTCACTACAACGTAGTGACACAATGTTTACTCAATCACTACGACGTAGTGACACATTATTCACTCAATCACTACGACGTTGTGACACATTGTTCACTCAGTCACTGCGACGTTATGACACATTGTTCACTCAATCACTACGACGTAGTAAAACAATGTTCAGTGAATCACTACGATGTAGTGACACAATGTTCAGTGAATCACTTCGATGTAGTTACACAATGTTCACTCAATCACTACGACGTAGTGATGCAACTTTCACACAATCACTAGATTCAGGGACACAAAGTTTGCTCAAACACAACGACATTGGAAGAAACAGTTCACTCAATCTGGGTCATTATGTTTCGTTGTAGCTCAAAACAACAATCGTCATTATCCAGTATGGGTATACTAATCATACTGGGAGTCGGTAGTTCTTTGCCATTCGTATTAAAATGTCAGACTACAGTATATAACAACAGCACATTT
This sequence comes from Unio pictorum, assembly GCA_030141615.1. Taxonomy (NCBI): domain Eukaryota; kingdom Metazoa; phylum Mollusca; class Bivalvia; order Unionida; family Unionidae; genus Unio; species Unio pictorum. The sequence continues at coordinate 7,129,213 of JARLTB010000194.1, forward strand.
CTTGTAGACATGAATAAACTCCATGAATGTATGTTGGTACATTTGAAAACATATGTTAGATAGATTTGTCACGAATTATCATTTATAACTGAGGTTTCATCAGTACTTAAATCCGATACGATCACGTGTTTAATACTTCAGATAACCGTTTAAACCTCATGTACATTTCTGAAAACATCGTTCTAAGCCTTCCTGTTGGTCTGTCTGTGCATCATGGACCGTCACCTGAAATGACAATGGTCACATCCACATCTGATGATAAACCGGTAACTTGCGTAGATATTTTTCCCATCTTTGCAGCGCAGGCGTACTGCTTTCAAGACCGACACCAAGTCTCTGCAGCATTTGCACTTGTACCTGAACGGTTTGTGAAGTACCGGACCAAATGAAATCTTGGGGACTGTATGAGACTTCGAACAATATCCGTCACACTTTGACATCAGGACGTTCTGCAAGACAAAACCAGACACGCTGCATTTAGTTGGCTGATTTAAAACATAAGCTTACTATTAACAACAACAGTAACAAAGAAAACTACATCGATTTTTAAAATGTAAAGCAGCCGTCCATGTCTGTTGCTTATTGGTACCCTAGTATGTTTGTTGTTTGTGTCATGTTGTGTTTTATTAATTCGTGTATAAGTTAATATTATACGCGTAGAATATTCTTCTTTGAGAATTTAAAAATGTAATTTCACAACTTCTACTGCGATAAATAAGTCATTTATTGAATTTGAAGCTTGTGTAAATTTTAGCACCCGTGAAAATTTCTAACATAGATCAGTAACATAATCAAAACGAATCAGTAACATAATAAAATATAATCAGTAACATAATACAATATAATAAGTAACATTATACAATATAATCAGTAACATTATAAAATATAATCAGTAACATAATACAATATAATCAGTAACATTATACAATATAATCAGTAACATAATAAAATATAATCAGTAACATAATACAATATAATCAGTAACATTATACAATATTATCAGTAACATTATAAAATATAATCAATAACATTATACAATATAATCAGTAACATAATAAAATATAATCAGTAACATTATACAATATAATCAGTAACATAATAAAATATAATCAGTACCATTTAAAACATAATCAGTAACATAATAAAATATAATCAGTAACATTATAAAATATAATCAGTAACATTATACAATATAATCAGTAACATAATAAAATATAATCAGTAACATAATAAAATATAATCAGTACTATTATATAATATAATCAGTAACATTATACAATATAATCAGTAACATTATACAATATAATCAGTAACATTATAAAATGTAATCAGTAACATTATACAATATAATCAGTAACATAATAAAATATAATCAGTAACATTATACAATATAATCAGTAACATAATAAAATATAATCAGTAACATTATAAAATATAATCAGTAACATTATACAATATAATCAATAACATGATACAATATAATCAGTAACATTATACAATATAATCAGTAACATAATAAAATATAATCAGTAACATTATACAATATAATCAGTAACATTATAAAATGTAATCAGTAACATTATACAATATAATCAGTAACATAATAAAATATAATCAGTACCATTTACAATATAATCAGTAACATAATAAAATATAATCAGTAACATTATAAAATATAATCAGTAACATTATACAATATAATCAGTAACATAATAAAATATAATCAGTATCATAATAAAATATAATCAGTACCATTATACAATATAATCAGTAACATTATACAATATAATCAGTAACATTATACAATATAATCAGTAACATTATACAATATAATCAGTAACATTATACAATATAATCAGTAACATTATAAAATAGAATCAGTTAGTGAAACATAGCACAGAGAACAAATTTTGTATTTGATTTTGGATCAAATGGATAGCCGGTGAATGATAAGGAGCAGTGGGCAGGTGTGCTGTGATCTTGGTGCTCTAAAGATGATCTGAGCAGATGTGTTTTGAACGTTTTTAAGTTTCTGGAGTAGATAATGAGACAAACCAGACAGAATTGAGTTACAATCATCCAGTCTTGAAAGTACTAATGAACACGCAAGTGTTTTAGTGGCATCAAAAACTGAAAGATATTTGCGAATGGAGCTGATGCGTCTCAGCTGAAGATATGCAGCCTTGCATATGTTCAGGACATGTTGATGCAATGTGAGAGTACTCGTTTCACATTATTTTATTATTATTTTTAAATGGGATTTAAATACTTGTCTCGATGTTTTCCATTTTATGACTCCTAGCCAAGCCAGTTTCTTAAACGACATGGCATGCAACTTCAATGACTAAGAACTCACCAAAGGTAGGTAGTGTCAATTCGGAGATCATTGAGCATGTTCGAGGTAAGCGGAATGTTTCTGTTCCCACTCTTAACGTGACACACGGCAACTAAATACTTGACTTTACCCCTTTGTCCAAGTAGATAAACCCTGCTCTCAATAATTCTTCGTGGTTCATCCTGCCAAATAATTTGGAAATTTTCCTTTGAAGATGTGTGATCGACTTTCAAAATTGCAGTATTCCTGAAAATGTGCAGAGACAGAATATTCGTTATCACATATTATGCTCATGGCGGCATCACATCTGTATGGTGGTAAATTATATGTCTCGCTCATACGGTGACATCTACAATGCAAATCAGTAAAGAGTCCATTATAACGAGTGGCATCTATTTTGAATCCGTCAGGTTTGACACGCACATGAATTTCAATGGTAGACGTAGTGGAAGTAGTAGTCATAGCAAAGTACCATGATGTGATATTGAATTGCAGAGGTCACAACGTACGGCATCCATGCAATCGCAAGGTACTGCATCGTACTCCACTTAACAATCTCCGAACTCGAATGATGTCTGTTTGTTATGATGTATATTTCTCGCTTGACGTTTGTAATTGCGATGAAATATTGGTCTCTGGACGTTTTCCCTTTTTATATGCAGGCCATTATCGACGTGTCCGTACGGTAAATTGAAGTGTTTGGAAGCCGCACTCGCTTCTGGTATAATATTTGATACACATGTTCCAAACGTCGGCTGACAATTTGGTGTGTTGATAAACGTACAGTCTTGTGGGGTTCGTAGATGGTCACTTTAAAATGTCCTTCCTGTTCGACTGCAAAGATTTTTTCAATACCTCAAAATTGACCACTTGACAGGTGCGATAAGTGAGAGTCCATCATTTCAGTTTGCTATATACATACACTTTGCCTTGTGAGTCCCGATATTCGTAGCCTTAATATTTAGCACTAGCAAAGAATAAAATCGTGTTGTCTGGTTGCTCGTCCGTCCAGGCTCCTAATCGATCTCCTTCGATGTCAGGGTGCCGGTGACCCAGGCAATCGATGTAGATGTAACGTGTCCATGTCAAAATGCAGGACGTAATCTCACTGAAGGTAAAAGCTCCGTACAAATTGAAGCGAGCATGGGCTGTCACATAAGCCGCAATGATGACATTTCAAAATTCAACAGCTTGTACAAAGTCTGTCTTTTTCGTAATTGACTAGGATCAAGTCCTCACGAAGAACGTCCAAGGATTTCGTGTATCTGGTTATGTCGTGAATGATCTGGAAGTAGCGAAAATGATCGGTGAAATACTCGGTCTCAGGTAAGCACGGTCGTTGTGCCATCTTAACCTACAAGCAATTTTAATATCACTTTGGCAAACGAGCGCCTTCATTAATTCTTTCCACGTGATCTAAAGTGAGATCTTAATTCTCCCAGTAAATATCTTTGCATTTATGTTGGTCTTCAAATTGGCACCAGGAAAGATATCCGCTGACTTCTTGTTTAAGTTTTACAAAGGTATCCACGTAGTCTGCGAAAATGTCTTATGGTATTATCTGTCTTGGGAAAGTGGTAAATTTCATACACATTTGGTATCCGAGGTCCAGAGTGTTGAACAATTCCACGCTAACCCACGTTCCTGTCAATGCGCGTTATTCCTAGGTTAGTTGACAAGGCACGTTTCGGCACAAGTACAGCACAAGGAAAACATCTGTTTTCCTAGGCAATGGTGAAGTGAAACGGGATGGTTCAAGGCCATGGGAGATAAGACTTTGCACATCATTCCTTCGTATTGTCAGATGTTTTCCACAACGATGTGTTCGGTTATCAATTGCAGGTGCCCTGAAGAAACATGACAATATATGCACGTTCAAGTGTTTTATTTCTTCTCCTTTCTCCTCGTCGGCTTGATACAGTAAACAGGAAGCATTCGTTTGTCCTCTGTATAAACTGTCCAACGGGTTCAGAGTTTCCAACAGAGTGTAACTTTCCACGATTCATTTAAACTTGGGATTGGTTGTCAGTCTGTGATCGGTATCCTTGCTGTTCTAACTTAGTACACGGTCTTAGGGTTTTCTAAGTGCCAACCATCTACCGAATACCCTCCGATGGTCTTTTGACCTCCTCCGTTGCGGGCATCTTGAACCTATTTTGTCTCCCTTGTCGCACAAATAATATACACAGCGTATGGTTTCGACCCAGTATTGACATTTGACAAAATTGATCGTTTGAAGGCTTCTAACAGCCAGGGTGTTTATAGGGCATGAATTGTTGGTGGTACACTAACTAACACGCTTTGGTGGTGGTGCATGCTTCTTCAAAGATCGATCCCTCCGTGTTCCATGCACAGTTCTCGAAATTGTTCACACCAACGCCTTAAAATACCCACGCCAAAATGACTAAACTTTAGCATTTCTTCTTGAAAGTCGAAGGGTTCAGAGGCGTGATTGTGGTACCATGCGTATAAAACACCTCGTCGTTCGGTGCGTATGCTGTCGGGGTCGTAGTAGTCAGCCTCAGTCAAACGGGGTAGATAGGCGTATTTATTGGCTTTGATATTGAAAAATGTGCGAAAATTGTTTTGGCTATTTCTGTCATTCTAAAGGTTTTAGGTGCATCTGACTCAAAAACATGGCCATGTAACTCATCAAATCTTTAAACTGCACTTGTCCCATTTGCATGGAAATGATTTTTGCAACGTGCAAAGTCACTTTAGGACGTTCGGCACTTTGCTCCGTATTGTATCTGAGAATGAACTGTCCAAAGCATTCCGAGATATTTTGACCCATCACCTATTGGTTCGACGTCGCGTCGATGTGGTCTAAAATCCAATTGTCAAAAGAGGCTAGGGTGTTCTGTTCCTGAAAGATTATTTCACGTCCTCTAGGAATTTCGCTGCAGTAATGGCAATGTCTAAATATATGCTGTTTGATGCACTTCTCGCGCGCTCGATGAGCCAGGAAGAAATTAGAAATGTGAATCAAGTGTCTTGTATGCATTCGAAATAATTAAAACAGATGAATTTCCTTTCTTCTGGTCATCTTTCTCTTCTTGTTTGAAATGGGGTTTGTAAATATAACTTCGTGTTCCAAGTCAACACATTGGTGACAAATGTGCCATCGTTTCTTTCCTCATAATAGGCGTATTATTGGTACGTAATCATTGTCCTAATGTAGAGCACAATCTCAGAAGTTGGCAAGAATGTTCTGCTGTGAACCTTGCGTCTTCAAATGTTGTTGGTAACAGGCAGGGCTGACAAAAGTGCGCTGACTATCTAGGCAATGCACTGGTTGGTGTCCTTTGTCGAGAAAAGTTGAGAAGCCTAATATCATGAGCAATTCGATATACAATGCTTGTGTTGCTCTCGGTTGTTATAGTCGTAGTCTCGTAGTCATGTTTCTCACCATGATATATGTATCCCTGAAATGGGTAGATACTAGTAATGGCATCAACATGTTCATCGTGATGATAAACGTGAATGTATTTTCCTTTTTTGAAATATTTGCCTCGAAACACCAGAGGTCCGCGAACCTCTTGCGGATGCACTTTCAATGAATAGCCAGGAGCCAAGACGTATTGTAATGTTTGCATTTCAGGAATACCACAGTGTTTCGTTGGATATGCCAGATTGCTGCAACAGGAGTTTTCCTTCTCTTCGTTGATGGGCTTGATTAAATTGTTGAATAGTTTTCCATGTTCTTTTCATTCTGCTGTGTCTTTCTTGACGGCATATGTTCGTCCTACTACGATGGCACGGCCTAAACACATCTTATCTTGTGGGTTGTTAATTTGGACGAGGTTGGTTTGGTGCTGCGAAGTTCGTCAAGCAAACACACCTTTTCTGCGTCCGGTCCATTGGGGAAGAAAAACGTGGGTCATGAACAGTGTCACTTTTCTATCGGTGATGTGAAACGTGTCGCTCGATTGCCGCACGTGTTGAATCTTATCGATTTCTTTGGAAGGTATCAGTTGTGATGGACTGCTATACTCGATACAAACGGGGGACATTAAACTGTCCTGATGAACAAAAAGTCTCAAGCGATCGTCTCCTGTTGCTTGATCTTGCCGTTTCATTGTGGTTAACAAAGAATCCCTCATCTCGGCAATGAACCATTCTGCTTTCGCCAACGATACTTCGGACTTGAAACTTTTAAACTTCACTTTGTAAGTTCATGCCGTAGTTCTAAATTTCCTAGAGTAGCGCTTTCCAGTCTCTCGAATGTGGTAGTACTTTAAATGGTTGTGCTAGTGGTGGTGATGGTGGACTTTGGTGGTTTGTTGTAGAATCTCTGAGTATGGATTCTGGTTCACTCATGTCATCTTCAAAATATCTAGTATGAATTTGAGACAAGACTTGTACTTTCTTCTCCTTATTCCACGAAATGATGCGTTCGTTTCATCTTGAGTGCAACAAGTCAACTTAATACATTTTAAACGCCATGGGTTCATTTATATTCACGTAAGACCAGTGTATATATAAAACGTCAGTGTCTTTCTTCCAGTATTCATTTCAGTATCAACCCGACAAGAAAAATGGAACAGCCAAAACAGAGATTGAACTTTTGATCAGGGCTTTACAAGATGTCATACAAACGTTTTCTTTAAAAAACCGATGAACTACACCCCTCCTCTTGAGATCAAATTCAAGATACTTGCTATATATGTAAAAACAAAGGGCACTGGGCATAAACAAACAAGACAGGTATCAGATGAGTGTGTGTGTGTGTGTTTGTGTGTGTGTGTGTGTGTGTGTGTGTGTGTGTGTGATTAGGATTGTTAACGTAGCTTTAACAATTTTGCAGTCATATCGCTACTGTGTATGCAGTGAGAAGGTTTATAGTGATCCCTAGCACTGGGGCATCTTGCCGCATTCATGTAGCATGATGTGCCACCCACTCACATTATCCTGACACCAGGCCGACCAATCCTAACACTAACCTCTTAATGCTGAGGGCCAAGCGAAGCAGCTGTATGTACCATTTTTGTAAGTCTTTGGTATGACTCGGTCGGGGATCGAACCCACAACATACCGCTTTCGCGGCGGACGCTCTAACTGGGCCACCGGAGTGCTCAGGTAATCGGAAGAGACAAAAGTCAAGATAATATTAAAATTATCAAGAGAAAGGACATTCGTCTTCAGAAAGAACTGGAGAAAGAGGAAGAGGTTCAAAAAAGGAAGAATAGCATGTTGCCTCCCAAATAAAGAACCCAGACACGTCCCTAAAAAAAAAAAAGAAAAGAAAAAACAAGACGGGGAAAATGAGGAACAAAAGGAATAAAAATCTGTAAAAGTGAATAAATTCATACAGCAGAGAGTGAACAAAGACACAAAAGAAGTCTATAAACTTTTTAAAGTGTTGTACTGTGAATTAGACTGTACAATTTGTACAAGAAAATACTAGAGAGAAGACATTAGTTTCTCATGGTTGTGAATCTTATAATCGTAATAAGAACCTACATTCACTCACTCACTCACTCATACACGCACTTCCATCATGGGGCAAAAAGGGATTTTGAGTTTTAATTAACTTTGACCAAAGTAATACTATTTCTGTTCAAATGACGTGGATGGCCCTGAAAAAGACCGTTGGGTATTTTTTTAAATTTAAAAAACAACAACAAAACCAAGAACGGGACGTAATCAGCTTTAACTGCCGTAAACCTTTGCCACAGCCAAGGCCTACTTCTGGAATGGCTTATGTCGATGATGATTTCGTAGAAATCACTAGGGTGAGTATCTCAGGCGTAGAGTAAGAGTTGGTCAAGAGAAGGCCTTTTACTCTTTTGTCGTAATATAGAGGTCTTGTACATTTCTTTCAGACTCCTTAACTCTGCCAAAATGTCTAATAGTACAGTCACCATTTGACTTTCACTCTCCTTCTTTCCTAGACCTTGCAACTTCTTCCTGTCATTTCCTTCTTCTTGTCTCTTATTCTTCTCCTTCTTGAAGGATAAAAGCTTATTCTGCTTCTGTCTGCTGCTGTAACAATTTATCCGATTCTTCTTTCTTTCTCTGTTTAAAATCTTTGACGTGTGTGGTATGGAAGGAGGAAAGTGGTGAAGGTAGTAGTACCGTAACAAATTATTGGGAAGAAGAGAGAATCCACTAAACCCCAATAAAAAATCGGTCTCTTAATGAAGTAGGATTGTGTTGACTTTGGTAACCGCTGCTATAACATTGCTTCTCGTCTCTACAGCCGGTGCACCAGAATTCATCGTCTTCTTAGTTTCCGTCATGTTTGAAAACTCTCTCGCATTAGTTCACAGCGCGCTAACGCTAACGCATCCATATGGTATCACGGTACCAATTGTTTTTCCATAGATCTCAATGCTAATATTTGGAGAGATACATATATTTTCTATCCTAATTTAGCGTGCATCTCACACACTGTTATTGAGAACAATGTTAGATTGTCAATTTGATGATGACAAAACCAGGTACTCCATTGCATTTAAGAGAGATAACTCTGCTGGAACTAGACAGGGGTATGAGTTATCTAGTCACAACATACTTATTTTCAGTCATGTGTATCACATTTTTAAAAAAAATCATAAAAATACAAACTATAATCTATATAGGAATTAGCATAAATTAACATGTTGTCAAGAGCCTAAACAGCAATGTTCCCTACACCTTAAGCTCCTTCCACCTGGACTTGCGCAATTGGTACCGTTATACCATATAGGGAATGGGTCGTCATAGGTAGTTCTCTTATGCTTGGAAAACAGACTCCCCACTGTAACTGCATTTTGTAACGCGTATTGGGATTGGTAAAAAAAAATCCGTTTCGATCTGCTGTTCCACTATAAATGACCCCGGTTCACTGCATTCCCTTCATCATGGGCAATCATCAAGATCACTGATACGAGTGTTTGAAAAAGTAAGATTTGTGTGGAGAGACAAGGATGTCTGAGGAGAATCCATATGTATTGCTCAGAAATCAAAAGAAGTTTGAGGAACGAAGAAGACCTATGTAATGCTCTCTGTGTTAATGGAATGGTGTTAACAAAAATATCAAAGGCCCTTTTAAGAGCTATTTTTAGATTAGCTGCTGTATATGTTTTATATGTCTCTGTCTATATCCCTCCAGTCCTGCCCCATCCAATATGTCTATGTCTATATCTCTCCAGTCCAGCGTTATTTTGTTGGTATAGGTTTTGAACTACACACCAGGCCCACCAGTCCTAACACTAACCTCTTAATGCTGAGCGCCAAGAGAGGCAGCTGTTCGAAGTATGTTTGTATGGCATTGGTATGATCGAACCCACGAACTTCCGAACCCGAGGTGGATGCTCAAACCACTATGCCACTGGGGGGGGAGAGAGAGAGAGAGAGAGAGAGAGAGAGAGAGAGAGAGAGAGAGAGAGAGAGAGAGAGAGAGAGAGAGAGACAGAGAGAGAGAGAGAGAGATATGGGGGAGAGAAGAGGAGAGGACGGGTGGGTGAATGGGCATATAATATGTATACGGGTTCTCTCTTGTATACATCAACGTGGGCCTTTATGTAAATCAACCCAGTCTTCCCGCAAGGAATATACACTGTTTTATAATTAGGCTATATACTTTTCAAAAAAAAAAATACCAAAGTCAAGAAACTTATAATAATGCACTAAGTATCGGTCAATTTTAATGCAGATTGTATTTAAGTATAGCAATGGACTATTCATCTCTCCCTTTGTTAGGAGACGTTATAAAACGACCAATATATGGCATTTAATTGTCCATTTAGAAATTTAGGAAATGAGAATGACGCACGGCTTCAGTTCACCTCTACGATTTAAACTGGTTTTGATTTTTCTGCCACAGTCAATGCAGCCATACAAGCATCAACACTGACTGAATCGCACATGGTACAATGAAAATCAGGTGAAATTGCTTTTGCAATACCTGGTGTCACTTAATTTTGCCGAATGGAACAACCACAAAATCTCGTTTTCTGGTTTAAGTCTCATAACTGTTTTGTTCAGGTCAAAAGAGTGTTTAATATAAAAATAGAATTGCTTCTTCATATCATAAAATGTATCAAAGTGAACATTGGTAAAATGTATCAAAGTGAACATTGGTAAAATGTATCAAAGTGAACATTGGTAAAATGTATCAAAGTGAACATTGGTAAAATGTATCAAAGTGAACATTGGTAAAATGTATCAAAGTGAACATTGGTAAAATGTATCAAAGTGAACATTGGTAAAATGTTGCATGAAACTGTTTCCCATTTATGAAGTCAATCATAATTAGTGTTTTTCTCTTATTTCATGTTTATAACTGGATGCAAAGTGAATGGTATGTTTACCAATAGGAAATTCAATTCACTGATATATGGCCTGCCTTGCTGTTACAATACGTAATCAAAAAGCAAGGCCAGTTGAGCAAAAAAGGTTGGTCTTTACAGCCACAATTTACGTTTTGCAAGTCTTCAGTGGAAAATAGGAAGGTACGCATGGAATTGCATATTCATACATGAAATTGTCCATAAAACGAAGCTTAACAATAAATAAACATTGTCTGTCTTAATTTGCCAAAATTAGACCGCTGGATAAATCTGGCTAAAATATGTGAAAACAATGCGGTTTTGTTACTAGGAACACTGTTGGAAATTATGAAGAAAACATCTCTAGGAAGTAGTTAGCTTTGTAACAACACAACTTTTTGACACACACACATTTGAAACATTGGGGCTGACATATATAATCGAAATCAAAATTTCAGATTTGGCAAAAGGACAATGTCAATTTTGAGGTTAATAAATTGCTCAAGGAGACTCTGCGCAGGATTAGACATGAAAGCTATGAACTACGATAGCATGAATTTTCAACATCCCATAGGATGCTGTCCAAACGTGAATCCCTACTGAAACTTTAAATATCACTGACAATGAGGAATGGATATGCAATATGATAAAGTTATCGTTGATAGAAATGAAAGTAGAGAGTAAAGAACGAGTCGTGGATTATCTTTCACCGCACAATTCGTAAAACAAATAGATCACTGTATTCCAAAAGTCCGTTGCCTAGATGGTTGTGAGGCTACACCCTATCTAAAAATGTTTGGCATAACGGAAAGAATCAAAACTAAACCAGTTTATTTAGCAAATAATTTAATTATCAAAGTATCAAAGTTATTAAATTAAAATTATGAATTTTCTTGATTCGCATCGGGCGGAAGACGCTACAAAAGTTGTAACTTTGTCTCCTTCTGAGAGAGAGAGAGAGAGAGAGAGAGAGAGAGAGAGAGAGAGAGAGAGAGAGAGAGAGAGAGAGAGAGAGAGAGAGAGAGACTACATATTTTGTTCGTAATAGAAGTAAATAGATATTCGTTCATTCACTTCGAGACAGGAACAAATTAATATACAAGAGCATCAAATCTGGTACGCTAGAAAACATATAAGTTTAAGGTTATCCCCCTTAGGTTCTGTCGCTCTGTTCAATGCAATCTTTGAATCTTTGAGACAAAGGCTATACCACTGAAGCCGAAAGAGAAAAATGAAACATGCGAGAGTGTACCCAAGTATTAACTTTCATATAACTGGAGTATTTAATTTAATTTCGAACAAATTAAGAAATAAAGCAGTAACATTGATTTGGTTTTGTAGAATATTCATTAAATAAAACAAACAAAAGCTATAGCGCACACACATACACGCACACTATCACCAACAACCAACTATAGCACACGCACAATATGGCACAAATACACCCACGTCATTATCAGAAAGAGATCCATTCTGATTTCTAGGAAGCCTTCAGGTGAAAACTGGTTGCATAGAAAAGAAAACTAATTAGCAAGTTGCTCGATTGAACTAATGACGTCGAGAAAAACAATGATAACAAAAATTGCTTGGCCCTCCTTAGGCAAACTCATTTTCCGGACAAGAAAAAAGTATACTTGATACACACACAAAAAATGAAATGAGCAATTAAGAAAATTTACAACTCGGTAATATTAGAATAAGATATCTGAATCGCATCTTAAGCACCATGTTAGGGATTGCCCAACTGGAAACGGCTGCGAATTGACCACACACAAAAACCATATGTTTACAGACGGTAGACGGGTAAACGGATGGATGGGGACGGCAATCGGGGGCTTGCTTTGAAGACACAAAAATGGTGCAAATCGCAAGATTAGGAAGCATCCATTTGGCGAAAAACGACATTGCTCCAAACTACGACGGTGTCCACGTGATAATTACAACAGTTCTCTACGACGTATTGAAAACAACATAACTAAATCAATATATCATAAATTATATTGTCTTTACTCTCCTACAATATATTTATGTACAGGTACAACAGGGTCTTTGTTGTTTGGTCTATCGAAAAGTCCAATCAAACGGCATATAGACATATATGATGGTATATTATACGATGTTCTGTGTTTGTGCCGTCTATAGTGGGGATCCTGTGCATACGTTGGAAGGAAAAGTTAATAAAAGGGGCTTATGTACATGTACATACATACTAACTACATTGAAAATTTATACTGTCTTTGTTTTGAAGCCTTATTTACAGTATACATACATACATATATATACATATACATACATGTATGTATATATATATATATATATATATATATATATATATATATATATATATATATATATATATATATATATATATGTGTGTGTGTGTGTGTGTGTGTGTGTGTGTGTTTGTGTGTGTGTGTGTGTGTGTGTGTGTGTGTGTGTGTGTGTACTTTCACAATAATTTTGAGAAAGTCAAAGATTTGAGCCTAGACGTGAAAACCAAACAAACCGGCTCCTTTAATTTCCAATATTCTATTTGTTGATCATAAATCTGGTTCTGAATTGAGAGCTTTCCGCATAAAGGCACGTGCCAGACGCCGCCATTGCCAGAGTCTGGTTTTCTGAAATTAACAAGATCATCTTGGCTGCTAGTACGCTAAGTGGTCTATAACAATGTCAGCACTTATGTTTGCTTTCTCGTGTTATTTATTGTAGTATCTGAAAGTTTGCCAACTATGAGTATTGTACCTTTACATCCCTTGGCATTCAACAGGTTGTAAGCTAACATTTCCGTACCGTCGTGTATGTATGTATGTATGTATGTATGTATGTATGTATGTATGTATGTATGTATGTATGTATGTATGTATGTATGTATGTATTTATGGACGGATGGACGGATGTATGTATGGATGTATGTATGTATGTATGTATGTATGTATGTATGTATGTATGTATGTATGTATGTATGTATGTATGTATGTATGTATGTATGTTTCTACGTATGTATGTATGTATGTATGTATGTATGTATGTATGTATGTATGTATGTATGTATGTATGTATGTATGTATGTATGTATGTATGTATGTATGTATGTATGTATGTATGTATACCATTACACTTTGCAAAGTATAATCTTACAATAAATGATTTTACTTTCAAGCTTGAGAGCTATTGTCTAATATCTTTTTAACTGACCTATTAACTGTCTACCTTGGAGTGAAAGTCGACTCTTCATCTCTTTATTCCTCCATTGACAAAATTGAATGAAAGGTAGAAAGTACGAAATAAAGAAAGGAGATTCTCGGAAAACAGTCTTTGATGGAACTAATCAACGTGGCGTCATAAACACATGGAATCATTGGCTCATTATTTTTTAAATTTAAATTTAAGTCCATTATTGCTACAATATTAGTGTAAAGTTGATGCTGGAGATGATGATAATAAGAATAAATAGATGAGAATAATTATTCATGTAATGATTATAAACAATATCCAAGAAGACGATAAAAACAAAACGACCGATACCAAAGGCAATACCAATACTACTACTACTACTACTACTACTACTACTACTACTACTACTACTACTACTACTACTAATAATAATAATAATAATAATAATAAAGACGATGACTAGGACCACGGTAACGACAATGATAATACTTGTGAATGACTGATAGTAATAACGATGATAATGATGCATACATCGAAGATTCTGAGATAAATAATGATGACAATATCGATGATGCTTTGTTTAAATTAAAAGAAATGGTTCGAGACAAATTTACATGTACTCGTTTAATCTGATTTGTCCGCTCGCAAGAACCATACTAAACTGACGTATAAATAAATGATCAAGGGCTTATGTTAGAGACGGCTTGATAAATTGAACAAAGAGGTTTAACCTGCTTTTCTCAGCTGAAGAGAATTGCGGTAAGAAATGCATACTTTTAGATGATATTAATCAGGAATAATTATTCTTTTTTTTCGTCTTTGCTATATGCTATGATAGAGATTTTTTTTAAAGCATTGGACACAGATTGGATGATTGATGTTATAATATTTGCTCGTGACATGAACATCATAATGTATTACGATATTAAACTTCCGTGTTGGTATTTCATTTACACGCGACTCCCGTACTTGTCAATCGTAACAGACGAGATGAGATCACTGCAGGTCACGCAAATGTCATTCATCAAATGTCGTCGCGCCACTAGAATTCCACCACATCGTAGGTACACTGTATCGTGACACAAGCTGGTTAACTGAGATTTAGTGGTATGAAGCAGGTGCCAGAAATTTACAAATAGATACAACATGAGGATATTTAGAGGGTGGGTTTTGGAAACTGATGTAAAACATGGGATTATTAACGTTAGGTGGAGCATTAAACTTTAGTGAGTTGCTTCAAGTTTCAAGTATGCGCATATACATAATTATTTGAGAGGTGAGGATTTTTTTCTACAAAAAAAAAAAATGAAGACTAAATGTCAAAGTATATATCAGCTGTTTTTAATAATTTAGCATGTAGTCGGCATCTTCCCACATTGTCATTGCTTGTTTTACTAGAACGGCAATTAACACAAACCCGTAATATTGGGCGCATGGCATTGATGACGCAAAGATGGTTAGCTTTAATTTGAAACCAAATTTATAAAGATGATAGAAAAGTTCACTCGATTAGGAATCTTTAAGATATACTCAAAGCAATTTTGAACACCTTTAATGGATGATCAGCAAGAAATACAAGAATTTCGACATAGTATACAAATGTAGCAGGCTACACACCGCCTAATTTACAAGTGAAGCAGGCTACACACTGCCTAATCTACAACTGAAGCAGACTACACACTCCCTAATCTGCAAGTGAAACAAACTATAAACTCCTTAATAAACACGTAGAGCAGGCTACACTCTCCCTCATCTATAAGTGAAGCAGGCTATACACTGCCTACTTTAAAGTGAAGCAGGTCACACTGCCTAATCTACAAGTGATGCCGGCTACACACTCCATACTCTGCAAGTGAAGCAGTCTACAAATTAAATAATCGTCAAGTGAAGCAGGCTACAAATTAAATAATCGTCAAGTGAAGCAGGCTACAAATTAAATAATCTACAAGTGAAGCAGGCTACACACTCTCTAAGTAGCAGGGTATACAATCTATAATTTAATAACAATATTATATTGTTTTCAAACTGTCGTTTCTTTTGTTATTAAAAACAACAGACATCTAGGATCCTCTCCCATCCAGTCACATTATCCTGACATCAGTCCTAACAATAACCTCTGAATGCTGATCGCATAACGCAGTACCATGTTTGTTAGTCTTTGTTATTACTCAGTCGGGGATCGAACCCTCGACTTACCGAATCCGAGTCGGACGCCCTAAAAACACTTGGCCACCGGAGCAGATAATATATCCTTGTGTCAGTGAATGAAAACAGACGATTCTTGCACCTTGCTAATGATGTGATACAATACCGATAAACGCCATATTGTAAAATGATGTGAGTGATAGAATACCGATAAACACCATACGTCAAAATGATGCGAGTGATACAATACCAATAAACACCATATTGCAAAATGATGTGAGTGATACAATACCGATAAACACCATATTGCAAAATGATGTGAGTGATACAATACCGATAAACACCATACTGAAAAATTATGTGAGTGATAGAATACCGATAAACACCATACTGCAAAATGATGTGAGTGATAGAATACCCATAAACGTCATACATCAAAATGATGTGAGGGATACAATACCCATAAACATCATACTGCAAAATGATGTGAGTGATACAATACCCATAAACATCATACATCAAAATGATGTGAGTGATACAATACCAATAAACATCATACATCAAAATGATGTGATACAATACTCATAAACATCATACATCAAAATGATACAATACCAATAAACACCATACTTATAAATGCTGTGATACAATACCAATGAACTCCATACTTCAAAATGATCTGATACAATAACAATAAACACCATACTTTAAAATGATGGAGCAATTCGTACCAACTTATATTATCTCTCATTTTGATTATAAAAAGTTGTGATTTCCATAGTTATGAATCATTAATTTTATGTTGCTTCCATTTGTCGTTATTGACAGCTTGTGACGATTTCGCCTTTTTAGTGGTCGGTTCGCTACAAGTATGATGCTTCTTTGAACCTTGCCATAGGAAAATATCCCCTTAGCTGCAATAATGGTGTCCTTGGCATCCAAAATGGGAAACTTTACAAAGCAATCAAAGAGATTAAATTTCATGATATGTAAATTCATCATAAAAGAAAATACAGAAGGTGGAAGCAATCTGCTGAAAAACCAGTCTCGAATTGCTTCATGACAATTTAAGTAATTTAGGATTTTTCCCCTCTACCTGAAGCCATTAATCTTTTTGCGACACTGGTAAAATACCTCTTAATATTGTGCAACAAACTTAATTTACTCAAAATGAATATAGATCATTTTGAAAGAAAGATGATGCATCACTCAAACTTGACTTACTTGTGTTTCACAGTCTCGTGTTGGGTGCCTGATTGTTTCCACATAGTAGTGCCGCATACAACGGCTTTCTCTTCGCACAGCATAGACCATGAATATTCCTACGAGATGAAAAATAGTGCCCACCACGAGAATATAATAGTGCACAGGTATTATCCTCATTGTAGTTCCTTTAAAATTGTAATACTGACCCTTACGAGGGCCACGCGTTTTGTTCAAATAAATATCATCCTGAATGTTTCATTTGATCATACAAAAGCGCTTGATAACAATAGAGCGGTTCATCAAATATTTTTCTTGTGTAAGACACAGGTGATCATCTACGGCGAGTTCAGACATCGAAAGAGTGTCAAAATCCCGATCCACTATATACCATCCGCTTAAAGTTAGGTACGCACAACGGGCAGCCATCTCTAACGAAGTGTTAAGTATACCAGATGCACAAAAGCAAAACCTATGTAAACTGTATATGTTTGCAAGGTAGTAAAATAGTTAATAGCTAGATGAATGACTAATACGTGCTTGTTTTAGCAATAGGGAAACCGCTGACGAGATGTCATACTCTAATTAATGTTCAACGTACTTCCCACGCACTAAATTGGATAAGAATGCGATATAAAAATGGGGAGATTAAAAATGTTTGACACGATGCAAAAAAAAAACCCACACAAGTGTGCGGTGCACAGCAGTTTGCAGCAGTATTCCGGGTTGCGTTGTACTGTACCAAAATTGCGTATTAATTTCCCACCTTGCCAAACAATCAATCATGGTTGCAGTCTATGTGACTTGTTAATCTACTAGTTTGATGCAGTGAGACGTATATTTCATTGTATGATTTCTAAGGTATGACTGGTCACGGGATTTGCCCTATGTCCAAATGGTGTGCATAGCTATACAGGCATGATTGAAATTGGATCACAGGTGAAATTTGATCGGATACATAGGGCTTTCTAGGTACCACTGGACACGTGTCAATAACAAAAGCAAAGTAAGGAACTTCTCAGAATACAACCCTCATTACAAATACTGGACTTGCGCATGTGAATATTTGAAAATATCAAATGTAACCTATGAAAATGCTAACGCTCTGAGAATTACGATACAGCCTGAAACAGCCTACACCAAAACGGCTGTATAATATCTAATAGAATGTCCATAGTCTTTATATAATATCTTATAGAATATCCATAGTCTTTATATAATATCTTATAGAATATCCATAGTCTTTATATAATATCTAATAGAATGTCCATAATAGAATGTCTATAGTCTTTATATAAAATCTAATAGAATGTCCATAATAGAATGTCCATAGTCTTTATATAATATCTTATAGAATATCCATAGTCTTTATATAATATCTAATAGAATATCCATAGTCTTTATATAATATCTATTATATAATATCTAATAGAATGTCCATAGTCTTTATATAATATCTTATAGAATATCCATAGTCTTTATATAATATCTTATAGAATATCCATAGTCTTTATATAATATCTAATAGAATATCCATAGTCTTTATATAATATCTAATAGAATGTCCATAGTCTTTATATAATATCTAATAGAATATCCATAGTCTTTATATAATATCTATTATATAATATCTAATAGAATATCCATAGTCTTTATATAATATCTAACAGAATGTCCATAGTCTTTATCTAATATCTAATAGAATATCAATAGTCTTTATATAATATCTTATAGAATATCCATAGTCTTTATATAATATCTTATAGAATGTCCATAGTCTTTATATAATATCTAATAGAATGTCCATAATAGAATGTCCATAGTCTTTATATAATATCTAATAGAATATCCATAGTCTTTATATAATATCTAATAGAATATAAATAGTCTTTATATAATATCTTATAGAATATCCATAGTCTTTATATAATATCTAATAGAATATCAATAGTCTTTATATAATATCTTATAGAATATCCATAGTCTTTATATAATATCTTATAGAATATCCATAGTCTTTATATAATATCTAATAGAATGTCCATAGTCTTTATATAATATCTAATAGAATATCCATAGTCTTTATATAATATCTAATAGAATGTCCATAGTCTTTATATAATATCTAATAGAATATCCATAGTCTTTATATAATATCTTATAGAATATCCATAGTCTTTATATAATATCTAATAGAATATTCATAGTCTTTGTATAATATCTAATAGAATATCAATAGTCTTTATATAATATCTAATAGAATGTCCATAGTCTTTATATAATATCTAATAGAATGTCCATAATAGAATGTCCATAGTCTTTATATAATATCTTATAGAATGTCCATAGTCTTTATATAATATCTAATAGAATGTCCATAATAGAATGTCCATAGTCTTTATGTAATATCTAATAGAATGTCCATAGTCTTTATATAATATCTTATAGAATGTCCACAGTCTTTATATAATATCTAATAGAATGTCCATAATAGAATGTCCATAGTCTTTATATAATATCTAATAGAATATCCATAGTCTTTATATAATATCTAATAGAATATTCATAGTCTTTATATAATATCTAATAGAATATCCATAGTCTTTATATAATATCTAATAGAATATTCATAGTCTTTATATAATATCTAATAGAATATCCATAGTCTTTATATAATATCTAATAGAATATCCATAGTCTTTATATAATATCTAATAGAATATTCATAGTCTTTATATAATATCTAATAGAATGTCCATAGTCTTTATATAATATCTAATAGAATATCCATAGTCTTTATATAATATCTAATAGAATGTCCATAGTCTTTATATAATATCTAATAGAATATTCATAGTCTTTATATAATATCTAATATAATATTCATAGTCTTTATATAATATCTAATAGAATATCCATAGTCTTTATATAATATCTAATAGAATATTCATAGTCTTTATATAATATCTTATTAATGTCCATAGTCTTTATATAATATCTTATAGAATGTCCATAGTCTTTATATAATATCTTATAGAATGCCCATAGTCTTTAAACTCCCTAAGTCGTCCACGAATATACAGATACAGTCATAATGTGTCGAAATACCTCACGGTTATGCGCGCTGACTGTTGGGGGAGGGGTCTCTCAGGATGATGTGGGGAGAGGGGAAGCCCTAATACGTAGGCGTATCTGTGTTTACTAAAGTTCATCAAACTTTGTGAACAGGCCCAATTTTCTTTAAACATCTTAAACTTTCTTAGTCAAGCTCATGTTTTTTAGTATGTGTCATGATGATCTGTTTAAACTGATTCTTCACTGAAGTACGCAAATATAAAAAAAACTACAGTTTTGTCGTCGCATCTTGAATGACAAGTATGTCATCGTGATTTGGATTACATGTCTGTCATCCTACACTGAATATCATGTCTGTCATTGAATCGTGAATTGCGATTCTGTCTTCGTACATTGAATTACCTGTCTATCATTTATATATTAAATTGCGTTTCTGTCGTTGTACATTGAATTACATTTCTATCATCGTATATATTGAATCGTTTAGAAAAGAGTATTGTTTTATATATAATGAATCTTCAAGCTTTTCCTCGATATGTGCATTGAACAAGAATTTCCTGGACTCAACGCACTGAACAATCATTTGCTGGGCTGTGAGGCATTGAACAAGAATTTCATGGAATCCAACGTATTCAACAATAATCTGCTGGACTATGAACCATTGTTCAATAATTTCCTCGACTCTGAGACATTCAGTAAGAATTTCCTGGACTCCGATGCATTCAACTACATTCGACAAGAATTTCGAGACTCCAAGACACTGGACCACATTCAGCAAGAATTTCTCGGACTACGATGCATTCGGCAAGAATTTCTCGGTGTCTTTTTTCTACACCAAATGGAAATCCCAATTTTATAAGGAAGATAATACTAAATCTGAATTTGATGTGGAATAGTTCACAAAGTTGCAATCAATAATGAAGAGTTTGTATTAAAGTAAACGCTGACCCAACAAACACCCGAAAATATCGGAGACTCGCAAAACCCTAAGTTAATTACAGAACTAAATATCTTCCGTCACGGTATAAATAGAAATGACATCTACAAAGCAGGAAAAGCAGATAGACAAAGTTACAATCATCTGACGAAATAAGGAATACCCTAGCAATAATAGATGTGTCCTCGTAGCGTAATTTAACCATTCACTCTTAAATTAAACCTCATAGTAAATATAGTGATAATTAAAAAGTTATATGTCTACTTATCCGAAATGAGTGCAACCAATTATTTCGTGACAGTAACGCAGGCCGGTCATATACCTATTGAGTTACCAATGTCATGTTGCAAAATTAGTATATGCATGTATTTGAATATATGACCTTACTATTAACCAACTATTGAACACAAGGTAACAAAACCGAGCAGAACAAAACTTTAGAAATGAAAGTAAACGTCAGACCACACATGCGTCATGTAAGAATATCACAACTGCTACAGTTTAATAAGGTGACATCAATGACCTATACACATCGCATCACTAGTCAACAAAAACATAAATATTCCGAGGAAATATGAAACCATTTGTTGCACAAATGTAACATTTGGAGGACAGAGACAAAAGGGACAAATTCTTTAATACAAAGGGAAACGTTCAATATAAATATCACAATCCGAAATATGTACAAGACCTTCTCAGTAAGACAATCACCACAGGAAGCACCCAGGGGCATGCCAATCACCATGGGACTCGCCAAAGGACAATAATGTTGGCTCATTAGTCGCATTTTATGACAAGGTATTTTCAATTCAGTAGTCCCATGTTCTTCGATTTCTAAACCCACTGATCCATTATATCTTAGAAACTTCTCAACATTAATCAAGAACATATTTCCTGGATGGACACTGGGTCTTTAAGTCCCAGATGGAAATTACAGAGACAATTTGGACACGAAATCAATATCATTTCAGATGGAAATTACAGAAACAATTTGGACACGAAATCAATATCATTTCACAGATTTTACTGTCAACCATTATTTCGGTCATACTTTTTCCACCATTATATTCAATCGATTATAAGTATTCAAGGTGCGCTGTGTGCCAAGAGCCGTTTTTAGTCTGTCAGAGAATATATTCCTCTCAAAGGTTCAAAACATTGCTTTAGCCAATTGTCATAAGCACATATAAACAGTTGTGTATTAAAGGTAGGATGCTCTCTCTCTCTCTCTCTCTCTCTCTCTCTCTCTCTCTGATCGTGAGAATGTGATTTGTTGGATGAGCTTTGTCATTGAAACCTCGATATGTATCTTAAAAAGCTCACATACTGTTACGTATACTTAATATGTCATTTATATTTATTTTTATTGTCTGTTTGTTAGATTAAAATTTGGCATTTTAAGTTTTAAGATTCGTTCATTGAAGGGGGGTGGGGTGACTTTACTTTACAAGTAAACAACAGATGTTAGCCTCATTGTCTGACCTTGCTTCAGAATGTAAACAAGCTTCTAAAATGATTGGTTGATTCAAGGACATTAAAGCTTTACATTTAAAATGATGCTTGATTCCAAGGACAAAATGGAGTAAAGTATAAACATCTTTCTAATTTAGTTGGTTCATATGATGTTTGCGTGATTTCTTGAACGTGAGATTGTTCTGAGCGATTCTGGAAGGTCGTAAATTCTTTACCCACGTAACATAGAAATTGGGGGCTCGTCCGGGATTGAGATAAATTGGAATTTGGCTAGAATTTTTCTCAGAAAACGTTTGTTTTACATCTGAATTCCCCTAGTTTTTGAAAATTTTAAATCTTTAGTGAGACAGTCAGGCTTGTATTAAAATGACATCTAAAGTAGAAATATTTCTTTCTAATCCTACCCAGGAGCAATTAGATCTTTTCAAAAAAGATGAGTTGTTTCAACTTGCCAGAAAATATGATCTTTCTGAAGTCAAGGCATCTTTAACGAAACAAGATATAAAAAAGTTGGTCCAATATTGGTAGAAAAGGATGTTTTGGAACAAAGTGCTTTGATTTCGGTCAGTAAGTCTGCATCAGACTCTGACATTAAACTAAAGGAATTAGAATTAAAATTCAAGATGGAATTAGAGTTCAAGAGGCTTGAATTTCAGGAAAGGGAGAAAGAAAGGCAAATTGAATTACAAAAAGAGCAGATGCGGATTGAGAGAGAGAGAGAGAGAGAGAGAGAGAGAGAGAGAGAGAGAGGCAAATTGAATTCCAAAAAGAGCAGATGCGGATTGATAGAGAGAGAGGGGGAAAGAAAGGAGAAAGAAAGGCAAATTGAATTACAAAAATAGCAGTTGCGGATTGATAGAGAGAGAGAGAGAAGGAAGAAAGGGAATATGAAATTAAATTGAAAGAAATAGAGCTGGCAAGTAAAAATCACCATCGTACTTCAAATCCAAATTTAAATTTTGATTTAGCATGCAATATTAGATTAGTGCCCCCTTTCAGAGAAAAAGAAGTAGACAAATACTTCATTCGTTTTGAAAAAGTTGCAGAAAATTTAAAGTGGCCAAGATACAATTGGATTCAGTTATTACAATCTGTACTTACTGGTAAGGCTAGTGAGATTTACACTTCACTGTCCGTTCAGCAAAGTGGTGACTATGATGTGGTTAAAGAATGCATTCTAAGGGGTTATGAGTTAGTTCTGAAGCTTATCGGCAAAAATTCAGAAATTACAGAAAAGAAGCTGGACAGACTCGTGTCGAACTTGCTAGAGAAAAAGAGCAGTTGTTTGATAGATAATGCTTAGCCAAGAAAGTCGAACAAGATTATCAAAATCTCAAGCAAATTATATTAATTGAAGAGTTCAAAAACTGTGTCCATAGTGATGTTAAGTCTTATCTTGATGAGCATAAGATTGAAACCTTGGAAAATGCTGCTCGAGCTGCTGACAAATATTCTTTGACACATAAAGTTCCTTTTGTTAACAAGACTTCTACTCAACGGTCTTCTGGCAGAAAAGTATTTCCGCCTAATACAAGCCCCTCTAAAACTCAAACTAACACAACTTTCAAAAATCAAACTTCAGAGAAGCTTGATTCTAGATCCTTGTCTCTTCCGACGTGTACCTATTGCAAAAAAAGGACACGTTATTCTTGATTGCTATAAATTAAAAAATAGGCATCGGAATCAAGACAGACCAGTTCCAAATGCTCTTATTTTTAAGAGGTCAAGGTCACGGTCCTTTAATGAAAGCAATACATTTGTTGGGTCTAATAAATCCCAGTCTGATTTTATTATGAAGAATTATGAACCATTCATATCGAAGGGTTCTATATAACTCTTGGGTGATTCAGCCAATCCCACCCCTATTAAAATTTTAAGGGACACAGGAGCTTCTCAGAGTCTTTTATTATCAGGTACTTTGCCTTTTTCTGAGAAGTCTTCTTCTAATGAAAGTGTTCTTGATCAGGGAGTAGAGTGCAGTTTTGTTAATGTTCCTCTCCATTGTGTAAATTTGTCATCAGACTTAGTGTCAGGACCTGTGACAATTGGAACAGTCTCGGTTTTACCCGTAGAGGGCATTCATTTATTGCTAGGCAAATACTTAGTTGGAGACAAGGTTGGGGTTAATCCACTTGTAACTGACAAGCCTAATTTGGATCAGAAAGTTGATCCAATTGAAAAAGAATTTTCTGATATATTTCAAGTTTGTGTAGTTACCAGAGCTATGGCAAAGATAGCTCTTGAGAATGATGTTGATGAAAGCAGCATTCCTTTAGCTGAGACGTGTATAGGTCAGGCTTTTGATGAGGTCACTTTTACTCCTTGTTTGGATCAATCAGAAGGTATTGATCATAGTGATCCTCTTTTAACAACTCATTCTCTTTATTCTAATCAGGGTGATAAACGACAGTCACTTGTCGTCGAACAAGAAAAAGATCCTGAGATCTCCTCTTTGTTTCAAAGGTCCATAAGCGAGACTGAAGCCACTGAAGTTCCTGTCTGTTATTTCATTAAGAATGGAATTCTTATAAGAAAATGGAGACCTCCCGAGGTACCTGCTGGTGATGAGTGGTCGGTGAACTATCAAATAGTAGTTCCTAAACCTTACAGACAGGAAATACCTAATCTGGCCCATGAAACTCCTTTGGCTGGTCATTTAGGGAATAATACAACTTATCACAAGATCTTGACTCACTTCTATTGGCCAAAAATCAAAAGTGATGTTACCAAATACTGTAGATCTTGTCATACTTGTCAAATGGTAGGTAAACCTAATCAGAAGATACCTAAGGATCATCTACAACCTATTCCTGCCTTTGACGAACCATTTAGTAGAATTATGATAGATTATGTAGGTCCCTTACCCAAGACCAAGTCAGGTAACCAATACCTGTTGACCATTATGTGTGCATCAACAAGGTTTTCAGAGGCAATTCCGTTGAGGAATATAAAATCTAAAACAATAGTAAAAGATTTGATAAAGGTTTTTTGCTCAGTATAGCCTTCCCAAATCTGTTCAGTCTGATCAAGGTTAAAAATTCATGTCTGAAATTTTCCAGCAAGTTATGTATGAATTAGGCATTCAGCAATTCAAATCTTCTTCCTATCACCTTGAGAGCCAAGGGGCATTAGAAAGATTTCATCAGACTTTGAAAGATAAGATTCGATCATATTGTTTTGATACGAATAAAGATTGGGATGAAGGCATTTATTTACTATTGTTTGCTGTTCGCAAATCGGTTCAAGAATCTTTAGGCTTCAGTTTCTTTGAACTGGTTTTGGACACACTGTGCGTGGACCGTTGAAGTTATTGAAAGAGAAACTTCTCTCTAATGAAGATAATGAGATCAATCTTCTTGATTATGTTTCTGATTTTAGATACAAGTTGGCAAAGGCTTGTGAGGTCGCAAGAGCTAATCTGCACTCTGCTTAATCTAAAATGAAATCAAGATATGATAAAAGGTCGAAAGAAAGGAGTTTTCAGCCTGGTGATGGAGTCCTGGCTCTCTTACCAATGCCACAAAATCCTCTTCAGGCCTAATAGTATGGTCCCTACACACCTGACAGGAAAATTAATGACTTAAATTACATCATAAATACTCCTGGGAGGCGTAAACAATATCAACTCTGCTATATAAACATGCTAAAAGAGTATATTTAAAGAGATAGCCATGCTAAACATGTAATTAATTTAGTTGTACCTGTCCCACTCAGTGAAGGAATATCATCAGATTCTACTGATGTTGAAATGATGACTGATATTGAAATGACGAATCTTTGTAATTCAGAAATTTTGAAAGATCTAGACCAGAAACTTTCACATTTACAAGTGCAAGAAATAAATGAACTGAAACAGTTATTATTTTAATATGAGCACTTATTTCCAGATATTCCTACAAGGACAAACAAAATTTTTCATGACGTTGAAATTGAAATTTCCAAACCTATTAAACAACATCCATACAGGATGAATCCACTCAAACAGGAATACTTAAAAAAAGAAAATTTAATATTTGCTGGAGAATGATTTTATCGAGCTCAGTAAAAGTGATTGGAGTTCACCATGCATACTTGTTCCAAAACCAGATAAAACTTTTCGTATGTGCACTGATTATAGGAAGGTGAACAGTGTGACAAAAACTGATTCATTCCCATTACCAAGAATTGACGATTGTATTGATAAAATTGGGAATGCCAAGTATGTCACCAAATTTGACCTTCTGAAAGGATTTTGGCAGATTCCACTAACGGAAAGAGCAAAGGAAATCTCGGCATTTGTGACTCCAGATGGACTTTATCAATATAAAGAAAGTACATTTCAACGTCTCATGAATATGATCACCTCTGGCCTAGAAAATTGTGATGCTTATATAGATGACGTCATCATCTACAACGACATCTGGATAGAACATCTAGCAACAATTCGAAAATTCTTTGACAGACTCATTGATGCATGTTTGACAATTAATTTATCTGAAAGTGAGTTCTGCTGTGCTAGTGTGATTTTTTTAGAACATATTGTGGGACATGGACAAGTAAGATAATGTAATAGCAGACGCTCTTTCCAGTGTATAACAATATATTATATCATATACACTGTAATTTATACGAGTTTTTTTTTAACCTGAGGTGTAAATTGGTTTGTGGTAAAAAGAATGTTGTATCATATAAACCTTTCTTTTTATTTTATGGGGGAAGGTGTTACGTATATTTAATATAAGTCATTTATATTTATTTTTATTGTCCGTTTGTTAGATTAAAATTTGGATTTTAAGTTTTAAGATTCGTTCTTTGAGGGGGGTGACCTTTACTTTACAAGTGAACAACAGATGTTAACCTCATTGTCTGACCTTGCTTCAGAGTGTAAACAAGCTTCTATAATGATTGGTTGATTCCAAGGACATTAGAGCTTTTTCTTTATAGAAATGATTGGTTGATTCCAAGGACAAAAGGGAGTAAAGTATAAACATCTTTCTAATTTAGTTGGGTCATATGATGTTTGCGTGATTTCTTGAACGTGATATTGTTCTGAGAGATTCTGGAAGGTCGTGATCCCTTTCTTATTTACGTAAAAAAGGTATATAAGTGATGTTTTGGAGCGAGATATTTAGTAGTTACTCTGGGATTTGGAATACAAAGATATGTGTGTTATTGTTTGAGTGTAAATTATTTCAAATTCGTTTGGGATCAAGAGGAATTTATTGTGTTATTTATCTAGAAATTACTTGTGCTCATTTGGATTATTATAAAACTAAAACTGACTTCATCACGTGACATCGTCGTCCATATTGGATTACATCGTCAAGATTCGAACCGGGAACTATTAGGACAATTTATTTTCAGGACTCTTGCAATTCCACTAGTGGATTATATTGTGTATTCTTTTTGGATTAATTTTGGACTTGATTCTCTAAAGAAAATATTTGTACTTAATAAATTGTTTGTTAATGTTTTACAAGCTTGTTATTTTCACTTCTTTCTATGTTGCTGCTTTTTCAAGCCTAAGCACGTAACAGCTATGGTGAGTTATAATTCTCATTTCTCGGTCAATCAATTTACGTGGACACTTGTTACATAAATTAATGACAACTCTTGACGCACGAAATGCATTATTATTGATTAATGTGTGCTTCCGCCTTTCAAAAGTATTTCAATAGTTTCAATTGTATGAGGAAACTATTGCGAAATTACTAAAGTAACAAAAACATAAATTGTGTATAATCAATCAATACGCATAATCTATCGTTAGTTTGGATATTAGAATTTCATTTACATTGACGTCCGCTTCGAGTCAGACAATAATGGTACGTAAGTTATCAATGCAGATTAGGATGCCTTTATTTGTGTCTAAATATCATTTCCTTATAATATAGAACAAACAAGTCTGATAGGATATTAGTCTCAGAGAAGTTTCGTTCATAATGATATTGCCTGCCATATATTACAAAAATGATGGGTCGCGAGACAACAGATGCTTACACTAACTTCATTACGGGCATGAACACAACTATTGTATTCTTATAAAAGTGGGGGGGGGAGACGTAGCATCTTAGTTCGTTTCTTGAGAAATCCGCAATTGCATGGAAAATGATATTTCCGGCATTCATATAATTTTCATATAGTTATACTTTTTGTAACGGAATGTGACGGCTGCACGTTCCAGTAGACTAATGTAAGTCCAATTACATAACGACTGACGAAATATCTGGGCAGGTTGATACACGATAATGCCAAAACACCTTCGCGGCTGAGGCCTAACACTAGATAGTTACCATGCACTTGTGACATCCGTACAGGAGAAACAATGTTGATGAATGAGCGATGACGCGACCCTATTTGAAATCTTGACTCCATCTTCGCTGGGATGGCTTAATTTACCACACGCGGAGGCGATAATGAATTGTCGATCTTATGTTGTCTGCGAGTTTGAATACTTGGCAACTACAAGTACTGATACAGACGCTTGCAATAATGTCAGAAATAATACCAGTACACAATGAGCTGTAGTTTACAAGGCATATTCGTCTGTGCGGGGTGTCCATTTGTGTAACAATGTTATTATGTTAAAATATTGTAAATGATATTGTAAATTATAGTGGACATATATGCATGTACCTGCCACGCCCCACTCACTCTCCCTCCTGTATATCATGTGTATTGAGATTTAATCTCTGGTTTCTGGTTTGTTTTTCTCTAAAATGTTAAATGTCTTGCATCATTGATATAATTCGTATTTTATTTACATCGATCCTTGATTTTCGGTCATGTATGTTTGCATTGTTTAAACTAAAAAAGCTAACATGCATGTTTGCATTGTTGAAACTAAATAGGCTAACAGAATCGCAAAGGGTTCTGCAATTAAACAATTTTTTGGAAGAAAAAAATGTCAGATATGAAGCAGAAGAGAACATTATCTTGCAATCTCAAGTGTGTAAATATAGAATCGTTTGACAAGGGCACAAACTCTGTCAAAATGGATAAGGGAAAAATAGATATTCTACTAGGTGTAACTATTTCTAGGAGATTGTGTTCACGTAATGTGATAAGACTGAACTATATCGGATAGTTCCTAATATATGCCAATTATTTACGCTATCGTTAGTGAGTATCTATAATTAACAAATAATGTTCATAGACATAATGTAAAGAAACTAACCACAAAAGTAGCATATTGATTATTATACGGTACTCGGAAAATTGCACCGGGCCATGTTAAATTGTTCTTGAGATTTAGCGGGTCGTGTTAAATGGTTCATGAGATATACCGGGTCATGTTAAATGGTTCTCGAGATTAGCCCGATTACACGCCAAATCTATTAGTCGATATGTACAAAGAATGATTTAAATAATATTTTAATCAAGGCTTAGAAAAGTGAGCTTCATCTCGCTTTGCCAAGATAGAAATTTAATTTTGCCTGAAAACTAAAGTTTTAATCAACCGCTGAGGTGCGTATTGTCAAGCGCCGTTCGATCATAGCTATTTTAAATTATTTTTCATGGAGTCAGTTCATTTATAAAGTATACATTATTTTTTTTTAAAATGATACTTCTCAGTGCTTTAGCAGCAGAGTGTTTTGTATAACGCAGAGAATGAAAACACATCCATAAATTATAATTCTATTATTCTCCATTACATAGAATTTAAAGTTTTCTGTGCCACTCATATTTAGTAAAACAAAAATACCATATACTCCCTGGATCATGTGCTAGCTTGTATAAATGATATAACGGTAGGAGCTAATCAAGACTAGATATACGGCAAGGCGATCGAATAGACAACTGAATTTACTAAACATCACTGTCGAATTAGTCGTATAAGCGATGCGTTATATTAGCTATAACTCCGAGCCCATTATGAAATGCAGTCGACTACAAATGTCCAGAGGCGTAGCTATAGTCTTTGGAGCCTGGGGACAAGATTCATTTTTATGACCCACCACCACCACCACCCCTCCCACCCTCCCCAACTCTGAAACCCATTATTTTCATCAATAAAATCACCATCACCCTATACAACCTATTTCAGAGCCCATTTTGGCGCCCCCACTAGTCTGGCGCCCGGGAACATCTGTACCCCTCTGCCCACCCCACCCCCACCCCCCGCTACACCTCTGCAAATGCCCAAATGTTTACAGCAAAGTCCAGCAGTGATTTATTACGACTGCGCGTGTAAGTTTTTAAAATCTTTTGCTAACTAACGCACAATAAAGTAAGAAAGAAAGAAAAAAGTAAAACTGACATAAGTAATCAGCTTAGGAAATGGCAATGTATGATGATGATGGAGATGATGAGCTGACCTCAGATTACACGACAATATTTTGTCATATATATATATATATATATATATATATATATATATACTATTTCCAATTAAATATATATTTAAATATATTTAAAATTATACAAACTACACCGCATCAAGTGTATTAAACAAATACATAATTTACTGCAAGTTTTGTGTGTACAGTTAAGTTTAATGTTGAAACATAAAAAATTGTTCTGTGGCTTAAACCGTCTATAAAATTAATCGGAGACAAGAAGCCAATACAAGTATTTTTAATGATTAGTAGAAAGTATTTTCAATGACTGGGAGAAAGTGTGTGTGTGTATGTGTGTGTGTGTGTGTGTGTGTGTGACTTAGACTTTTAACGTACTTTTAACCAGTCATATCGCTACGATATCTGCAGTGTGGCAATACAAAGTGATGTCTAGCACTGGGGCATCATGTTGCAGACATGTAACATGATGTCACATTATCCTAACACCAGGCCGACCAGTCCTAACACTAAGCTTCTAATGCTGAGCGCTTAGCGAGGCAGCTGTTGTACCAATTTTTAGAAGTCTTTGGTATGACTCGGCTGGGGTTCGAACCCACGACCTCCTGGATCCCAGACGGACGCTTTAACCACTATGACACCGTAGCGGTCTGGGAGAACGTCTTTTGAAATTAATGGAAAAGGCTGTATTAGCCTAAACACGAATAACAGTAAAAGTATGTACGTTTAAAAATGACTTTTTTAAATGCTCAAATTATAAAATATATACCAGGAGAACAATACTTGATCTGCATTCGATCTTTCTATTACATTTTCTTAGATCAATTGACCAAATAGTTTATAATGTTTTTACTCTGTTAGATTTATCAATATGAATAATGTAGAAGTGTTATTATTTATCAATAGCAAATTACAGTGGCAACAGAGCAAAGCAGCTTGTTGAGACAAATATCTTGCACAAAACATTTTTGTTTTTTAAAATTAGTTCTATGTTATTGTATTGTGGCTTTGCATGTTGGACTTTACCTTGATCAAAAGAAAGTTAATTTTCAACTTAAACTGAATTATTGATTATTTTCTGTAAACAGCTAATTCATAACTAACATTTTCTCTATGGGTATGGGTTTAATATTAGGATCATTATAACTTATAGAAAACATTTATTTGAGTTTGGGTCAATGCTATTGGAATTTGTAAAAAACATACCTGGCCTTCAGCCATATCGCTACGATATCTGCAGGGCGGCAGTTTATATTGATGTCTAGCACTGGGGCATCATGCAGCAGACACACGTTACGATTTCCGATCCAGACGCATTATCCTGACACCTGGTCGACCAGTCATAACACTAAGCTCTTAATGCTGAGCGCCGAGGGATCCAGCTACTTGTACCATTTTATACGTTTTATATATGACTCGGCCGGTGTTCGAACCCGCAACCGTCTGCATCCGAGGAGGAAAAACCCTAGCCACTTAGGCTACATGAGCGGTTGTGTCCAGAAATGTATTTGGGCTGGAATTTTATTCGTCACATTATTTAATTCAAGTGATTCTTTTCTGGGAATACAAATTGCTCTTAACATATGGCAATATTGGACTTAAAGACTTGTTTTTCAACAAAAACTTTGTTTTGCAAAAGGATTCGGGCTACAACGGGCACATCAACACTTTCAGCATTGGATTTAATTTGAATTTACACTAAAGTTTATTCGGAACTTTAATTAACAGGTCTTTAGTTCTATTATTATTTTCGCAATACCGTAAATTCTGTTGTTTTTTTTTACATTTTCACTTTGTATTCCAGAGAAATAAATAAAGTATTTCTCGAATTTTACTAAGACTGTCGCTTGTCACTTTCTTCTATTAGATATTTTAAGACCATATAATCGTAATAACATGGCAAAGAAAATCACATTTGTCGACATTATTGACCTTCCAAGGTACAACATGTTTGTTGTATTACAACTGAAGAGAACGATGGTCTAACAGTTAAATAGTTGTGTGGATCAAGATTAATTCTCTAGCCATTCAAATCGAACAAATATGAATTGAAAATCTGCAAAGGAATCGATACATTTGTGATTATAAAGAACTAAAACTTTGGGACGTACTAAGTTTGCTTATTAAATCAAATGTTTTTAATAATATAAAAGCACACCGAGAAATGGAGGTGATAAGGTCATGCAGTATGCCAAATGAACAAGGCAGCGTAGATTGAAATTAGCATTTTGGTTGATGATATATCTATTCCTATATCAATGCTAAGCCTGTACTAGGAGAGAGAGAGAGAGAGAGAGAGAGAGAGAGAGAGAGAGAGAGAGAGAGAGAGTGTGTGTGTGTGTGTGTGTGTGTGTGTGTGTGTGTGTGTGTGTGTGATTTGGATTGTTAACGTAGCTTTAGCAATTTGCGAGTTTTAGTAATGTCTAGCACTGGGGCATCATACCGCAGACATGTAACATGATGTCCCACCCAATCACATTATCCAAACACCAGGCCGACAAGTCCTAACAATAAGCACTTAAATATGAGTGCCATGCAAGACAGCTGTCACTACCGTTTTTAGAAGTCTTTGGTAAGATTTGGCCTTTGTTCGAATTCGCGACCTCCCGCATCCGAGGCAGACGCTCTATGCTATCAGAACTGTCTTGCACAGTAAAACAAACTCTTTTAAATCCATCCTATGACATTTAACTGTAAGATTTGTCACTGTTATTGTGTCTGTTATCTAGCTAAATTTCATGTAGTCAAAAGAAAATCAGCTCCATTTTTTTAACTTATAATTTACAGCAGGAACTATTGATTCTGATAAATGAGACTGAGGAAGGTGGGTTTTTTGGGATGTAGCGAAATCACTTACAGAACGAAGACAGACAGTGCCAACTACGCAAATTAGATAATATTTTATTAAAATGTAAAACCAATATTGGACACATTTCCCCCTAGCACTGCCACTCACGATCATAATGAAATAAATAAGGAAATAATATGAAAAATATGAAGTGATTTAATTTGTATTATTCGACCCCATTTCTATTGTTCAGTTCTGTTGTTTCGATATAAATGGAACTAACCAATATCCAGTTTTCCCCCCGCAAATCTTGAAACGTATATCAAACAAGGATTCAAGCCAAAAAGTGTACACAGTCTATCAGCCATATGTATTAAACACGAATTATCATCTGTACATGGCCACAATTCAATATTAATTGATTGTTCCATAACTCACAAAAAATGACAATGTTTTACATGCTCACGATTTAAACTTTCACCTACTTCGGCCAGATTGCTCTGCGAAGACTGTCTTGCGTACTCACTGGACATATATCTTTCTCTGGTCTTCTATCTTTAATAAACTTTATTTCCTCCCTACCCCAACCCCAACCACCGCCCCATTCCCCTTCCCTCATCAAAATATGCAGGAAGCTTGCATTTCCTCACAGATAATCATGATTACAAGTCTTATCATAACATAGTACCTTCTTAGGTCACTTCCAATCATGAATTAAAGTTTTAATGTGCTGTAGTTTATTACATCTTCAAACTGCACTATTTTCATCATCGTACTTTTAAAAAATATATTGCTATTATGTCCATATCATTGTTAAATTCAGTGTAGATATCCGCAGCGTTAATACAGTATGGTCTTATAATAAGTAACAACAAAAATCGAAACTAAAAAGTTTTGTATAATTGAAAATACATTTTATTTCCTTAAATTACAACGTGAAGATTAAAGTACTTTGAGTATTGGGAATGAAATCATACACATTCCGAAATATTGTCAATTATCTAAAAGTTTCGAATAATCCGAATGAGTTCCAATGGAATTACGAATGCTGGTCTGTATCGTACTGATGTATCAACAGTACAGTATAATCACTATGATATGATCCCATAAAGGATTGAATACAGCTTGCTCTCAACTGTAATCGTATCCTAGCTTTCATACATATGCACATTGCAATCAAAGTTGTTAAATCATCACGTCAGTGCTTTTACGTCGTGCAAATCTATTATTTTGCGCTGCATTAAAAAAGTAATCAATGAAGTTGTTATGTGGTGTAATCTTCGTAAGCATTTTTATTTAATCAAAACTACTCCAGATACATTAAAGTAGTTTAGTAATAGAGAGAACTGTAATTATAAAGTATGGATGCATTCATTCATTGACTGCTTCGACAAGGAGAAATTAAGATTTTCATATTTACAAAATTTACATGGTCCAGTGCTCATCTTTTTTTAAAAGTTATCCCGTCTCTCTGGAGCATTTCCCACGTAAATACATGTCTAAGATCTCCCACTTAAATCTCTTCCACCT
The DNA here is from genome assembly GCA_030141615.1 of Unio pictorum. Lineage (NCBI taxonomy): Eukaryota > Metazoa > Mollusca > Bivalvia > Unionida > Unionidae > Unio > Unio pictorum. Next base: position 7,164,407 of record JARLTB010000194.1, read on the forward strand.
CCGCACTTACTTCCCATGTCTCAGAGAACTCTCAAATAAACCCACTTACACCTCCTTCCTCACGTTCCGTGTCTCAGAGATCTTCTCGTTAAATCCATTTCCATCTCTTCACTGACTTACCATCTGTCCCATATATTCTACTCAAATCCCATTCCGCCTCTTGACTAACGTACCATCTGTCCCATATATTCCACTCAAATCCCATCCACCTCTTAACTGACTTACCATCTGTCCCATATATTCCACTCAAATCCCATTAAACCTCTTGACTGACTTACCATCTGTCCCATATATTCCACTCAAATCCCATTCCACCTCTTGACTGACTTCAGGTATTGCCCATAAACACTGTTTCACTTCCTCACTGACTTCCGGTGTCACAGAGTCGTAGAAAGAAACAACGGTGATATGATGTATCCCATGTTGTCCAGCGTTTTGCTTTCCATAGTCTCTCCAACTGATATTGGATATTGAATGCTCGTCTTCCAGCTCAGCATCATTTCTGTTTCCTACATAAAATATTTATCCTATATGTTCTTAAATAACAAAAGAATACAATAAAACATTTTGGAATATGAAAAAATCATGGCAATTTGTAAAAGTCATTTTCGCATGTAATGTAATAAATCACTTGAATTTGCACAGGTGGCTTTAGTAGAAGGATGTTGCACTGCAAATACAATTAATAACCATCAACAATGTTTATTCCAAAATTAGTACCTTTTAGCGAACATAGATTTTACCGTTGCTAACAGAAATGATATAGACGATTACGTTGCTAATCAAAATAGCATAAGCGATTCCGTTGCTTATCGAAATGGCAAACGCGATTATGTTGCTAATCGAAATAGCATAAGCGATTCCGTTGCTAATCGAAATGGCACGAGCGATTCCGTTGCCAATCGAAATGGCATAAACGATTCCAGAGTTTCGGTTTCTTGAACACTAAAGAGATTATGACAGAACAAATGTGAGAACTATGACTACGATATTGTCTGATAACACATGTCCAATGGTCACGGAAAGGCATTGCAAATTTATCTAAATGTTTGAGATGGAAATGCAGCCTAAGTACATTTTCTAATTGCAATATATGGCCTTTTTATTTCATTGTAATATCAACATACGTTCGAAAAGATTATGTGTTCTGTGAAAATTTATTTTAAATATGTTTAAGCTTAATAGAAGGTTACTCGCTTATTTTCCGTACTATACAAGTAAACAAAATTGAAATATATTTTAGACAAAAAAGTACCATCGTATTAAATTACGTGTCACGTTTCCAGGAGTAAATGCAAACATATAATTAATGTCCAGATTGCATTACTCCGAGAAACTGGTGTCTATAAATACACTGGTGTACGTAAATACACTCATGGAGAAATTGGTGCTGATTTATACACACGAAGGGAAATTGATTTGGATTAATGCACTCCAGGAGAAAGTGGTGTAGATAAATACGCTCAAAAATATAGTGTTGTCTATAAATACACTCATGGAGAAATTGGTGTAGATACATACATTTAGGGAGAAATTAGTGTACATAAATACACTCAGGGATAAATCGGTGTAGATATGTACACTCAGGCAGAAACTGGTGTACGTAAATAGACTCATGGAGAAATTGGTGTTAATAAACACACACACACACACACAAATTGGTTTGGATCAATGCACTCCGGGAGAATTAGGTGTAGATAAATACACTCAGAAATATATAGTGTCTATAAATACACTCATGGAGAAATTGGTGTAGATATGTACACTCAGTGAGAAATTGGTGTACATAAATTCATTCAGGGAGAAATTGGTTTAGATACACTCAGGGAGAAATTGATTTAAATACACTCAGGGAGAAATTGGTGTACATAAATATACTCAGGCAGAAATCTGTGTACATAAATACAGTCAGGGAGAAATTTGTAGCCATAAATACATTTAGAAAGAAACTGGTATGGAAAAGTACTTGCTGTATTTCATTATTTGTGTTTTCTAAAAATTTAGGGAATTTTCAGCCATTTCGCTAGAAACAAACAACTTCAAAATTATCAGTATAGTCACCAATTTTCCTGGCATTAAACAACAATTTTATAACTTCAATCTTATTGCTCACGAGGGATACTACTGGAAGCTTGGTAATAATCTTTCATATGGGCGAATCCAGTAGAATTAATACTAATTATAATGAAAAAGGCACCGGCAATCGCTGCAGGGACTCCAGGTGTGCAATAGTTAAGTTTTACTAGGTTGTTGGAAGCACTGTACCATTAACAGTCAATCGTCGTTCCTATGGCTTTCATTCAATGAACAACTTCTAAACCCATGTAGATTCTTAAAACATCACAAAACTGGGATAAGAAGAATATCCACTTCTTTTACTATGGTGTGGGGGTTGAGAACGAAGAATGTGTCAGTTCTATCTATGAAAAACGCACAGGGTGATATTTAGTTCGCAGGGGTTGACATAAGCTAAACACTTGTGCATCTCAGCACGAATTGACACCTTGATGATTAATGTTGCATTTGCTTACAAACATACTCACGTAATTAGTGTCACTGCATAGACATCGCAGTGTCAGCATGAAACGTGATGTTCGTGTTCAAACTACCACAATATGACATACCGAGCATTTTTGTTGGTTGCTTTCTTGTAAATGTAAACTTGTCATTAGTAAAACAAAAGCATATATACAGTCGTGGAATTATCTATCTATCTGGAAGCCGCGATAACTCAGTTATTACAACGTCTAATTCATAATACAATACTCTGGGGTCTAACTCATAATACAATACTATGGGGTCTAACTCATAATACAATACTCTGGGGTCTAACTCATAATACAATACTCTGGGGTCTAACTCATAATACAATACTCTGGAGTCTAACTCATAATACAATACTCTGGGGTCTAACTCATAATACAATACTCTGGGGTCTAACTCATAATACAATACTCTGGGGTCCAATACCCGACCAGGCCAGCCACGATCTGCTGCACCGGTTCTCCTGTCAAAGGCAATTTGCTCTCATTTCCTCGAGATAAGGCAGCGAATAATGTATTAAATGTTATATTAAAAACATAACAACAAACAAGTTTCAATTTATCTATATACATACGCATTACTATCAATCACAACAACAACCATATATTGTTGTATCTGCAAGTGTATTTATATGGTTTAATGCTAACATCAAAACAACTTAGCGTATTGTAATGTTTTAATCTATCTAGTTATTAATAAAGGCATGTTTTACATTTGAATGGGTTTACCTACCTGTCTGGTTGTCCGTCTGTCTGATTGCCAGTCTATATATTAGATATCTGAAAAGGTGGTGTATTAATACGTCAGAATCATACTCAATGGTTTGATATGTCTATTTTGTACTCAGTTATCTTTACACACTTAAATGTTTCAATGGTTTGATATGTCTATTTTGTACTCAGTTATCTTTACACACTTAAATGTTTCAACTGAGTTTTTGATATACTTAATTTTTTAACTCAGTCTTTTTTTATGCGTAAGTCTTTGAATTCAGTTGCTTTGTTTTTAACTCAGCGATATTTGTATACTTATTTTTTTCAGTAAATAAATACATAATATATAGAACAATATGTCCTGTTTCTGATTTATATTTTAAAAACTAATCAAATGGTGAAAATGTGACAATCGAAAAATGTAATCGTTAGACGTCATTCTCTGCAGTAAAACAATTTTTTAAATACCTAAAGTATAGAACTTGTAGGACATTTTTTTATAAACGTGGCTCCACTTCAATGGTCGTTAAAAGCAGGCTATTGTTAAGCACGATTATATCAACAAAATGCCGTCTTGTTTCGCAGCCATATTTAACGACTTGAAAATGATAAAACAAATGGCATGAAGGTAAATGTGCAGGTAATCAGGTAAATTACAACGTGACGAGTGACATATTTAGCTTTCTTTGTACTTACGGCTGTCATAGTGACGTGATGGTGTTTGAAGACACATTCAATATGTCTATCAAATTATTATATGAAAAAGTATGCGTCAACTAAGTAACTCTCTCTCTCTCTCTCTCTCTCTCTCTCTCTCACACACACACACACACACACACACACACACACACATGCACACAAACACACACACATGCACACACACACACACACACACACACACACACACACACACACACGCTGGAATCGAGGTACAATAGTTAGTTTCACGTAGGATTTGCAATACAAGGTTCCTAGGGTCAATACCAAAACGAGTCAGCCTGTCTTTGTGAGAAGGACTTAACCCCCAATTCCATGGGATGTTGTAGCCAATAATCTGTTGAAAATGAAGTTTTGAAACCATCAAGCAAATGTCTCTTTCGCACACAGCCTTACGCAATACAAGACTGGTATCTACACAAAAGGGATAGTAGCGGTCTCATTTTTAGCATAAAAATAAACTGTTGTTTACATTTGCCGCAGACTTAGGTGTGGACTAGGTACACGTTAAATGCGCAATTTTAATCCAATTTATACATTCTCGTTGTTTATATGTTTCAACGACATGGTGTGGCAAATAGATGAAACTGTTTTATTTTTGGTGCTATCATTTAGAGTGCGGGGGAGATTTTATTTACTAAAGGTTTTATCTGTCAGTGTCACGTCATGATGTACGTATAGGGCAAGACACTGCTATCATGGCGAGTAATATCTTATATAGCTTTCGTTACACAGTAGGTATGTGCTCGGAATGAGAGAGAGAGAGAGAGAGAGAGAGAGAGAGAGAGAGAGAGAGAGAGAGAGAGAGAGAGAGAGAGAGAGAGAGAGATTCAAAACTGCTTTCATAGTTGAAATGACAGTTTCTTAAGGATATACCAACAGTTGTGATTTGTGCATACACGTTATAACATTTAATTTCAGACAAAGTAATTTGTACAACGCCACACAAAAAGTACAACCCACTCAGAACTATTAATCAGGTGCAATGTTTAAACTTTTTCTCTTGTTCAAAAGTACAGACCAAAATAAGGCCTCCGTGACGAGTTCAGTAAAAATCTTGTCCTATATATTTTAAACCTACATACTTTCGCGGTAAATTATTTTTGCTACTTCTTGTGCTTTTTAACAAACAAAAGATTTCGCGGCTAATAAATATCGCGGATAGATTCGCCTCATGCATTATGCAAGAATAAATGATGCCCACATTAGAGTACTCTTACGTCATTTATTCAGAAAAAAAACAAGGATGGAAAGAAGGTGAAGACATAAATTGCATGTGAGAAAAATTATTTATCGGTGCAGTTTGAAAAACATTTGCCTACTTAAGAAATGTCATACAAAGGTTGAAGTTTTCTGAGTTGGTTAAAACTCGACTGTAATTTATTATGTGGGAGTTGAGTTACTTGTTGAAACATACCTTGACAAGAAGAAACATTGGGATTAGACTAAGACGTCTGGAACGACATCATTACAAACAAATACCTTAGAAATGTAAATCTGCAAAGATTCCACATCTCATAACATCAACAGAATACATTCTTAAGTTGTGACATTTAAAGTTTACTCCACAGGTACTTCTGTTTCATTTTAAGGTTATTTATCGACAAATTTCATACAGCAAAAAACCGATTTGAAATTTTATTGAAGCCCGTTTGTTTAATATTGTTGATTTTGATACCGCCTGTTTGTATCTGAAATATCACAACTTTGAAAACGTACAAATGATTCTCCTTTGGATCAAATTATTTGAACAATAATCATTTGTTTTAAAGCAAGTTGACCGTAAGAAATCCTAATACATTTACAAACTGTCTTCACACATGACTGTATCTGCCTAACAAGTATGTGTTTTGCATCGGTCCCCCAAAAATTGGTGGATGAAGAGATGCTGCTTTCCGGCACATTCTAGAGTGCATCATTTTTGTACGAGTCATTCATAGTTATATCTTTCCATAAACGAATGGGGGGGGGGGGGAATGTTTGGTGTCAAAGTAAGACGGAAATGCAAAGGGCTGTTTGAGAATCTGCTAAAGCAGTTATATTTCGGCAAAATCTTGATATTTTAATCTACATAGAAATGAGAGAGAGAGAGAGAGAGAGAGAGAGAGAGAGAGAGAGAGAGAGAGTTCTTGAATTCAGCTTTTCTCAAGGTTTTAGACCCTCACTAAGATATAAAAGATAAAGAAGAAGGAAGCTCACAAACAAGAAGGATAAATTTTACACATGGCAGTAGTGAAGTCGGGCATTAAAAAGGGTCCGGGCACTCTAGCCTCACGGTAAATTAAAATGGTGAAATATAATATAACATGGAGTGAATGGGGAATTGAAAAAAGCGACAAGAGTTTGGGGTACCATAGCCTCAATGAAATCCCAGTCAAAAAGGTCGTGGGCAAGACTGGCGACAAGAGCAATTTAGCATGGGGAAATATTTGGCCTTTCTAGCTACAAAAAAATATTGTTTATGTCTAGCGAAAACGATTCTCACCCATGCGACAGAGAAATCTAGCCGCTTTGTTAATTTTATTTTTCTTATCTCAAATCTCAAAGTGTTCTCGGGCTCCTAACTTCTTTTAAAAAAAAAGAAGAAAAAAACTCTTGTTGTCTTCGCTATGCCTAACGTAGTTGTTCTAAACTCAAATACAACAATATAAAAGAAAAACAATGTAAGTTAAGGTCAATCCATGTATGAGAACATACCGTACATGTCGAGCATTTTTGTATTAAGCTAGTTCGTTCCACATTGCAGTGCCAGTTATATCCCTTTCGCAGCCCTAGCTCAGTTCATTTTCAGGCCAGCGTCATTAAATGTAGCTAAAGCAAACTAACTAGTTTTAAATACTTCGCATGAAATATATTATACAGTATACTGTTAGCTACATTTAATAACGCTTACATGAAAATTGACTGTGCTAAAAATATGATACAATTCTCATGCTGTGTGAAATGAACTTTGAAAGAAAACACTGTTCCATGCAAATGGGCTTCATAGCCTCCCAACTTTCTTAAGAAATACGGAAAACTTAGTAACCACCATAAATGTGTTATGCCAAACATGCTTTATTCTAATTTTGTTAAAGCATTTCTACTGTGCCCCAGTTGAATAAAAAATATGCCTGCAATATTTATTGACAAATAATTCACTTGCCAGCCAGAAGGAATCTTTTATCCATCAACACAAGAATCCATAAAACAAATTTCACGGCAGCAATAGCCATATTTCCAAGACTGAAATATAAATTTTCAAAGAATCCCTGAACTTTAAAGTTTAGCACATGGGTCTTATTTTGGAAGGTTTTTTTTAAATACAGAGCTTAGTTTTTTTCTTCTATAAAATTGGACCTGATGAAATGAAACAGTTTCTTGTAATATATATTGATTTTTTTTTAATTGTCAATTTCATATAACATTCTTATATTGAATGCTATATTACCTCATTACTATGCGACGTATTATGTTGTTATTTTTATTTTCACGCGTATAAACTTTGAATCGGATGCAACGGTCACACCACAGCCCTCATTAACGTATGTATATTCATGTGCCGCATGTAAACATTGAAAGGTGAACACTAGTGAAAAGGTCTATTTACTTTTAAGGAAAATCTTGGGTGAGATCAATAAACTACGTTGGGATTTGAACCGATACAAGGAAATCCCAGTCACGGGGGTTACATTGTATGTCTCCCCATGATGGCCAGCCTTGTGGGGAGACAAATAATTATATCTCCATGACTGGGATTTCCTTGTCTCGGTCCAAACCCCAACGTAGATTATGTATATATTGGGCCTGTCTAGGGACAAAAACTACTGGGCATGTCTGGCGACAAAAATTCTGTGTCTGTTTAGCATCAAGGCAATTGAACTTAGGATTGTATAGCGACAATGGATTGAGACTATGGAGACAAAAGGAACGATGAAGTCACGGTTCAGGACATTGGCAACAATATCTGCTTGTTGTTACATATAGTTAGATACCCCGATCCGCCAGGCGTTATATAAGGCTATATGTCCGGTCACGCCACGTTGTATAGCTTTTCACGGCAATTCACGGACAATGCAAATCCTTTTGAAAAAGGCAGTGGCAACTTTGGGGACACTAGGACTTTAACATGGGAATATTCGTATACATGTTTCGCCATCACAACTGACTTCCATCATTGACACTCTCTAGTGCTTAACCTCGAAACGGGTGACAGTGACTGCTACATTGAGGTAATCGTTGCTGACAATATTGACCATTAAACGTTTTGGGTAACTGTCCTTGGAACAGTATATCCTCGATCTTGGATCAGAGTCCAGCGGCAATGGTGAACGTTTTCACTTCCACGCATCGTATCGGATACTTTGCGATCGTTTTGCTCAAAGTGTGGTTTATGTCGTTTCCCAGTTCAGGCAACACTTTCACGCGTCGTACGAAGATCCCGTCTTCTTGGATGACGGCTTTCATTTCCATGAAATGGAAAACAGTGCTGCTAAGATTCAGTCTCAAGAAAATATATACCTCGTTCAGCAAATAATATTCTTCAACCACATGTCCAAATGCAAACGATCCATCAGTTCTTAACTACATCCTTCTAGTATTTTCTTTCGACGTTCGTTAGATTCCACATTGTGAGGATCGTCATCTTCTGTCCGGACTGTTTCGTTAAACTTGCTCACACCTGCCGTGTCAGGATTCCACACCACGCAGGTATCCAGATGAGTGTTTGTGGCCTCTTTTCCAGGTAGGCTCGGTAAGGGTAAGTACCCATGCTGCTGCTGACGAGTTTGCTATTCAAGGACAAAGCCACCTTGCTGAGAGAGGAATGCATGCAATTGCTGACGACATCTATTCTAACATTGGTTCCAGGAACGGTGTCGTCCGTTCTGATCACTTTGACTTACAGGTACAGTAACTACTATTCAGATCGATGTAATCTTCGGGCTAACCTATGAGTTCAAATTCGATGCGGTTGAGGTTGTCAAAGAGGAGACGGGGTGAAATTCGACCCAATGAGATTTTTGCATCGTCGTCATAGTTGGTGTCTTAGCAATCAGATCCAGTTCTGACTTGGAAGATTTGCAAGAATATCGGGGCATCAATTTTTCTCTCTGTGATTGAATAATCAAAAATATCTAATTATCTTATGGTTCTTATTTTCTTAATCTTTTTAGCTCTGGGGTTGTGAAGTCATTTGGAGTGGTGACTTCGTTGTCATGTTTTACCAAGTCTTTGTTGTGGTGCTAGGGAAGCGGGAATGCCTGATTCAAAAACATCCAGGGCATTTATAAGAATTTCTCGTTGGCCCAAAATCTCTTCGTCATTTTGATGCAAAAGGGGACACTTTTGCCTGTTCTCAAGTAGGCTTCCTTGGAATTTTGTTTGTCAATGATGACATTATGGAGAAATTCTTTGCCATGCGTCAATGTGGCATCTTTCAAAGCGTGTAATCCTCGTATCACCAACGGTTTCAAAATGGGGGGGTACCGAATGAAACTCCGATTTCAATATATCTCTTAAGTCATATCCTCACTGTCGAACTACTCCTCGGTACACAGTATACTTGACTTACACGTCCTTAGAGAATCGTTTTCGAAAATGTTTCACTGTGTCGTTCCTTTTACTGAATGAAATATTTTGTCCCAGATCAACTTTTATAGCAATGTTGACACTGCCGAAATACGACGTACTGACGGGTAAATAGTGAGGATTTCCACCTTTTTCGTCATTAGTCCCAGCAGAATCCACCTTGAAAGGAATGCCACACAGTAACGGTACGGAGGTGTGTTCCACAATGTTGTACTCCAACACATCGATGTTCACAAAGTTACAATTTAATCCTTGGTTCAATTTTACAATGGGAATTTTTACAAAATCCTCGCAAAACTCAAGTTTTGGAGATGGGTGGCATGAGGTCATCCAAGTCGACAAATAATTAAGGTCAAAATGTAAATGACAGCGTGACAATGTTTTGCCGTCCGAACATTTCATCACTAGGAGACGAGGCACTTCATGGTACTCAAGGGTGGCGCTTTGTTTGGTTTTGATCAAGGCTTTGCCAAACAGCGAATTGAATCTTGCAGTTATCATGTCCACCAGATGTTGACAGATAAAATAATAGCCAGCAGGATTTTTCAAGAGTTATATGTACCGTGGAGTATTGGGGAATACATGTCGCTTTATAGAGACACCTAGAGTTTTGTTTTCGTTCAAGTATTGTTGCACTTGGTTGTTCAGAACTTCATCCTGATAAGTATTTTGTGATTTGCAGCGACATTTTTTATTTATGAAGGGTGAATAACTTTCAGCAAAGTCACTTCCCAGTGGGCTTTGTGATCCGATTGGATGACATGAGGTAATTTGTCCGTGAAACAACACAAATTTTTGGTGTGCCGATAGATCCCGTAATGTTTTTTTCAGTTACAAAGAGAAACATTGCTGAAAGTGGTTTTCAGGGATCTTTGGACTGACTAATTGATTGATTGAATGTTTTTTTTATACGCGCACCAGCACTTTTAGGCTATTTAGCACATACAATAGGGTATATGTATAAACGTTTAAAACTGGTGAAAAGTTTAATATGTACCAGCGATATAAAAAATCAAATAGTTGAAAGTAAAACGATAAGATGGCAACAGTAAAATATTAAGCTTCCCGATCAACGGGAGATGTAAATGGTGTATGTTAATAAGGAAAGATGAAAGTTGTTGAAATAAGAAGCGGTATTTACATTAGATAAAAATGCACTAGCTGTGGAAATATAAGTTATGGTTTAAAATAAATGTTTGTTTCCTTCATGAAATGAATAATGCAAGTGATTTATATAATCAAAACGTTCCTTCATGTCATGCACATTATAATATTAATCACACGTAGGTTGCAGGTCAAACCAATCTGTCATAAAATGCTTAACAGTGAATGGTTTCTTGTAAGTAACGCACTCTGGTCCATCTTCACCTTCTAGTATGTCGTAGTGGGTTATATATGTATGACCAGTTCGAACTCTTGCAATGACTACCTCCTCCCTAATGATGGTTATGTTGGAAGGAGTCCATTTTCCTAGGTGATGGCTTGATGCCGTGAAGTTTGTTATTTACCGCATCATTCAACGATGCCTGTCACGTACGGCGTAAAGACTCTTTAATACTAGGTTTAAAGTCAGTATATGATACTTTAAAATTAGATATTTTTTTTAGATATGGTCATTTTAGCAGCACGATCTGCTTTTTCATTACCTCTAATACCAATATGGCTAGGTAGCCAACATTATAATATATTGTCGGAGGTACTCAGCTCAGTATTGTTCACGATATTGAGTAATATTGGGTTCTCCAGTGTTCTATTGTTATGTGACTGAAAAACTGATAGTGAATCAGAGAAGATAACGCTGTTTAAAATACGTTTGTTTTCGATATATTTCAGGACAAGGTCTATTGCTCTGGTTTCGGCTAAAAAACTTGAAGTATCATTTGGCAAACGATACCTTGCAGTTGTGTTTGCCACTAACGAAGGCTTCAACAGCCTTTTTCTCATCATTTGATCCGTCAGTGTAAATTCTAGTGTAGTTTCTAAATTTGGTGAGGCGTTCTCAATAAGAGTTCTGGAAGATGGGAGGATTTGTCTCATATTGTTTCCCATCGTAACAAATAATTTTGGTTGTTTCGGAGACAAACGTGTTCTGAATTGTAGAAAGATCAATTTCGTTACTTTCAAGGCAGGATGGTATTCTCATGCCAAATCAAGGTATGACATTTGGTTTATTATCGTACAAGATTTTGTATTTGGTTTGAAAAACGCCAGAATATGCATGTTTCAGAGGGTTCGATCTTAATTTGAGAGCATACAGTGCAGAAAGTATTTTTTTACGATGTGCTAAAGGTTGTTCATTCGCTTCAGCGAGAAGGTTTACACATTGGGATGTCTTAAATGCTCCCAGAGCGAGTCTTATTCACTGATGATAAAATGGGTCAAACATCTTTAAATACCACTTCCTAGCTGAACCATGAACAATGGTGCATCGATAGTCTAGTTGGAGCGGATAAACATTCTATATAAATTGCGGATGAATTTTCTAGCAGCACCCCAGTCAGTGTGCGCTAATACACTAAGTAGATCTAAAGATCGTAAGCATTAGCTTTCAAGTTCTTATTGTGTGGAATTCCGTCCAGCGTGAGTTTAGTGTCATCCTGATGTCTTCGTAACTGACAGAAATGCATACACACGATTTTCTATTTCGAGAATTAGAAACCATTAGGGCTGGGTCAATTTTGAATTTTGTTAATATTTTGTTGTATTTGTCTTTAAACTGTATGCATGAGCCTTGATCGATAACATATTAGAAAATCATCAACGTATAACGAGCAAATCACACCAGAAGACAAACACTTGGTGATGCTATTTTTATATTAAGAAACGTCACAGATAAAACACTGCCTCGAGTACACCGATCTCTTGCTCGTTCATATCTGAGATGGTAGAACAAACTGAAACTTTGAATTCTCTGTTTTGAAAGAACGTTTGACATGAAAGATGGAAGACGGATTTTTAGACCCTTATCGGGCAGATCGTCAGGTTATTTAGTATCCCGTACTTCTTTTTCTGATAAATGCGTAGCAAATAAATGTTTCCAGTCTAACGAGATCATCGTTAGTACTACGGCCATAACGAAAACTACTTTGGAAAGGAGATATTAAATTGTTCCTTTCGAAGTACCATACAACCCATGAATTGATCATTCGTTCCATGCTTTTGCACACATAGTTTATCAATGCAATGAGTCGATAGCTGTTAGGATCTCCGCTATCTTTACCTGTTTTGGGAACTGGTATAATTGTGTTCGTGTCCTGCAGATTGTTATCACGTTTAATGCGAATTCTACGGACTGCATTGACACTTTCATTTTTCATCCATTCAATGATGTCTGTGCCGCTGACTCCAACAAAGTCACAACGTATCACGCCGTTGGACGTACTGAGTGCGCGTGTGAGTGATTGAGGTGACTGGAGTATCGATGACAGTTTTTATTTTCTTGATATTTTCTGTCTGACCTCAGAATAACAATTTCTGAAAACTGTCTGTAGTGACCGCTAGTAGTAATGGGGGGGGGGGGCTGTTTGGTGTCAATGTGAAAATACATACAGACCCCACCGGGGCTGTTTGGCGTCACGACGATTCCTCGTGGTTACTTTACGAACAATACCTACAAATACATTATGGTGGCTTGTTTAAATGTCCACAAGAGACTCGTAATGTTAAAAGTCTTGCGCTTTCATCTGGATACTTCTATACCTCAACGGGAAAAAAGAATCGTCAACTTTTAGGTACTGAAGATGTGTACAACAATGTGTGTGTAGCTTGTTACCTACACCCTCATTAGACAGATGAGATGTATGTGACTTGAAAATTTGGGATTTTAAGTCTTGGACTAAAGAAGTGGCCAGTGATGCTCGACAGTTGTGATCCTAACATCCAACATCCAGTCAAAACAAATATTGTTAAAACCGGTTAGTAAAGTATCAGAAAAAGAAGAAGAACGCGAGACCGAGGACAACCACTCATTTCAGTAGAGGACTGTCGTGGACATTAGAAAAGGCCATTCCAACATGGGGACATGTGTGACTACAAACTGAGAGACTCTAAGAACGTCACACACTACAACTCACTCAGACACCTTAGTTACCAAAAACATCCTGGAAAATCATCCATTTTTGTAAAATTACTGATAAAAAAATGTTTAATAATTCCTTGGTAATAAAATAATTTGCTGAGATATTGAATGTCTAATTTATTACTATATTTTTTTACCAATGTCAATTTATTGTACATATATGGTAAAAATTTTAGTAATAAATTAGACATATTTATTGTACATATCATTTGATTGCAAAGGTGTGCAAAAAGATCAATTAAGCTCTGTTAACTGACATACCTAAATTGTACATATCTTTATGTTGAGCACTTTATAGACAAATAAGTGGCAGACCTTTAAGAGCACTTTTTTGTAGAAACTAGTGACAGACATTTGTTTACCATTTTGTACAGTGTCATAATTTTATGTTGAGCACATTGTACAGAAAACAGAAGCAGACCTGTATGAGCACTTGCATAGAAAACAGTGGCAGACCTTTATGAGCCCATTGTACAGAAAACAGTGGCAGGCCTTTATAATGATGAGCACTTTATACAGAAACAGTGGCAGACTTTTATGAGACCATTGTACAGAAAACAGTGGCAGGCCATTATAATGATGAGCACTTTATACGGAAACAGTGGCAGACTGATATCAGCATTCTGTACAGAAAACAGTGGCAGACCTTTGTGATGAGTACTTTATACAGAAAAATGTGGCAGACCTTTATGAGCACTTTGCACAGAAAACAGACGCAGGCATTTGTTTAGCATATTGCTTATCCTCTTGTCTCCAGTTCATTTTTCCAAATTATTTTACATTATTCTTAAAAACAACAGACAAATAATTATGTGATGCCATTTTCTCAGCTTACTAGGGTATGAGGGGTAAAGTAGCAGTTGGGGTGAATGCACTTTTAAAATAGAATAAACCAGTGACAAAATATTAGAAAGTACAACAAAACATTATAATTACCAATTATTTATTGACATTAAAATATTTTTACAGATAAATATAAATAAAGATGGATGGAATGTTCTGAGATACAAAAGTGTTTGGTTTAAAGTTAAGTTTTCTAAATTTTGTGTACTACATTAAGGAACCAATTTGAGGCACCTGACACAATTCTAAAGATTCAAGGATAGTTAATCAGTAAAAGGATATTCACTAACAGTTAAACATCCATTATTAGGGCTTCTCAATAAGTCCTCCATTACTCAAAGACAGTTAAACATTTATTTTTCTGGCTTTTCATAAAGTCCTTCATTACTCAAGTTAAGATCCGCAATGGGTCTCCTAAAACAGTCAATTGATAAATAACAAGCCAAGAATTAAAGAAGAATTTAATTCTTAACAAGCATTTGTCTCATGTAAATAGTTCGAAGACCATTTAAAGATGTTAAGAAACAAGAGTTCCTAGAAGGGACTGATGCTCTACTAGCTAAAAAAATTCACAGAATAGCATGATAAGACCCTTTCCTCCTGCTAACTATTTAGCATGAAAAGTGATTGCTGTTGTTATTGTAAAACTCAAAAGGGCAACAAAATTATATTCTCAAATGGGCAACAAAATCATATTCTCAAATGGGCAACAAAATCATATTCTAAAATGGGCAACAAAATTATATTCTCAAATGGGCAACACAATCATATTCCCAAATGGGCAACAAAATCATATTCTCAAATGGGCAACAAAATTATATTCTAAAATGGGCAACAAAACTATAATCACATGTCTGAGTAAACATGTTCATACGATACATGTAAAGTACAAAGTTTTTATTAACCTGACATCATGGATAGCAGATCACTGAAATTGTTTCAGACAATGATAAGACATAACCTACTTACATCTGGTTAAGATATAACCATGTTAAGTTTGGCTAAGTTAAAACCAAGTTTGATTAAGATGTAACCAAGTTTGGTAAAGATTTAACCAAGTTAGGCTTGGTTAAGATATAACCAAGTTAAGTTTGGTTAAGTTATAATCAAGTTAAGTTTGGTTAAGATATAATGAAGTTAAGCTTGCTTAAGATATAAAAATGTTAAGTAAACAAGTAGTATTTTTTAAAACAAAAATTAGACAAAGTTATTGAAGTGTATCATTCAAATTATTCTTCAGATATAAACGTAAACTTGGTTTGTTAAAAAAAATCACAACTTTCTGTACTGAGTAGGAGTAGTGATAACGAGACTTTCAAGATGGCCACCACAGTGGTCATATCAGTGCCACATTGGAACCATTTCAGTCTTTTTACCAAACATCCAGTGTCATTATGACCATCTTTTCAGAAGGAATGATGGTAAGAATTTTAAGATAGCTATTTAGGATGTCCAAGAGACAAAATTTAATTTAGGATCAACTAGACCTTTTAGATGAATGTGTATGGAAAGTATTAGGTCAGGAGGAGTGGTAGAAACAGATTCGTGGTAATGGATGTTAGTTACTGGTCAAACTGCCATCAAATAAGCTCTTTTGGGCTATTACCATTAATAAGAATTAAGGGACCTGTCTAATTTTCATGTCAAACTTTAAACCAGTCTATTTGTGACTAATCTAAAATTACAGAACTAGTCTGTCATCCTCAAGAACTGCTGGCTGTTTTTCTCCATAACCCGAAACACCTCCTGCCACCATAACTCCACCACGCTTCTCATAACAAAATCTCTTTTTCTCCAGGAGTCGCTCAACATCACGCCACATCTTCATCTGCTGAAGTGAGGGTTCATGATTTTCACGAATTGATTTCTGCTGCTCGCGTAAACTCTTCCCTACATTTTCTTGCTCTTGTATCTTTTTCTGATAGATTTCTCTGTTAAAACAATCAAAAGATCAGATAAAGTCATTTTATTGCAGCATGCATTTATGTGCCACCTGCCAAAATATGGCAACAATTTAGTGTCAATGAGTCATGGTACAACAAGATGATAGTGAATATGATGAGAAGATAGTGAATACAAACAAAAACTGAATACATTATGGTGAATATGAACAAAGAATGAATACAAAATAGTGAATATGAACAAAGAATGAAAACAAAATAGTGAATATGAACAAAGAATGAAAACAAAATAGTGAATATAAACAAAGAATGAATACAAAATAGTGAATATAAACAAAGATTTAATACAAAATAGTGAATATGAACAAAGAATGAAAACAATATAGTGAATATGAACAAAGAATGAAAACAAAATAGTGAATATGAACAAAAATTAATAGAATATTGGTACTGAGAATCTCCCATTGTTTTGTTATGTTCATACACTTCTTGGTACTTGCGCACATTAAGTTATGTTCTATGTGGTTGACTTATCACAAGGTCCTAATTGACAGCATCTGACCTGGCACATTCAAAATCATATTTTAAATTGAGTCATAATTCTTGGCAAATTATTGATGGAAAAAAGGGGGATTGCTATTTTCTCTTAATACAAGTATTGTTCTGACATATGAATGGGTTTAATTGAGAAAAGGATTGCACAAAGCAGGTCTTTGGAGGAAAAATATTTCTTGTGATTGAAGCATTGTATGGTGCTTTAGTAAGACGGAGACAGATTTGGTCTTTTCTTATCCCCTAAAAACATGTATCTTTTCCGTTATTAGCTACATTCCTCTGCCTGTTAAGTCTGTTCTCCTGTTCCTAAATGCAGGGCTGACAATAGTCTGTGATTAAAAAGAAAAAGGACCTAAGTTTAAGATGGCAGCATTGGTCAATTGGTGAATCAACAGGACTGACCTGGTGGGTGCAAATTTGGGCAATCCAGGGCCCAAATGCTTATATACAAATTTATCTGATACTAGAGGCATCTCCAACATTATTATTTTGATATGCCAATATAATGAAAATATGTACGTTTAACTTGTCTGTTATATCTAGATCAAATTCTGTCAGCAAATTGAAAATGCAGACTTATCTATAACAATAGGATTAACATCTATGTTTCTGCCTGATTTTATACTACTTCATTTTTGACCAATTAGAAACCATGGAAATTATAAACTGAATGATGCATACATGCCACCCACCCCAAACCAAGTTGTTGTTATAGAGTTTAACGCCATTTTTAAGCACATGATAGGCTATATATGGCAGCCAGTATTATTGATGGAGGAAGAACCCGGGAAAAAGCCTGGAAAGAACCACCAAACCCATGAGAAGCTACTGGCAAGCTTTCTCACATAACTACATAAGTTGAATCTTAGACTCGAACCCATGCAGACAGAGGTGAGATGGCAGTGATCCGTAATGAAGAGCGCTTTAGACCACTCAGCCACTCGGGGCCCCCCCAAACCAAGTAGCATCAGTGTAATTCATTATTATTGCTATTATGAGTGTAATTCATTAGTATTGCTATTATAAGTGTAATTCATTAGTATTGCTATTATGAGTGTAATTCATTAGTATTGCTATTATGAGTGTAATTCATTATTATTGCTATTATGAGTGTAATTCATTATTATTGCTATTATGAGTGTAATTCATTAGTATTGCTATTATGAGTGTAATTCATTATTATTGCTATTTTAAGTGTAATTCATTAGTATTGCTATTATAAGTGCAATTCATTAGTATTGCTATTATAAGTGTAATTCATTATTATTGCTTTATTATAAGTAGATTTCATTGTTATTGCTATAATAAGTGTAATTCATTATTATTGCTATTATAAGTGTAATTCATTATTATTGCAATTATAAGTGTAATTCATTAATATTGGTATTATAAGTGTAATTCATTATTATTGCAATTACAAGTGTAATTCATTAGTATTGCTATAATAAGTGTCATTCATTATTACTGCTATTATAAATGTAGTTCATTATTATTGCAATTATAAGTGTAATTCATTAGTATTGCTATTATAAGTGTAATTCATTAGTATTGTTATTATAAGCATAATTCATTAGTATTGCTATTAAAAGTGTAGTTCATTATTATAGCTATTATAATGTAATTCATTATTATACATTATTATAGCTATTATAAATGTAATTCATTATTATAAGTGTAATTATTGCTATTATGAGTGTAATTGTTGCTATTATAAGTAATTACTGCTATTATAAGTGTAACTCATTCTTACTGCTATTATAAGTGTAATTCATTAGTATTGCTATTATAGGTGCATATCATTAGTAATGCTATTATAAGTGTAATTCATTATTATTGCTATTATAAGTGTAATTCATTACTATTGCTATTCAAAGTGTAATTCATTAGTATTGCAATCTTAAGTGTATTTCATTATTATTGCTATTATACATGTAATTCATTATTATTGCTATTATGAGTGTAATTCATTATTATTGCTATTATAAGTGTAATTTATTATTATTGTTATTATAAGTGTAATTCATTAGTATTGCTATTATAAGTGTAATTCATTATTATTGCTATTTTAAGTGTAATTCATTAGTATTGCTATTATAGGTTTTTCCCTCTGTATTTTGTAGTGCAACTAAAACGTCCAGATTATTTGGTATTGTTACGGCTATTGGATTTATTTATTTTTTAATTGTTAAACCCAAATTTATTATTTAGGATTTAATATTCATTAATTGGGAAATTGTTCTAGAAAGTTCAGCTTAATCACTTTCTGTAAATAGGCTGACTTAGATTGTAAACAAGTTTTGACCTTGGCTTACAGTGGTCTAGTTCCTGACCTTGCTTTGAACATTGTCAACAGGTCTTCAATTTCATTGGTTAATTTTAGGGACAACATTCTATTTTAGTTCTTAGGGGTAAGAAAAATCTAGAGTATGTTATTTTTAGTAAGGTAGTCTCTTTCTGTGACCTTCCATGACCTTCTATCAATTTCTAGAAAAGAGCATGATCACTTGTTTACTTCAGAAAAACAATATATATAGCTGTATTTTAGAAGCTGACAGTAGTAGTAGATTTTGGGCTTATTGTAAGTTATTGGTTGTGTATTATCTGTCTGAGTTTAATTATTTTGGACTTTGTGTCAATTCGTTGGAAAAGAAGAATTATCTGGAAAAAGGACATGTTTATGATATTCATTTGGATGATTAAAAACAAGAACTGTACCACGTGACATTGTCAGCCATTTTGGATTATTACATCGTCAAGATTCGAACCTGGAACTATTAGAACATTTATTTATTAGGACTTGCAATTCCATTAGAGGAGTATTTTGTGAATTCTATATTTATTGGATTTGATTCTCTAAAACTGTAAGTTTATTTATTTTATGAAAATAATTGTACTTAATAAAATCATTGTTAAAGTTATACAAGCTTGTTAGTTTTCACTCTTTCTGTGTTGCTGCTTATTCGAGCCTAAGCACGTAACAGGTATCATTTCAGAGCTAAATCTATCTACGATTCTATAATAACACCCACTTTAGTGTACTGCACATGACCTTGATGTTACAGAGCTCAGAAGTAGACTACTACCTCCTGACAAGTAAACGCAGCACCAGGGTTTAAAGAGTTAATACCATTCTGTGCAATGTGAAAAGAGGTGATTATACATTTGTATCATGCTGGTGTCATGTTCGTGCTGGTGTCATTTTCTAAGTTAATGTTAACTTTCTTTAGAACTGTCCCAATAAAATATACTTGGGACCCAGGGACGGCACTATTTTTTATTAGATATAGCCACCCAAAGATGCAATTTATGTAGTCAGAGTACCATATTATATATTTTTTTAAAGTATCCTTTCTTGGTACCATGAATGTTTAAATGGTACACCCATAATAAATTATACATGAAGAAACATTCCAATTATACAGCCAGTGATTGCAGAATTCTGTACAACACTTCAGCACAGACTGGTATGCTAGCTTTTCTTCTCACTGGTTTTCGAAAAGAGAAACATTAGACTGGTTTTCACTGACAGAAAAATTAGACCAGTTTTTGCTGTTAGCTACACCTGAACAAGCATGGTAACGAAATTGTAAATGTCAACCTGATAAACCAGTGTCCTGTTCATGTAATGCCAAACCTACAAGCATCTCCAATTTTCTCCTCAATTATACACCAATCTCAAAAATATCTCCTGACAGCCACAACAAAATCATTCTAAGAATTCCTTCGAAAGCTACTGTACAGGGGAAAAATAAATTCAGAAAAAAAACCAAGACAGATGGACATTCTGGAGTCAAAGCAAATGTAAGAATACGGGAGTTGACTGTGTCAAAATTATGTTTCTTCAATAAAGATAATGTTGTAGCTGGACAAAAATGCTACTAACCTCATCAGACCTTCTGCTGAAAATTTCTTTATTTAAACATTTCATCTTATAATGCATCTTTATTTGCAGATTGAACGATTGATGAGAAGTGTTACCTGAATGTTTTCTTGCGTGCAGACATGTCATGAGAAGTGTATGCCTTCATCTCCTCTGTGACCCTCTGTTGCTGAATATCCAACATTGCCATCATGCAGTTCAGATAGTGATACCTGGACTCCTCCTGAGTGCACTCCTCATGAAAAATACGCACCTCCTGATAAAAATTCAAATTAACAGAAATAAAATTAATTCAAAGATTATAACCAGGTTTGTTCCTCACCAATAAAATTTGTCTTTTCTTTTCCTTAACATGTCAAATCAATTACACATGAATATTAAAACAGCTTGATCTTCTCTGCTTTTGAAAACCTTCAGTTGTTTTGGGGGTATTTTACTCAAATGTGCAGTTTGTTTAAAGTGTTCCAGCACAACAAAACCCGCAAGTTTTTAAAATCTTATACTGCCTATAGGAATGTCCTGGTAAAATTGAATGAAACATTATAGCCTAATGTTCTGCAAGGATGACAATATGATCCATCAGGGCAAAGGGCACTCAAGGTTCTATTGAACAGTTAGCTTAGTAATTTTCAAGCTGTTACTTCATGAAATAAAATAGCAGTGAATGGTCAATGTATGTCGTTGACTTTTCACTGTTCAAGTTTTAGTTCAAAGTTGATAACCAGGTCCAGAACCTATTCAGAATATTGAATATAGGTCAACGTGTCTCATATTTATCAAAACTAAACTCTATGAAATCATCTTACTCATTTTTATGTAACTTAGATTATGCTGCATGATTTGTTCAGAGTCCTAGCTTTATCTCAGATGCCAAAAGTTTTATCTCAAATGCCAACAGTTGCAAGAGCTTTATCTTAAATGCCAAAAGTTTTATCGCAAAAGCCAAGAGCTGCTTACCTTTTACAGCTAGCAAATATACAGTTCTGCCCATACGTTTTCCATACTGAATACTGCTTAGCTCTTACCTGTTCTAATTTGGACATGTTGCTTTCAGCACTGAATACAGTCCAGCTCTTACCTATTCTAATTTGGACATGATGCTTTCAGCACTGAATACAGTCCAGCTCTTATCTATTCTAATTTGGACATGATACTTTCAGCACTGAATACAGTCGAGATCTTACCTGATCTAATTTGGACATGATGCTTTCAGCACTGAATACAGTCCAGTTCTTACTTGTTCTAATTTGGACATGATGCTTTCAGCACTGAATACAGCTTAGCTCTTACCTGTTCTAATTTGGACATGATGCTTTCAGCACTGAATACAGCTTAGCTCTTATCTGTTCTAATTTGGACATTATGCTTTCAGCACTGATTACAGCTTAGCTCTTACCTGTTCTAATTTGGACATGATGCTTTCAGCACTGATTACAGCTTAGCTCTTACCTGTTCTAATTTGGACATGATGCTTTCAGCACTGAATACAGTCCAGCTCTTACCTGTTCTAATTTGGACATATTACTTTCAAGGCCTGCTGCTGCTGTGTCATAGGCCTGTTTCTTATCATTGTATTCACTTGCCAGGGACTGCAATGCAAAACATTTAACTTTGAAATGCCTGTACAGACTGTAAGAAAATGCATGTTGGAAAAATCCACATAATTTAATTATCTCTCTTTTATAGTCAAATATCCTGCAAGATAACATCCTTTAGTATTGGAACAAAAGACATGGTCACTCCTCCAAATCTGATAACTGATAGACAGCTGATTCATAACTAATAAATATACCTATGTGATATCTTGCCAAACACAAATGTTTTACCAAATAGTTTCCAAAAACATATCTAAACAGAAAATCATTGATGATATTTTCAGAAAGAACTCAAGTAACAGAACATTTTTCACCAGATTTTACTGAATAAATAAATTTACAGTGTTATAAAATTGTCATTGTCAGCCAATTTACAATTTTGGTACACACATAATCATTACAGTTAATGTGCTAGTGAAAACGAGAATAGTTCAAAGGTCTATTAATTCATTAATTGGGATTTCTCCCTAAAGGGGCCTGAATTCAAAGGTCCATTAATTCATTAATTGGGATTTCTCCCTAAAGGGGCCTGACTTCAAAGGTCTATTAATTCATTAATTGGGATTTCTCCCTAAAGGGGCCTGACTTCAAAGGTCTATTAATTTATCACTTGAGATTTCTCTCTCTAGGGCCTGAATTCAAAGGTCTATTAATTCATTAATTGGGATTTCTCCCTAAAGGGGCCTGAATTCAAAGGTCTATTAATTCATTAATTGGGATTTCTCCCTAAAGGGGCCTGAATTTAAAGGTCTATTAATTCATTAATTGGGATTTCTCCCTAAAGGGGCCTGAATTCAAAGGTCTATTAATTCATTAATTGGGATTTCTCCCTAAAGGGGCCTGAACTCAAAGGTCTATTAATTCATTAATTGGGATTTCTCCCTAAAGGGGCCTGAATTCAAAGGTCTATTAATTCATTAATTGGGATTTCTCCCTAAAGGGGCCTGAATTCAAAGGTCTATTAATTTATCATTTGGGATTTCTCTCTCTAGGGCCTCAATTCAAAGGTCTATTAATTTATTACTTGGGAATTCTGTCTATGAGGCTTCAGTTCAAAGGTCTATTAATTCATTACTTGGATTTCTCTCTCAGCAGCCTCAGTTCAAAGGTCTCTTTATTCATTTTTTGGCATTTCTCTCTCAGTGGCCTTTGTTCAAAGATCTATTAATTAATTAAGTGAGATTTCTCTCTCAGGTGGCGCTCACCAGTTATTATGTACTTGTGAGAGAGCAAGGTGAAGTTGTTTGCATTTAAAATATTCACAGTGGAGAAAATGTTGGAATATCACTATGCTACTTTAACGTAATGTGGCTGACATTTCTTTGGATATTGTACTTCTGGAAATTGTACATGATCTAAGCACACTGCTAAATAAAATTACTGCTCCCTTGTGCAAAATAAAATCAGCCTGAATTAGTCTAAAGTACACTATCCATAGCAGCTATTAAAAAAGGGAAAATAAATTGTGCCAGACTAGACAATATCAGCATCTGAAATTGCAATGAATGAATTACCAAATATATAAAATGTATATAAAAAAGTTATTGGCTCTTATTTACACAATTTACCTCTGAAGTTCAGGAAGAGAAAATGACCAAGTGGCACTAGCACTTTTTTAAAAGTTGCACATCTGAAATAAGGCTAAACTGTATACTTTATAACCCATATTACACCCATCAATCATACACCAAAATAATGGGAATTTAATGTTATTTTAAACTATACCTAAGATAAACTTGGTCTTTTCTAAATATCCAGTTGAACCAGTGAGGAAAGCTGGCAAAATTCTTTTTCTTTAAATCTCTAACCCTGTGCAAAATACGAAATTGTAGAGCGCCACCAAAGTAGCCTCAGTTCAAAGGTCTATTAATTCATTACTTGGGATTTCTCTCTCAGGAGCTTAAGTTCAAAGGTCTATTAATTCATTACTTGGGATTTATCTCTCAGGGGCTTATGTTCAAAGGTCTATTAATTCATTACTTGGGATTTCTCTCACAGGGGCTTAAGTTCAAAGGTTTATTAATTAATTACTTGGGATTTCTCTCACAGGGGCTTAAGTTCAAAGGTTTATTAATTCATAACTTGGGATTTCTCTCTCAGGGGCTTAAGTTCAATGGTCTATTAATTCATTACTTGGGATTTCTCTCGCAGGGGCCTCAATTCCTTGATGATTGGAGCAAGGGCACTTTTCCGAGTTGCTATTTTTTGATTCAGCATTTTCACCATCTCAGAAATGTCTTCCAGCGTTCTACCCTTGGTTTCGTCAAGTTCCCCCTTCATGGCCGAGACTTTCTCAATGTTATCCTGGGTCTGACGGTATCCTGCCACACCATGTTTCTGCTCTACCACAGACTGGAAACATAAAGAAAAGAATAAAACTTCATTGTTTCACCTGTGATAATTTGTTATCTCCTGACCTAGAGCCTTCAGTTGGAACAAACAGAATACATGTGGTTTCTCTTGACCTAAATCTTACCAATAAATTACATGGAATCCTGATATGCTCTTAAAGCAACTTGAGCTAAACAAAGTTAAAATTGTGTTTGTTCCTCATCAATCCAAGTGATTTACATATACAAGATTCTTGAGTTCTTCCTCTACTATAACACACAACTGTAAAATTCAAACTTTATCAGAGAATATTTTATTAACATTCACACTAATGGTAATAGTTTCAATGATAGAGGGACAAGGAAGTACCATACATACTCACTTTTCAGTTGGGTCGTATTGCAAACAAAAATGATCCAAATCTGCCATTGTATAAAGTACTGGCTGATTAAAGTCTATGTTGCTGGTACTATAAATAATGAACTGGCAGATTAGAGTCTATGTTGCTGGTACTACAAGTAATGCCCTGGCAGATTAGAGTCTATGTTGCTTGTACTACAAGCAATGCCCTGGCAGATTAGAGTCTATGTTGCTTGTACTACAAGTAATGCCCTGGCAGATTAGAGTCTATGTTGCTTGTACTACATGTAATGCAAAAGCAGATTAGAGTCGTTGTTGCTAGTACTACAAGTAATGCCCTGGCAGATTAGAGTCTATGTTGCTAGTACTACAAGTAATGCCCTGGCAGATTAGAGTCTATGTTGCTTGTACTACAAGTAATGCCCTGGCAGATTAGAGTCTATGTTGCTTGTACTACAAGTAATGCCCTGGCAGATTAGAGTCTATGTTGCTTGTACTACAAGTAATGCCCTGGCAGATTACAGAGTCTATGTTGCTTGTACTACAAGTAATGCCCTGGCAGATTAGAGTCTATGTTGCTTGTACTACATGTAATGCAAAAGCAGATTAGAGTCATTGTTGCTAGTACTACAAGTAATGCCCTGGCTGATTAGAGTCTATGTTGCTTGTACTACAAGTAATGCCCTGGCAGATTAGAGTCTATGTTGCTTGTACTACATGTAATGCAAAAGCAGATTAGAGTCATTGTTGCTAGTACTACAAGTAATGCCCTGGCTGATTAGAGTCTATGTTGCTTGTACTACAAGTAATGCCCTGGCAGATTAGAGTCTATGTTGCTTGTACTACATGTAATGCAAAAGCAGATTAGAGTCTATGTTGCTAGTACTACACGTAATGCCCTGGCAGATTAGAGTCTATGTTGCTTGTACTACAAGTAATGCCCTGGCAGATTAGAGTCTATGTTGCTTGTACTACATGTAATGCAAAAGCAGATTAGAGTCTATGTTGCTTGTACTACAAGTAATGCCCTGGCAGATTAGAGTCATTGCTGCTAGTACTACAAGTAATGCCCTGGCAGATTAGAGTCTATGTTGCTGGTACTACAAGTAATGCCCTGGCAGATTAGAGTCTATGTTGACAAGCTGCATATATCCAGATCTATCAGCACATTATGTTTATAAATGAAACTGAATTGAAACTTCAAACATCTGGACTTGAGAGAACGTTTAGAACTATTTGGATTAAATTCACTGTATTTTAAGTTATTACATTTTCTCTTTGTATTTTAAGGATATAAATTATTTATTAAATTTTACAAAACAAAGCTCTGGTTTTTTCTCCTTTCTGTTACTTAGTTTAAGTATAAATAGCTGTAACAAAGTAAACAAAGCTTATATGAATTTATCTTTACATTAGTTCAAATTTGCAATCTCGTTCTTAAGATTTTATCATCTTTCAACATAGCCACATTCAATCTGACCCTATTTAACAAGTCGAACTTCAAAGGCAATTACCACTGTTTATTAACCATATTATTTATTCTGAATATGTTTTTGGGACATGATCTGGTTGGTATATACTTTCGAATTCAGTTTATTTCATGAATTTTAATAATGTATAAAGTAAAGTGTTATATCACATGCTACTCATGACCATAATACTTTGTACTCACCAAAATCGTGTCAAATCTTTGAAATTAAACTTTGTTTTGTTTCCAAGAATGCATGAATAATCGATATAAAAGTTTTAGAAATATGAATTTCTTTTTAAATTTTTAAAAAGGTCAGTCATAAGCTGATAAGGAAATAGATATAATGACTGTTCCTGGCTACAACACAACAGTACATATTTATCTATCACCATACACATGTACATATTTATCTATCACCATATACATGTACATATTTATCTATCACCATATAAATGTACATATTTATCTATCACCATATACATGTACACATTTATCTATCACCATATACATATTTATCTATCACCATATACATGTACATATTTATCTATCACCATATACATGTACATATTTATCTATCACCATATACATGTACATATTTATCTATCACCATATACATGTACACATTTATCTATCACCATATACATATTTATCTATCACCATATACATGTACATATTTATCTATCACCATATACATGTACATATTTATCTATCACCATATACATGTACATATTTATCTATCACCATATTAATATTATTAAATCTGAAATGAACTTCTCTAGCAAAATTAAATTATGCTATAACACTTGATTTATTATCAACTGTCACTTTAGAAAATTCAATAGGTAAAATTTGGAAGCACCATTGCACTGCAAGATAAGTAATAACAATGTTAATTCGACAAAAAGGCATATGCACAAAAACTGGAATAATATATATAGTTTGAGCACAGCTTTCTCAAATATTCTGTATCATGCAGCACATTATTTCAATGCATATTATAGGCTTCTCCAACTCAAACATACCATGGTCATATTACATTATATAGTTTATCATTGACATCACCTGTCAAAAGGTGTCTGCCAGGGCATGGCAAAAGACTGGGATTTATAACCTTGATACCCATAGGTCTTACACAGAGGCTGATGGGAAAAACCCATACATCTTACACAGAGGTTGATGGGAAAAACCGATAGGTCTTACACATAGGTTGATGGGAAAACCCCATACATCTAACACAGAGGTTGATGGGAAAAACCGATAGGTCTTACACATAGGTTGATGGGAAAACACCATACATCTAACACAGAGGTTCATGGGAAAAACCCAGGTCTTACACATAGATTGATGGGAAAAACCCATATATCTTACACATAAGTTGATGGGAAAAACCCATACATCTTACAAAGAGGTTGATGGGAAAAACCCATAGGTCTTACACATAGGTTGATAGGAAAAACTAATACATCTTACAGAGGTTGATAGGAAAAACACAGGTCTTACACATAGGTTGAAGGGAAAAACCCATACATCTTACACAAAGGTTGATGGGAAAAACCCATAAGTTTTACAAAGCGTATGATGAGAAAAACTCATAGATTTTACACAGAGAGTGTTAACCATTGACTTCGTCATCCCGAGTGGATCAGTGGTCTAAAGCACTCAACATTACAGATCACCGCCATCTCACCTCTGTGTGTTCAAATCTCAGGCTCGGCCAATGTGGGTATGTGAGAAAGCATGCCGGTAGCTTCTTGTGGGTCGGTGGTTCTTCCTGGAGTTTTCCAAAGGTTCTTCCTTTACCATTAGGCTGCCATGTATAGCCTATCTTGTGCTGAAAAATGGCATTAAATCCTATAACAACAACAACAACTGTTTATCTCCGAAATGGATATGCAACACTGAAAAGACTGGAAAAGATGTCAAAACAAGAAATACCAGTCTGGAACATCAGTAATGGGAGAAAATGCCAAGAAAGTGCTAAACACAAACATTTAAAATATGTATCATTTAAATGACTTGACATTACACTACTTTTATGGTTATTTACTTAGGAATCCTATTAATGTTCACCTATGTATTCAATTCCAGCCCCAACGTATAGAATACTATTTAAGACATAAAGCCATCAATGTTAGTTTTGATGCTGAGATTGATCATAATTATTTTAACGTAAGCCATACATTATTTATGATACATGAAAAACAAAATTAGTATAGGGACAAAATTTTCACCCTAAATGACATTTAAAAAAATCTTTGAAAATGCAGATAATGACCACTGACCAGTTGCCTGTTGATATGTTCATCCCGTTGTCTGAGAATTTCCTCTGTCCGACTGAGCACACCATTCTCTGCCCTCAGTTCAGCCAGCTCCTGACGCTTTTTCTTGTAGATGGAGCTTTTACTGCGTAACTTATTTACGTACCTCTTGAACTGGAAATATTCAAAGGAAAATGTTATGCTGTGTAATAAAAGTTTAAAAAAGTCATAGGAAATTTTCTTTAATTTAGGCCAAAAAAATAGAAATAACATATTTCAGATTCAAATTTACAATTTTTGAGTACAGAAAACATAGTACAAAATTAATTTAAAGACATTAATTCAAACAATGTTGGGCAGAAATATTCAGAATTTATTAAATGTGGGGAAATGTTTTGAAGAATTTTAAGATTTGCATAAGTTCTTTAATTGCAAATAGCAAAAGTCCAGTAAAATTATTTGGAGTCAAATAGCTCTCATGTGTAACAACCAAGTTTATCCCCAGCATTAAAGTAAAATGTAAGTAAATATGTGAGGTAAGTAAGCACTTTACAATCTACATAAACAAATAACTTTTGTTTCATCTGTACATCCAAAATATTACATTAGAGTCAAAGATTCCCAAATGAAACCAGTGGAGATTATAAAAAAGTACTCTTGCCGAAAATGCCACACCAAACAAAATGCGTATTTGGTAATTACAACTACATAGACTAACTTCCAACATTCCCTTGTCTATCTGTAGGTTTAGTGCCCAGATGACCACTACAACAGGTTGTACTTTACAAAATATGGGTAGGTTTTGTGTCAAGATGACCACTACAACATGTTTTACTATACAAAAATATGGGTAGGTTTGGTGTCAAAATGACCACTACAACATGTTTTACTGTACAAAAATATGGGTAGGTTTTGTGTCAAGATGACCACTACAACATGTTTTATTGTACAAAAATATGGGTAGGTTTTGTGTCAAGATGACCACTACAACAGGTTTTACTTTACAAAATATTGGTAGGTTTTGTGTCAAGATGACCACTACAACATGTTTTACTGTATAAAAATATGGGTAGGTTTTGTGTCAAGATGACCACTACAACATGTTTTACTGTACAAAAATATGGGTAGGTTTTGTGTCAAGATGACCACTACAACAGGTTTTACTTTACAAAATATGGGTAGGTTTTGTGTCAAGATGACCACTACAACAGGTTTTACTGTACAAAATATGGGTAGGTTTTGTGTCAAGATGACCACTACAACAGGTTTTACTGTACAAAACTAATTTTGAAGAATAATCTATCAGTTTTATTACTTAAAGTAAACAATACCAACACCTTCAATCCATGACTACATTTGCTTACAAGCCTAAAATAGTTAATTATGTCAAATGGTCTCAAAAAAGATCAAACATCAAAAATCTATAACCAAAATGGCATCATGGCAGGAAATGTAGAAAGCCATTCTATTTACAACTTCATACAATGTGTTAGATACATAAATAGCCTGGAAAAATGACACATAGAAAAACATTAAATCAAAGATACATACAAACAGATCATACAGATACATACTATTGGATCATACAGATACATACTAATAGATCATACAGATACTACTGGATCATACAGATACATACTACTGGATCATACATATACATACTAATAGATCATACAGATACATATTATTGGATCATACAGATACATACTATTGGATCATACAGATACATACAAATAAATCATACAGATACATACTATTGGATCATACAGACACATACAAATAGATCATACAGATACATACTATTGGATCATACAGATACATACTAATGGATCAAACAGACACATACAAATAGATCATATAGATACATACAAATAGATCATACAGATACATACTATTGGATCATACTGATACATACTAATGGATCATAGAGATACTAATGAATCATACAAATAAATAATAATGGATAATATATATACATACAAATATGGATTATACTGATATATACTAATGGATGATACAGATGCATACTATTGGATCATACACATACTTAGTAATGGATCATAAAGATACATAATATTGGATCACACAGATACATACACATGGATTATACAGATACATACTAATGGATCATACAGATACATACTATTGGATCATACAGATACATACTAATGGATTATACAGATACATACTAATGGATCATACAGATACATACTATTGGATCATACAGATACATACTAATGGATCATACAGATACATACTATTGGATCATACAGATACATACTAATGGATCATACAGATACATACTAATGGATCATAGAGATACACATCTCTCTCCAGAATACCAAAGCATATCTAAAGAGTTTCCTCTAAATCCATAAATATGTGGAATCAATTCTTTATATAAATTGATTAAATGTGTAGAATTGATTAAATATGCCAAGTTTATTTGATTAAATAAATAAATAGATTAAATATGTAAAACTAATTAAATGCATAGAATTGATTAAATATGTAACGGAGAGTTGATTAATATGTAGAGTTGATTAAATACATAGGATTAAATATGCAAATTGATTAATTTTAAGGATTGATTCAATTTATAGAATTAATTAAATATGTAAATTGAATAAATACATAGAATTTATTAAACACTAAGAACTGATTAAAACTATCAATATATCAATTGAGGAGTTTATATAATCTTAGAATTTTAAACTCTTGGAAAGACAGGGTCCATAACACTAAACCATGTGTTTCCTATGATAGTTGTTCCATTTCAGAATTAATATTACCTATCATGAATGAAAAAACTTCTAATTTATGGAAGCTGTCAGTAAAATGTTCATTAGCATGAGATAAAAAGTTATTTATTTGAACTCTATTATCATGTCATTAGATAATTGCTCAAGAGTTTGTTTAACACACTATATGCCATATGTCAATCTTCATATCATTAGATACTTGTTTAACACACTATATGCCATATGTCAATCTTCATATAATTAGATACTTGCTTAACACACTATATGCCATATGTCAATCTTCATATCATTAGATACTTGTTTAACACACTATATGCCATATGTCAATCTTCATATCATTAGATACTTGCTTAACACACTATATGCCATATGGCAATCTTCATATCATTAGATACTTGTTTATGACACTATATGCCATATGTCAATCTTCATATCATTAGATACTTGCTTAACACACTATATGCCATATGTCAATCTTCATATCATTAGATACTTGTTTAACACACTATATGCCATATGGCAATGTTCATATAATTAGATACTTGCTTAACACACTATATGCCATATGGCAATGTTCATATCATTTGATACTTGCTTAACACACTATATGCCATATGGCAATGTTCATATCATTAGATACATGCTTAACACACTATATGCCATATGGCAATGTTCATATCATTAGATACTTGCTTAACACACTATATGCCATATGGCAATGTTCATATCATTAGATACTTGCTTAACACACTATATGCCTGCCATATGTCAATCTTCATATCATTAGATACTTGCTTAACACACTATATGCCATATGTCAATCTTCATATCATTAGATACTTGCTTAACACACTATATGCCATATGTCAATCTTCATATCATTAGATACTTG
Source organism: Unio pictorum (assembly GCA_030141615.1). Classification (NCBI taxonomy): domain Eukaryota; kingdom Metazoa; phylum Mollusca; class Bivalvia; order Unionida; family Unionidae; genus Unio; species Unio pictorum. Next base: position 7,196,875 of record JARLTB010000194.1, read on the forward strand.
CTTAACACACTATATGCCATATGGCAATGTTCATATCATTAGATACTTGCTTAACACACTATATGCCATATGGTAATGTTCATATCATTAGATACTTGCTTAACACACTATATGCCATATGTCAATCTTCATATCATTAGATACTTGCTTAACACACTATATGCCATATGTCAATCTTCATATCATTAGATACTTGCTTAACACACTATATGCCATATGTCAATCTTCATATCATTAGATACTTGCTTAACACACTATATGCCATATGTCAATGTTCATATCATTAGATATTTGCTTAACACACTATATGCCATATGTACATTTATACTGATACCCTAGGGTATAAACAGGAATTGAACAAAATAATTTGTGCTCATTCTTACCTCATCTCCTTTGAGTACCTCCTCACCATTAGAGGTCTTAGCCAAATCTCGTTTCTCTTCCACCTCATGCATTAGATGTGCATATTCATCACGTACTTCACGCAAAGCCTCTGCAACAGTCTCCTTCTTATTAGCAATGATAGCTGCCTATAAAAAAATCAATCAATCAATCAATCAATACAAAATGTTATAATGCTATAATGTGAGTGAAAGCATCATAGTTATATTTGTAGGTAATGGTTATCTTTCATAACCCAAGGGAATTTTTAAGGAATATACAAAATGGGTCACAAACTAGTCTAAAGGACTATGAGAAAGAAGTTTTCCTTCTTTAATTCTTCAATCATTTAATTGCAACTATAAAAGTTTTGTAGTTCAGAAAAGTGACAAATCACAATAAATTTTCAGATGCTAGATATCAGAGATGAACATAATGTAAGTGTACAAAGTTACACGTCATTTATAAATTTGCTTTCCTAAGCAAACATCACGTGATTATAAATGAACATAACCTTTGATAATGTTTTTGCTATGCAACACAAGAGATTGACAAGTAGTCTGCACAGTTTGATATGGTTTTCCATCTGATTTTGATATTATGTAACTCCTTTGTGAAAACTGTCACTGACTTAGCTCCCATGATTTATTTTAGTTCTATGTTCAGCAGCAGTCATACCTGTCACCACTTCTCCCATAACTGGTATAAACTTTCAGGGCAAAACTCCAGATTATATATAATTACTAAAGCCTGTCTAACTAGCAATTTCGACTTCCATCAAACTCTGAATTAGGCTTGAAAATGCTAAAGTAATTGGTATAAATACATCTTGTTTGCAGACCTAAAGTAAGTGATTATGAAGCTGAGCAGTCTGTAGTACTGTTCTTTCATATTGTCACCCCATAAACTTTAAAGACCTGTGAATTATGAAGTCTTATTCTATTTAATGTTAGAAAAATTGGAAAATATGCACATGCAAAGTAAAACCATAAAATAATCATAATATATTCTTTCAGTTTATTGATGTGGTAAATGACCAAGAGCTGGTCACTGCGGAATAGTGATTTTGCCAATTTTGTCGTTTTATATCTATAAATGTTGTGACACTGAAAATTATGTACGTTTTACATGCACATAAATCTTGGGCAACAAAACAAAAAAATTTGTTTCATGTCCCAAGATATGCAGTCATCAAAGCAGATCTGCCAACCCTGATGAGTGCATCTCAGTAAGGCAGTTTATTGTTTTCTGGAAGACTGACCTGTTTTTAGTAAGGTGTAACAAAAGATCAATAATTGCTATCGTAAAGCTGGAAAACGTAATTGAAAAGTTTGATGCATCGACGATAAGCAACATGTTCAAGAAAAAAGTTCGTAAAGTATGTGTAGACTTTTTTTTACCACTAGTACAATTATGCAAATTCTAGTTCCAAATCATATGCAGCTCAATGCTTTGTTTCTATCTCTCAACTTTGAAATTCTTTTCCATTTCATATGATGACAGCAATCATATCCCTTACCATGAGACTGAATTCTTTTCCATTTCATATGATGACAGCAATCATATCCCTTACCATGAGACTGAATTCTTTTCCATTTCATATGATGACAGCAATCATATCCCTTACCATGAGACTGAATTCTTTTCCATTTCATATGATGACAGCAATTATATCCCTTACCATGAGACTGAATTCTTTTCCATTTCATATGATGACAGCAATCATACCCCTTACCATGAGACTGAATTCTTTTCCATTTCATATGATGACAGCAATCATACCCCTTACCATGAGACTGAATTCTTTTCCATTTCATATGACAGCAGTCATATCCCTTACCATGAGACTGAATTCTTTTCCATTTCATATGATGACAGCAATCATATCCCTTACCATGAGACTGAATTCTTTTCCATTTCATATGATGACAGCAATCATATCCCTTACCATGAGACTGACTCAAAATGGCACATGATGTCCAATAAATGAAATTGTGTCCTTTCCAGCTTTCATTCACAATATATGTCTCTCCCAAATCTATATTCCATGCAAGATTACCATATCCTTCCTTTGACCCATCCTTTAAAATAAATCATCACCGATGCAAAATGTTCACCATTCTTAGTTTGTTCATGCTATAAAAACAATATCTGAATTAATCAGTCTGCGTCTCTTGCCAAGACCAAAAGACAGTCAGCTTATGTGACATGCCTATCAAGAACAAAAAATCAAAAGAAACTGTAGGACTATTTGTCCTGACACATGAACTAAAACCTGGCTTTACAGAGTCAACACATTTTTAATACTGAATGAAGCCTGGAACCAATAAAACAAGATGTAACTTGTATCCCTTTTCAATGACAAACTTTTTCTTCAGAGATAGTTTTTATTCACAGGTAATTATATGACCTGTCACACATGACAAACATATAACAATTAATTCACACCATCCAACAATAGAATTACTCCAATAATATAACAACTAATTAACACCACCCAGCAACAGAATTACTCCAATCATATAACAACTAATTAACACCATCCAGCAATAGAATTACTCCAATCATATAACAACTAATTAACACCATCCAACAATAGAATTACTCCAATCATATAACAACTAATTAACACCATCCAGCAATAGAATTACTCCAATCATATAACAACAATTAACACCACCCAGCAATAGAATTACTCCAATCATATAATAACTAATTAACACCATCCAGCAATAGAATTACTCCAATCATATAACAACTAATTAACACCATCCAGCAATAGAATTACTCCAATCATATAACAACAATTAACACCACCCAGCAATAGAATTACTCCAATCATATAATAACTAATTAACACCACCCAGCAACAGAATTACTCCAATCATATAACAACTAATTCACACCACCCAGCAATAGAATTAATCTCTGGCTCTGTACCCTAATGATAAAAACTGCCTTGCTTTAGAATTTAAGATATTCACACCTTTGTTAAAATGACCAGAGTTATGAGTGTAGAGCTAAGAAATGACTGCACATCGATCTTCATTTATCTAAAAAATGCCTTCCTCATGAAGCAAAAATTAGGTTTGCACTAACTAAATGGTTAATATAGATATGCTCCAGTGACTTATTTAGGTATGTAGAAACTATACTTTGTTAGGAAGCATGTGTTCAGTGACTGGAGATTGACCAATATATACAGGTAATTTATATAGGAAATTAGAATGGCTGTTGTGAACAGGTAACTGCTGAGTAATGGTGGACCACTATGACAGGTTTGACTGTATGTAGTCTTTCTCATGAAAGATTTAAGAAATGGTAGATGTGCCATGTAAAATGTCTTGACTGTATGTAGTCTTTCTCATGAAAGATTTAAGAAATGGTAGATGTGCCATGTAAAATGTCTTGACTGTATGTAGTCTTTCTCATGAAAGATTTAAGAAATGGTAGATGTGCCATGTAAAATGTCTTGACTGTATGTAGTCTTTCTCATAAAAGATTTAAGAAATGGTAGATGTGCCATGTAAAATGTCTTGACTGTATGTAGTCTTTCTCATGAAAGATTTAAGAAATGGTAGATGTGCCATGTAAAATGTCTTGACTGTATGTAGTCTTTCTCATAAAAGATTTAAGAAATGGTAGATGTGCCATGTAAAATGTCTTGACTGTATGTAGTCTTTCTCATCAAAGATTTAAGAAATGGTAGATGTGCCATGTAAAATGTCTTGACTGTATGTAGTCTTTCTCATAAAAGATTTAAGAAATGGTAGATGTGCCATGTAAAATGTCTTGACTGTATGTAGTCTTTCTCATGAAAGATTTAAGAAATGGTAGATGTGCCATGTAAAATGTCTTGACTGCATGTAGTCTTTCTCATGAAAGATTTAAGAAATGGTAGATGTGCCATGTAAAATGTCTTGACTGTATGTAGTCTTTCTCATCAAAGATTTAAGAAATGGTAGATGTGCCATGTAAAATGTCTTGACTGTATGTAGTCTTTCTCATCAAAGATTTAAGAAATGGTAGATGTGCCATGTAAAATGTCTTGACTGTATGTAGTCTTTCTCATCAAAGATTTAAGAAATGGTAGATGTGCCATGTAAAATGTCTTGACTGTATGTAGTCTTTCTCATGAAAGATTTAAGAAATGGTAGATGTGCCATGTAAAATGTCTTGACTGTATGTAGTCTTTCTCATCAAAGATTTAAGAAATGGTAGATGTGCCATGTAAAATGTCTTGACTGTATGTAGTCTTTCTCATGAAAGATTTAAGAAATGGTAGATGTGCCATGTAAAATGTCTTGACTGTATGTAGTCTTTCTCATGAAAGATTTAAGAAATGGTAGAAAAGATGTGCCATGTAAAATGTCTTGACTGTATGTAGTCTTTCTCATGAAAGATTTAAGAAATGGTAGAATTGATGTGCCATGTAAAATGTCTTGACTGTATGTAGTCTTTCTCATAAAAGATTTAAGAAATGGTAGAATAGATGTGCCATGTAAAATGTCTTGACTGTATGTAGTCTTTCTCATCAAAGATTTAAGAAATGGTAGAATAGATGTGCCATGTAAAATGTCTTGATTGTATGTAGTCTTTCTCATCAAAGATTTAAGAAATGGTAGATGTGCCATGTAAAATGTCTTGACTGTATGTAGTCTTTCTCATCAAAGATTTAAGAAATGGTAGATGTGCCATGTAAAATGTCTTGACTGTATGTAGTCTTTCTCATGAAAGATTTAAGAAATGGTAGAATAGATGTGCCATGTAAAATGTCTTGACTGTATGTAGTCTTTCTCATCAAAGATTTAAGAAATGGTAGAATAGATGTGCCATGTAAAATGTCTTGACTGTATGTAGTCTTTCTCATAAAAGATTTAAGAAATGGTAGATGTGCCATGTAAAATGTCTTGACTGTATGTAGTCTTTCTCATCAAAGATTTAAGAAATGGTAGATGTGCCATGTAAAATGTCTTGACTGTATGTAGTCTTTCTCATAAAAGATTTAAGAAATGGTAGATGTGCCATGTAAAATGTCTTGACTGTATGTAGTCTTTCTCATGAAAGATTTAAGAAATGGTAGATGTGCCATGTAAAATGTCTTGACTGTATGTAGTCTTTCTCATGAAAGATTTAAGAAATGGTAGAAAAGATGTGCCATGTAAAATGTCTTGACTGTATGTAGTCTTTCTCATGAAAGATTTAAGAAATGGTAGAATTGATGTGCCATGTAAAATGTCTTGACTGTATGTAGTCTTTCTCATAAAAGATTTAAGAAATGGTAGAATAGATGTGCCATGTAAAATGTCTTGACTGTATGTAGTCTTTCTCATCAAAGATTTAAGAAATGGTAGAATAGATGTGCCATGTAAAATGTCTTGATTGTATGTAGTCTTTCTCATCAAAGATTTAAGAAATGGTAGATGTGCCATGTAAAATGTCTTGACTGTATGTAGTCTTTCTCATGAAAGATTTAAGAAATGGTAGAAAAGATGTGCCATGTAAAATGTCTTGACTGTATGTAGTCTTTCTCATGAAAGATTTAAGAAATGGTAGAATTGATGTGCCATGTAAAATGTCTTGACTGTATGTAGTCTTTCTCATAAAAGATTTAAGAAATGGTAGAATAGATGTGCCATGTAAAATGTCTTGACTGTATGTAGTCTTTCTCATCAAAGATTTAAGAAATGGTAGAATAGATGTGCCATGTAAAATGTCTTGATTGTATGTAGTCTTTCTCATCAAAGATTTAAGAAATGGTAGATGTGCCATGTAAAATGACTTGACTGTATGTAGTCTTTCTCATCAAAGATTTAAGAAATGGTAGATGTGCCATGTAAAATGTCTTGACTGTATGTAGTCTTTCTCATGAAAGATTTAAGAAATGGTAGAATAGATGTGCCATGTAAAATGTCTTGACTGTATGTAGTCTTTCTCATCAAAGATTTAAGAAATGGTAGAATAGATGTGCCATGTAAAATGTCTTGACTGTATGTAGTCTTTCTCATAAAAGATTTAAGAAATGGTAGATGTGCCATGTAAAATGTCTTGACTGTATGTAGTCTTTCTCATCAAAGATTTAAGAAATGGTAGATGTGCCATGTAAAATGTCTTGACTGTATGTAGTCTTTCTCATAAAAGATTTAAGAAATGGTAGATGTGCCATGTAAAATGTCTTGACTGTATGTAGTCTTTCTCATCAAAGATTTAAGAAATGGTAGATGTGCCATGTAAAATGTCTTGACTGTATGTAGTCTTTCTCATAAAAGATTTAAGAAATGGCAGATGTGCCATGTAAAATGTCTTGACTGTATGTAGTCTTTCTCATGAAAGATTTAAGAAATGGTAGAATAGATGTGCCATGTAAAATGTCTTGACTGTATGTAGTCTTTCTCATCAAAGATTTAAGAAATGGTAGAATAGATGTGCCATGTAAAATGTCTTGACTGTATGTAGTCTTTCTCATAAAAGATTTAAGAAATGGTAGATGTGCCATGTAAAATGTCTTGACTGTATGTAGTCTTTCTCATAAAAGATTTAAGAAATGGTAGATGTGCCATGTAAAATGTCTTGACTGTATGTAGTCTTTCTCATAAAAGATTTAAGAAATGGTAGATGTGCCATGTAAAATGTCTTGACTGTATGTAGTCTTTCTCATAAAAGATTTAAGAAATGGTAGAATAGATGTGCCATGTAAAATGTCTTGACTGTATGTAGTCTTTCTCATGAAAGATTTAAGAAATGGTAGAATAGATGTGCCATGTAAAATGTCTTGACTGTATGTAGTCTTTCTCATAAAAGATTTAAGAAATGGTAGATGTGCCATGTAAAATGTCTTGACTGTATGTAGTCTTTCTCATAAAAGATTTAAGAAATGGTAGATGTGCCATGTAAAATGTCTTGATTGTATGTAGTCTTTCTCATAAAAGATTTAAGAAATGGTAGATGTGCCATGTAAAATGTCCTGATGACCAGGACCAGTTGGTTATATACTGTTCTATGAGTTCATTTCATTTCATTATCAATTTGTTATTATTATTGTTGTAGCTTCTTGTTGTGACTGAATAAATTAGACTGAATCCATATTTTTCTTGTGGCTTTTTTGTTTTTATATTTCTTGTGACTGGATTGATCTGATTGAATCAATATTTTTCTTGTTTTTTTGTTTTTTGTTTTTATATTTCTTGTGACTGGATTGATCTGAATGAATCTATATTTTTCTTGAGGCATTTTTGTTTTTGTAGTTGTGACTGGATTGATCCAATGGAATCCACATCTTTCTTGGGGCTTTTTTGTTTTTGTATTTGTTGGGGTATTGGGGTTATTTTATCTAGATACAAACAAGTTTTGAAAACCTCCAACATTTTTGCTAGCCATGGATGACTTGACTAATGCAAATATCAAATCCTGCCTCATTACCACCACAATGACATTCGGAGAAGGGGAATGAACTCTTACAATCATTTCCTTTGGTAACATGCATGCTGGATCAGACCTGTGTATGTCAATGTTTGAGATATATCCAGACTGTTTCATGCCTACAAACTAGGTTTAGAAACCATGAAAGAATGAATTCTAACTTGTTGCCTGAAGATTGACAGTTTGTCATCCATCGGTTCCCCACTTCTCATTCTTTTCTCCACAAGTTGATTGATTTCTGTGGTCAGTTCCTGAATCTACAGAAAAAAAAGATAAAATTGCAACATTATTAATTTAAATCTACATTGTGTTTTAAATGACCTTTAGCAAGAATTACATTACTCTATACATTAATCTTAGCTTTCAAATTTTCTATTGCCATTTCTAGAGTTTTGTTCATATAATGCACTAACCTAAAACTAGTTACAATCATACAAAGTTTGAATAATGCTCTTCCCTTAAAGATACTGAGTATCTTTTGTGACATGTTTGATTCCCTTACAGTCACTGAGTATCTTTTGTGGCAGGGTTGATTCCCTTTCAGTCACTGAGTATCTTTTGTGACAGGTTTGATTCCCTTACAGTCACTGAGTATCTCTTGTGACAGGTTTGATTCCCTTACAGTCACTGAGTATCTTTTGTGACAGTTTTGATTCCCTTACAGTCACTGAGTATCTTTTGTGACAGTTTTGATTCCCTTACAATCACTGAGTACCTTTTGTGACAGGTTTGATTCCCTTACAGTCACTGAGTATCTTTTGTGACAGTTTTGATTCCCTTACAATCACCGAGTACCTTTATCACAGGTTTAAATCCCTTACAGACATTGAGTATCTTTGTCACATGATTGATTCCTTTAGAGTCACTGTGTATCTTTTTTCACAGGTTTGATACATGAGCTGGCAATGATTAGTGGTCATTCATCCAAAGTGTGTTTTTTTTCTCACTGGGTTCCAATTCCGATCACCTTAATGACATATGCCTATGAAGTATGTACATGATTTAATGGCATGTCAGCACAATAGTGGTTATATGGTGCTGATTGAAAGTTAAGTTGTAAAACTGAAAGGATGATTAATTGAGAAAAACTTTAAGAAGATTAAGTATTCCAAATAAATAAAGACTTTGAGTACTACATGAAAAAAGTATCAAATGTAGAATGTTAAAATTCTGTGCAATTTAAATAAAATAAAAGATAGAGGTCACAAAGGTAAATAAAATAAAAGATATATGTTACAAAGGTAAAAAAAAAAAGATATAGGTCACAAAGGTAAATAAATTAAAAGATAGAGGTCACAAAGGTAAATAAAATAAAGCATAGGTTATAAGGTAAAAAAAGATATAGGTTACAAAGGTAAATAAAATAAAAGATAGAGGTTACAAAGGTAAATAAAATAAAATATATAGGTCACAAAGGTAAAAAAAATAAAAGATATAGTTTACAAAGGTAAATAAAAAATAAGATAGAGGTTTCAAAGGTAAATAAAATAAAAGATAGAGGTTACAAAGGTAAATTACTTCAGATGTTGAGTCAAAGTCAAACTTTGTTTTATAAAACACATTTTCTCAAGTGTCTAGCACATCCCGTATCAGACAACACAGGCAAGGTATGCACTCAGAAGGCATGCAGGAGTTGGGTATTTGTGCCCTATGCACAATCAGCTCTAAAATGTCAGATGTGTGTGTCCTTCACATGACAGGAGCATGAAGTCTGATATGCGTGTCCTTCACATGACAGGAGCATGAAGTCAGATATGTGTGTCCTTCACATGACAGGAGCATGAAGTCTGATATGCGTGTCCTTCACATGACAGGAGCATGAAGTCAAATATGTGTCCTTCACATGACACGACCATGATTCAGATATGTGTCCTTCACATGACAGGAGCATGAAGTCAGATATGTGTGTCCTTCACATGACAGGAACATGAAGTCAGATATGTGTCCTACACATGACAGGACCATGAATTCAGATATGTGTCCTTCACATGACAGGAACATGAAGTCAGATATGTGTGTCCTTCACAAGACAGGAGCATGAAGTCAGATATGTGTGTCCTACACATGACAGGACCATGAAGTCAGATATGTGTGTCCTTCACATGAAAGAAGCATTAAGTCAGATATGTGTGTCCTTCACAAGACAGGAGCATGAAGTCAGATATGTGTCCTTCACATGACCGGACGATGAATTCAGATATGTGTCCTTCACATGACCGGACGATGAATTCAGATATGTGTCCTTCACATGACATGACCATGAAATCAGATATGTGACCTTCACATGATAGGACTATGAAGTCTGATGTCAGAACTTATTATACAGTTGATATATCAGTAAGCAATGATAGAAGTAATAGTACCAGAATAAACTTTTTTATCTGACAACACACAGCTGTATTACTCTATATTTATGATGTGACACACTATGTTGGCCTGATGTAAATTTATACAAAAGGAGGAAACAACTCAGAAAGTACACTTAGTCATGATACATCCTGCATACAATATTTCAAAATGGTATTGCAAACAGTTCAGGATAAATGAAAGGCACACAAGAGTGTGATAGAATAACTATAATTTTCTGATGAATTGGATGGAGGAAGTGAGGTTTCCAAACTTAGTAGCAATTAGATGTCAACAACATAATGCTAAGTATGTGAAAGCAACAATCTTCATGCAATACCGACTGTCTTCGTAAGTTTAATTAGGTTAAATGTGCAAAAAGGACAAATTTCAATCATTATTTAAAACCTTGCTAGCAAGTATAGTGCATCCAAAATCTTACTTGTGCATCCAATTTATATGTTACAGGTTCATCAGTGAAACAAGGTATGTGTGTGTGTGTGTCTGTGTATGTGATTTGGACTTTTAATATAGCTTTAATGATTTTCCAGTCATGTCACTACAATGTCTGCAGTTTGAAAGTTTATTTTGGTTTCTAACACTGGGGGGGGGGGAAGAAATGTAACATCAGGTCACACCTAGTCATATTATTACGCTAGGCTGACCAGTCCTAACACTAAGCTATTAAATGCTGAGCCCCAGGCGAAGCAGCTGCTAGTACCATTTTTTAAATGTTTGGTATAATTTGGCCAAGGTTCAAACCCAATACCTCCTGCATCTGAGGTGGACACTCAAACCATTTAAGACACTGAAGTGATCTGCAACAAGGAATGGCTATGGAAAAGTTTCATAAAGATATGGAAAAGTTTCATACAGATATGGAAAAGTTTCATAAAGATATGGAAAAGTTTCATAAAGATAAGGAAAAGTTTCATTAAGATATGGAAAAGTTTCATAAAGATATGAAAAAGTTTCATAAAGATATGGAAAAGTTTCATAAAGATATGGTAAACAGTTGATATGAACCACAAGCAAAAATGGGATCCATGGAATACTGAAAGGAAGGACAAATGGGCAGGCTGAATCCCATATACCCTTACCTCTTAAGATTCAATGGAAATGGAAATGAATAATGACTAATATTTTGAAGAAAAAAGACAGAAGTTTACCTGACTGTGTAGCTGGTCCAGGTCTGACATACCCATAGCAGGTTCTGTAACTACCCGTTGAAGATCCTGAATGGTCTTTCTGCGAGAAGCAATGTCTTTGGGAAGTCGCTCTTTCACAATGTAGCTGTTTGCCCGTGTTTCCTCTTCAAGTCGCTGGAGCAGACCTGACATATAAACAAAACATAATTGTATTTTCTATATTGGAATGCCGAGAAAAACATGATCATATCTGATGGCTGGTCAGCATTACTTGTATGAATTTGAAAGCCCTCTGTATCAGAATGCTTTCAATCAAATTCAGTTTGTGAAGAACTGCCTCAATGTTTTTCCATTGTTTTTTTAGTGATAGCTATACCGTTTGGCTGTATTGTATCACATGTACAAATTTAAAAAGTCTTCATGTCAGGATGATTTCTAATATTTTTGGTCAAATTCTATCGAGCATTTTTGAAGAATTCATTCAACTATTTCTCTATTAGAAATGGCAGCCATATATGACCATGGATAAATATTGTTTGTCTAGACTTCAAAGGCCTTTAGGCTAGGATGTTGTCTCTTAAGACTGATCAAATTCAGTGGTTTTAAGGGTTTTATACTTTTAGCAGCAATATCTGATAGCAGATTAGTAACTTTTGTAAAACTCTGAAAGGTCTACACGCCAGCAGGTTTCATGTCAAATATGATCAATTTTTGTATAACTCTGAAAGGTCTACACGCCAGCAGCTTTCATGTCAAATCAAATATGATCAACTTGTGTATAACTCTGAAAGGGTCCCATGTCAGCAGGTTTCATGTCAAATACAATCAACTTTTGTATAATTCTGAAAGGTTTCCATGCTAGCAGGTTTCATGTCAAATACAATCAACTTTTGTATAACTCTGAAAGGTTTCCATGCCAGCAGGTTTCATGTAAAATACAATCAACTTCTGGCTCTTAAAGATTGTTTTATTTTTATTAACTGCAGCCATATTTCAGTGGTTGAGGAGCCAGGTTAAGGTTTATCTAGTTTTATAGCGGATTAGGATAATCTGTACAAATCTGAAAGGTCCTCATGTTTTCTGTCTGATTAAGTGATTTGAACAAATTCTAGGCATCAGTTTTGAACAGGTCATTTAAAAGTGTGGACATGTCTGATGGCCGATTAGCATCACTTGTACAAATTTGAAAATGCTTTATGCCAGTAAGGTATGTCAAATTTCAAAATGCTCTAGGCCAGGAACCTTTTTGACAGGTGCATGATGCATGCAGGGCCACAACACAGCACACTATTTTAAATAATATGCAATTATTGACAGTGGGATGCAGGGCCACAACATAGCACACTATTTTAAATATGCAATTATTGACAGGTGGATGAAGGGCCACAATATAGCACACTATTTTAAATAATATGCAATTACTGACAAATGGACGCAGGGCCACAACATAGCACACTATTTTAAATAATATGCAATCGCTAACAGGTGGATGCAGGGCCACACCATAGCACAATATTTTAAATAATATGCAGTTATTGACAGGTGGATGCAGGGCCACACCATAGCACACTAGATCAGATAACTGATGAAATGAAGACATGATTGTAGATGAAATTCAAATTTAATATGTTACGTATATTTGATTTAAATCATTTATTTTTAAATGTCAGATCCAAATTTGTCATTTTGGGTTTAAAATTCATTAATTGGGAGATATCTATTCTGGAAAATTAAGGCTGAACTAGACTCTATTTGTAAACAACAGGGTTGATCTCATTTCTGACCCTGCTTCAGAGAGTGTCAACAAGCTTCTAAAATGATTGGCTAAATCCAAGGACACCTTTTTATTTTTAGTTCTTGGGGGTGAGAGGTGGATGATTTTCCTTCTGGATCATTCTATGTGTACGTCTTTTTATGATCTTACGTTCATTCCATGACCTTCCAGAATCACGTGACCCCTTTTGTTTACGAGGGAATTATATATATATATATATATATATATATATATATATATATATATATATATATATATATATATATATATATAGCTGTGTTTCGGAAGTTAAAGGTAGTAGAATCTCTGGGCTTTAAAGTACTAGTTGTGTTTTGAGTTGTATTGGAATTTGTGTCAATTTGTTGGAGAAAGAGGAATTATTTTATTTATCTGGAAAAGAATATGTGCTCATAGATTTTCATTTGGATTATTATAAAAAAATAAGAACTAACTAAATCATGTAACATCGTCGTCCATATTGCATTACATCATCATGATTCGAGCCTGGAACTATTAGGACATTTATTTATCAGGACTCTTACAATTCCATTAGTGGATTATTTTTGTGAATTCTATATTGGATTATTTTTGGACTTGATTCTCTAAAACCGTAAGTTTAAATATTTTCTCTTATAAAAATATTTGTACTCAATAAATTTGTTTGTTAAATTTTACAAGCTTGTTAGTTTTCACTCTTTCTGTGTTGCTGCTTATTTGAGCCTAAGTACGTAACAGATAAAATCAGACATTTCAGTGTATAATTTTTTTCAAAAGTAACTTGCTAGTATATACCAGTTTGTCACAAAAAAAGGAAAGAAGCAGCAGAGAGGGTGAACAGACCACCCTTTTCAGACAAAAAATTGACTGAATCCTCAAAACGGAAAATAGTGCCTTCCTACGAAATCTCATATTTTAACCCAAAAAAAATAAGTCTCTATTTAGCAAACGGAGACTTTACGATTTTTCAATCAATTTTGGTCGCAACGATGTGGTCATCACCCTCTCTGCTGCTACAAGTTAACAAAGATAATAAATGATTTCAACCGAATATTTGATCGAGTCCGATACGATATTGTGTCCGAGGATCATGTAAATTTATTGTTATAAATCCGTGCGGGCTCGACTGAGCGTTATTAAAGAAATTTTTAAATTGATTGAAGTCCATATCGGAACACCATGTCTGCCAAATATTTCGTAACGTATGTGTATCAACGCCGTTAAACACAGCAAGAATATTACAGTTATCTCTGATCACTTTTGGAATCTGAGTGTAGCGTTGAGTGACATATATCACGTCGGTGTTTTTATGCCTGCCTTGGGAAAATATTCTAGCTGGGTTTTGTTGATTGTCTAACATCACATCGTCGTATACGACTAAATTGTTAATGCTCCCATCAAGGTCATCCACGGATGGCGCCTCGTCAATATCAGTTATAAAATCAATGGCGTTCTCACCCTTAATTTCTGATGCATTCTCGTTAAAATCCTTTAACACTTCATAGCATCGCTGATCATCTACGCTAGGAGCAACTAAATACAACTTATCCCACTTCATCCATCTCACTATTAAATTGAGCAACAATTGCGTCTTGCCAGATCCAGATGGCCCGATTATAATTGCGCGGATAGAGTTTGGTAGCGCTGCATGATACTTAACTGGTTCTCTTGTTTTAGTCGCTGAAAAATCAATTATATCCATATCTCTATACATAAATTATGGATCTATATTGTGTGAAGTGTAAAACGCGTACTAACACAAATGATGTGACGACGATCACAACTAAAAATAACAAATCAGCACTAACTGGTAGATGTGCAACATGTGGTACAAAAAAATTTAGATTTGTTTCAATGAAATCCGGAGATGTTTAAAAAAAAAACGAGGAGGTGATATCGCAGCCAAATTTGCAAAACTCCCTGGAACCCCATGGGCAAAGTACCCCGGAGAAAAGCACCTTCCAGGATATAGCTACTGTGGCCCCGGAACACGATTAGATATCAGACTTGATGATCAAAATCAGCCCCGACCCGGCGAGTATCCGATAAACGCTACTGATAAGGCGTGTCATGCTCATGATGTTGCATATAAAAGCAGCAATCTGCAAAACAGGCATCTCGCGGATGTGAAATTAATTCATGCGTTAAATGCTATTCCTGATAAATCTTTGAAAGAAAAATTGGCTTCGTGGTTGGTAAAATCGGCTATGAAAGGCAAATTGATGTTAGGTGCCGGTAATTAATAACAACATGGAATCTATTTATTATTCTCCAAAAGGATACTGGCGGGGTAAAGCAGCAATCAATAAACTCGCCAACGCCGCAAAAGTGAAAAAGACCACTGCGGCTAATTGGTTATCCAAACAGGCTATATGGCAAATTTATCTACCGCGTCCTAAACAAATCAATTTCTCGCATTTTGATGTTACTGTACCCAATGAAGTTCATCAAGCTGATTTATTGTTTTTACCACATGACAACGGTTACAAATACGCGCTAACCGTAGTTGACGTTGCGAGTCGATATAAACAAGCAGAACCGCTAAAAACAAAATCATCACCTGAAGTTGCTTCTGCATTTGAAAAGATCTATCGAAGAGGCTCACTACGCTGGCCAAATCTGTTACAAGTTGATCCTGGCAAGGAATTTCAAGGTGTGGTTGCATCTACAATGAAACATCACAATGTCACCATCAGACGAGGGCATACTGCGTTACATCGCGATCAGGCAATTGTTGAACGATTTAATTGGACGATTGCTGAGCGGTTATTTGGATATCAATAAGCAAAAGAATTCATCCAAGAAAAGCGATCCCGTGAATGGGTCAAAAGGTTACCAGGGGTAGTTGCAGCGCTAAATAATGAGATTACCAGAGCAATCAATATGAAACCTAACAACGCAATAAAAAAAAAGTATATACCACAACCACAGCGGGATAGCGTTTCTCAGCCAATTCTTGGTAGTAATGTCACTGTTAGGTATTTATATGAACCAGGAGAGCTTGAAGGTGGCACAAAAAGGGCTACTGATCCTATTTGGAGTGTCACTACGCATAGCATATCTACTATAACATGATCAACTGGTAGACCTCCAATCTATAAATTGGATTCAACTGCCCCTCAGCGGGGTTTTACACGCAAACAATTACAAGTGATTCCTGATGATACTCAATTACCACTGCACGGTCTTAACTAGCGCCGTTGCGTCTGTTGCACTCAAGACAAGTCAACATCACATTGTTTCTGACATGACCGAGACTGTTATTTTTTCTGTCTACGGTAAATTGGCGAGAATCTTTATCCAAATACTGCCAACGCATTATACAATTGCAACTTGCGCAGTGATTATTTTGTTGTTGCTTCAGCGTAATTATTAATTCAACATCAATGTCAAATTCTCGTTTTTTTTTGTCTTGTTGTTTGTAACCGGAGAGTTTTTTATCAATAATTTTAACATCAACGATGCTAGCATCATCCATTGTGGTGTCATCATCGAAAACAATTCTTCGAAGTTGATTTATTCTTCGTACTCTGGATACTGCAAGATAGACTAAATTTGACCATTCGATGTGATTATCCACCATCCAAACAATTGTATCTGATATAGTCAATCCCTGTGAAGAATGTATCGTCGCTGCGTATCCTAGCGTCCATGGGGATTTATTAGCACGCAATGCATCTTCAACGACGCTGATATTAACCAGCACAATATCATTTAATACGAGAATTTGTTTTTCACTTTGTCCTGGAATATCAACTTCTATATTCTGTTTTCGTGTATCCGAAGGTCTATAACACAACGGTACTGGAAGTGTTGCAAATTTTTCTTTATGCGTTTCAAATAATTTCATCTGAAGTGTGTCTCTGACTATTTTTCTACTTGCAATTATCAAATCATTTGGTCTCCACGCTTCCCAGAAATCATTCATTAGAGTTTCTGAAATTATTTCACGCGCTATTTCACACTGGATTCTATCCGGTTGTAATCTAATTAGCGCTTTGAATTCTCGTAATTGTTCATCAAGTGATCTATAATCAGTGGTAATTTCTTCATAATAGTCTAAAAAAACCTTTAGCCATTCATGTGGGGATGCACCGATAAATGGTGGTGGTTGGCCGTGATCACCGCACATGACGACTTTTGTGTTTTTCAATAACAACCACTCAAGAAATGTTTGTAATATTTTCAACGATACTGTGCATATTTCATCCCAAATTATGATTTCAGGAATGAATTTATCGCCCATTCGATCAGGAGTCCATTCATCGCCTTTCCATCGAAAGAAACTATGATAAGTACAGGCATTTACTCCTCGTTGTTTCATCTCTCTGGCGAGTCTGTGAGTAGGTGTTAGGACAATCATGTTTGATTTTGAAACGCTAGCGTTTCTATGATATAATTCAATTGCACGAGTTGTCTTTCCTGACCCACCACAACCATTTAAATAAACTGTTTTGTATCTACATATTGGATCAGATACCGGTGGTGCATTAGAAAATTCGGATTGAATCTCATTACACTTTAAGTACTTTTCATCCATGGTAACATCTGCCGATTCACAATACTCATGTAGCGTCTCCTTTTTAAATCTCCAACATCCCCAATTTGCCTCCGGATCTGTGAATTTAGCTACATCTGATTTGTATTTCTCGTGGATATACATAGAATCAGTGGCTACTCTAACTGCGGTATTAGGAAATCTATTTATCATCGAAAATAAATTGATAGAAGCATAAGCTAGCATAGAACTTCTCAAATGCGTATATTGTTTAATATATCCATCACAATAGGTAACAATTGTACCTAATCGTCTTCCATCGGATAGGAAAGCGTCTTTACGATTTAGAAGATTTCCCTGTTTCGTTAAATCCGTTACAATAAAATCTTATTCAGCGATGTCTATGATCAACCGCGAAGAATATTTTGCATTGTCGTATCTTCCACCCAGGGTAAATTTACCGATTATTCTTCGTCCAAAATCTTTTGCTTGTTCTTTTTTAATTTCAAATAACTTCTTAGACCAATTCATGATTTGTTCTTCATTGAAATCTGGAAATTGTTTTCGCTGTTCGCTAATTATACGATCTAGATCGGGTTGTGGTAGCCAAACTTCTTTCTGAGCTTGATAGCATATTATAGCTTCGGAAACAATCAACGATATTAGCATACCACAATCAGTCATATATCGTAGTAACACTATTGGCATCCAGGCCTTTTCAGATATATGTCTACCAAGCCAAACATAACTACACGGATGTAACCCTGTAGCGAGTTCAAATGATATCACATGAGCGAATCCGGTTAAATCAAAATCAGGTAATGGCCCATTAATCGCAACACGAGTCATTTCATGTGTGGGGTGTCCAAATCGTTTAAAATAGTTACTACATTCTCCATACCCGAGGAAACTTCCAGGATAACACGCGGATATCAATTGAAATCATACCGCCACGATGGTATTTCGTATTCCACAGTCCTCAATGACCAAATTCGATGCAACTCAATTTAACGTCCTCGAGAAAATCACTTTGTGTTGGACGCCATGAGTTTTTTTCTCTTGCGAAGTGAGCTACCACTGATGGAATAGTAAAACTATCCGTTAATAGTTTTTCATGGGAACTCTCTGGTGAAAAATCACTAGCGATTTTTCTCATTCTGTTATCTAATTCCTCAACGCGATATAATTCACCATTTGGTCTTACAAATTGATCAAATCCTATTTCGGGATCTTCATCACTTCTAAGTAACCACACTGACACAAGATCATCTTTACACAACGCATGAATAGCATCAAATAATTTCTCTTCATAGAAAACATCCCCGACGAACTCCTTAGGGATATATCTCACGGTTCTATCTCGTGGAAATATTGTTACTGCAGGTGTCCACGCGTGTTCGTTATGATCAATAATTTTAATTGGAGCTCCTCGCGATTGATATTTCGGTTCGTATAATACTTCTCCGGTTATTGTCGTTACTGATATTGGGAATTTTAATGATGCTTCTAATTTAGCTATATCAGAAATCTTTGCACCGTGCTGTTTCACTGTCAGTTCCCATTCGGTTATTTTCCTACGTCGCAGATCAGTTAGTTTATTTCCTCGGGATGCATTTGTGAAGTGTTCCATTACCCGTGTTGCTACACAATTCAGTGAACTAGAATATTTCATAGGAGCTAGTTTTGCAATATCGGGTTTATCATTTAACGGATATATCCCATAAACAATTGCTGTTACAGGATAAGATCTCTCGTAGTATGGTTTGTCAATTCCAGTTAGAATTCCTGGTTTGGAATCTCTACTCACAATGACAGTTTTTTTATCCTTGAGGATTGGTTCAAATTTATCCTTGATAATCCATTTGCCTTCGACTTCGATAATGAATTTTATTCTGAAAAAATACTTCTGTTGGGAATTAGTTTGTAATTTACCCTTGGATTTCCAGCCCCTTGGCGGGCCAAGGTGTGAAATTATCTCAACTGCTCTTTCATCGTTCATATTAGCATCGATGTTGGGTACATTGACATCTTCATCAATAATTCGAAATGTTGACCAACAGTATACTGCACCGTCTCGGTAGAATTCATTAAAACACTCCCTGATTTTACCCAGTATAGTTCTATCACCGATTAGACGTTTTGGTGTATCAGAGACTCTATCGAGATTGAATTTAGCATTTTTCCAGGGCTTAATTTTCGATAATCTTTGGAACTCCTTATCAAGATTGAATTTAGTATTTTTCCAGGGCTTAATTTTCGATAATCTTTGGAATTCTTTCATGGTATAATCAATGAATTTAGCATTTTTCCAGGGCTTAATTTTTGATAATCTCTTGAACTCCTTCATATTATAATTAAAACAAGTATTTAAATAGAAAAATATAGTATAATGAATCACTGCAAGTGGCTAATGATTGGATCAACAACCCCGTGTAACAAATCATGCAGAAGCGAATTCTGTGGGTATCATTTACAAAGCGTTCGCAACGGTTCTTTCGGTCCACTCCCATGCCTCCAATGTGGGGTGGGCGTTAGAGGAAAATCACAATTATGTCTCAGTTGCAGCGGCAAACGATACAGGGAACTAAAACGCTATTATGACAAACGAATAAAAAATACCGTCATTGACCCTAATGATGACAAAATCATCAAAACCCCTCAAGATTATATCCAGAGGTTTATAATTAAAGCAGATAATAAATTAGATAAGTAGTATTATTATACAAATGAGCCAAGATTTCAGACCCCATCCAGTGCTTGTTAATTACGAAGCCTCCAGTGATGGTGTTGTTAGAAATTGCAGACTAAAGAGGTCGGTTGGATGGGTAAATAATATGGGATACTTGATGTTTACAGCCGGGGGGAAGAAATATCTTTGTCACAGAGCCATCTATGAAGCATTTTACGGATTGATTAAAGATGGCTTTGTGATTGATCACATAAATGGCGTGAAGACTGATAATTGTCTTGAGAATCTTCAATCCATCTCGCAGCGCGATAACCTTTTAAAAAGCAACGCTGGTAGGCACTCAAAACGCCCTAGGGGGGTCAAATCGTTTGATTTAGAAAGCAAAGAGGAGAAAATATTTCAATCAATAAATAAAGCTAGTAGATACTTTGACATTTGTAGGTCTTCAATACGATTTGTTGCAGAAAATATTACTAAATTAACTCTGTCGAAAAAAAATGGTCATAAAATAAAATTCGTATACATCTGAAACGATTCAAGGGAGATAAATCCTTTATGGATAAATCCGCCGCAACTCACACTCTACTCACTAAGTTCCCTTGTATTATGACATCAAAGGAAATGTACCGTCTGCTATTACCTGTATACCTTGACTAGGCGCGCCGCCCATGTGACTGTATAATACATAGTTTCATTAGAGTTGTATTTTTATCAACAATTTCTAAAACCTTTTATTGTCGCTTGGCTAAAACTGCAATTTAAACAGTTGTATTTATTTAGACTATCTATAATACACTTTTAGTACAGACGCGTTCTTTATAATCCAGCGTATTACCTATGTTCGCTCAGCCGAAACGAGCATGAGAAACACTAGTGTTTCCCATTCATTGAAGTAGGTGGGCGTGGTTAAAATTCCTCTGTATACAGCTCTTTGTGATTTAATTGATAATGCATTTTGTCTAGAGAATTAGAACAGGGAAAATATACGCTGTTATCTAAGTGTTTTATTCAAATATTTGTCTGTTTTAAATGTTGTGAAACAGTATTAATAATTAATTCAAGGAAATAAAATAACACACCCGTGAATCAACGCTGCTGTATTAGTCGCCTTATATACGTTTTGGCTCGTAATAAGCTTGGGGCTTTCGAAAGCCAATCGACCAATCAAAACTAACCAATGCCATTAACACGGGCGTGTGGTTGTCTTTTGTCAATCATGCAACCGGGTTAATTTAGTTTGGTTGCTTTTGATTGGTTGGATTGGCCGTAGAAAATCTGCCCCGTCGTTTCATGTTTGTACTGTCTTGTGCCGTCCCACATCATTACATCACAAATTCCATCATCGTTCCATTGAATTATAATCCATCCTTAATTAAGTATATATGGAATTCTGCCGTCCCACATCAATCGTTTCATTGAATAAATACCATCCTTAATTAAGTATATGTTATATGTCTAAAATTTGCCGCAACACTCGAGTGGAAATATATATGGCATTGTGCCGTCCCACATCATTACATCACAAATTCCATCATCGTTTCATTGTATATACCATCCTTATATGGAATTGTGCCGTCCCACATCAATCGTTTCATTGTAAATATCCATCCTTAATTAAGTATATATGGAAATTGTGCCGTCCCCCAACTTTGGGCTTACTTGGATGTGAAGGCAACCAAGGAGTTCCAAAGATGTGTTGTCGTATATGTAACCTCTGGGTCTTTCTGACGTCATAAGGCGCCAGCGGGATTGCCAAATGGGGTTTTCCTTAATTAACTTAATTAAGTATATGTAGTGATGTCCCCCAAGCATATCTTCTGGGCGGTCTAAGATGGTGTTTGCCACGTTAGGCCTCCTGCCGGAGATGTATGTTTCGGGTTACTTCGGGCTTACTTGGATGCGAAGGCACCCAAGGAGTTCCAAAGATGCGTGTTGTGCTGTCCTTAATTAAGTTAATAAAGTAACCTCTGGGTCTCTCTGACGTCATAGGGCGCCAGCGGGATTGCCAAATGAGTGTTATTTTTTTTAATAATTAGAGGTAAAATGTATTATATTTATATTTTTATAAAAATATGGATATCAAAGATGTAAATTCTATAATTGCTGAAATCACAGATTTAAAAAATAGAGGGGTAGTATTATCTGAAGGTCTCGACTGTGACAGGATTGCCTCGGAATATGAAGAAATTGATTATCAGTCTAGTAAGGGTCGTTATGTTTTACCTAAGATGTACAGACTCGTGAAAGGAATTCAAAAGTCCATCTATGCTTGTTTGTACGGTAACGATATTGATGTATTTATAACGCTATTTAGCACCGTTGAAGCAATACGTCAAAAGCTCGGCCAAGAGTATCAAAAACGAGCTGAAATTAGTTCTATGGTTCGTGATATTAGAAAAATATTAAACGAGGAAAAACCCAGTATCCTAACCACGTGAGCGTTACTATAAAAAAAAGGCCTTCAGTAATTTTCAGTAAAAAATAATTTTTTTAGCGTTTTTTGTAACACTCACATGGGATTTTCTCCTGAAAGAATACTCAGCAGTTTGGGCTTGCTCATGCAGTTATGTGCATACTGGATGATTTGGTTGTGGTAGCAAGTAATCACCGCGATGCCTCCATTTTCACGTAGTTGTTGTTGTTGCCGCGTCGTTAACAAAAATCGTTCATCGCCGTTCTCAGATATTACAATTCTGAAACCCCCAGCGATGTTATTTCTGAAACACTCGCGGATAGCGTCGTACAGTTTAACCTTGTCCGAGATGGATACGTTAGCTTGATGGTACATTATTTAATAACTCAGCTTTTAATTGTGATAGTTTCATATTTGAAAACTCAGTTCACAAACAATATATGGTAGGTGAATCGCTTACAACTAGATTAGCCCGAGAGCGGCCAGCAGCAATTAAAAAGTTTATACCGGTTCGAGACAGACTTCGCGAGAAACTTCAACAACAACAACAAGCGCAGACTGACTTTTCTGTGTCAAGTGAACAACTGTTTACTCCAATAACAAGTGCGACCAAAGATGTAAAAACAGCAACTGAACGAGCAATATTTGGAGATATTCCTGAGGAAGGCAAGCGACGAGAAGTGCCTGTTCTTGGTGTGCTTGAAAAAATTGCAGCAGAGACCGAACAAACACGCGCAGGGATACAACAGCTATCCAGTGATATAAAAACTCAACGCGAAATTGAAGAACGCGAAGAAAAACAACAAGGTGCAGCTGCAGGAAGAGACTATTCACCTAGAAATATATTTACAGCCGTAGCATTAAATAGAATTGAAAGACTCGGTACTGATTCCGAATTAGCTGATTTTGCTAGATACAATTTTCCAAGGGGTAAAAGAGAGACTTTATTAAAATACGGGTTTGAAGATTTTATAAAAACCAGAAGGGATTGGGCATCAAAAATATATCTAGCGAAACACGGCGGGAGTAGAATCAGAGCATTGCAGCACCCTGGTTTTGATAACTTTCTAGCTGCGGTTAAGGGCGGTCCACAACCACCACGTTATACGGAGGATCCAATCCCGGAAGAAATAGACATAAAAGGAGAAGCCGGTTCTAAGAAAACAAGCGGAAAAGGATATTCGATTAAAAATCCTTTGGATTTCAACGCAGCCGTGACATGTCCTGGTAACATCCTCAGTGATATATCACGGTTAGAGGTTCTCATCGGAGGGAAACGAGCCGGAAATAACTCACCGGAAGTAATTAATGAAGCAGCTGATATCTGTAGACGATTATTTGCCGGCGGTATCATGGACATTAATGTATATCGAGAACTCATTGCTGAATTAGTTGAAAATCACAGAGACGCCCATGGTTATGATGAAAATCCTATAGATCTTAGCGATTGATCACTAATTGAAAAACTACTAGTTTTATAACAAGATGATCATACACTACAACCATGATAAACCCGTAAGCGTCTACGTGGTGAATTCACGATCGCCTGTTTATAGAGCATATTACGGAGATGGTTTCGGCAATACCATTGCGGAGTTATTTACAAGAATGGCTCCCAAGGTGGCGCCATTAGCTAAACAATTATCAATGAAAGCCATTGATATTATTCGTGATAAGGGAATCAGCGCTGTAGGAAATCTTGCCAGAAAGGCATTTTCTGCCGCGAAAGATAAAATAGCATCATTGGTGCGAAAACGAAAAAAGCAACCAGTTGTACTGCCATCTACAACAGTGATGCCTGCAAGTGTAAGCAAAGCAATAAATAGCGCTGTGGAAGAAAAATTAGCATTGTTGGTGAACAGTAACCAAGATGATATCACAAACATGATAGCAGGAAGTGGTTTGAAACGAAAACAAAAACGACGATGATTACAAAGAATTTCACAATTGAAAATACTGATGTGAATAATAATAATAATAATGTTCAAAAGAACAGCTGATCCAGCGTTAGATATGGAAGCCCAAGTACGCAAGGACGATTCCGTCCGCGATTATCAATTTTATTCCTATCATGCAATACAAGCAGATATTCGATCGCGAATTGAACTTCAAGTCCATGATACCAGCAAATACTTTTTGCCGTGTGAAGCGTTTATCGAAGTAGAAGGAGAACTTGTACGACTTACTGATACTCCTGCTGTACCCGCACCGTATCCAGATGGTACCAAAGTCGGCATAGTCAATAATGGTATCATGGCGCTCTTTGACTCCGCGAAATATCTCATTGACGGAAAAGAGATTGAGTCTATAGAACGTGATGTTGATGTGGCTACAACAATAATTGGGTTAGCATGATACTCCGATGATTATACAAGATCAGCAGGTCCGTCTATGATGTTTGCAAAAGATAATAAAAACACTGCTGGACACACTCAATTTATTGTACGACGACCAAATGATTGTGCTGGTCCTCCCGCCCCTGCCGGTATCAAGGATATGATTATAAATACTGATACCCAGTACAATCTAGGAGCTGCAACACGAATAGCAATGTTGGCAGGACAACGTAGATTGTTTTCATGTGCGATTCCGTTGCATCATATATTTGGATTCTGTAGAAATGTATGAAAAGTTATTTATGGAGCGAAGCATACAGTAGTACTCATGCGAAAGGGTAGTGATAATGATGCAATCTGGAGAATTCCAGCGGATCCTGCAAATCCAGATGCTGACGCTGGTAAAGTCATTTTAACTAAATTGGTCTTGTGGATGCCAGTAATGACCCCATCAATTACCACAGAACAGCGACTACTTTCATTTATGGAAATGGGTGGCAAATCATTGCTAAGTTGGCTAACAACAACAACAGATGTTAAGCAATCAAATATCAATGGTACATTTACATGGAACTTGGCATCACAACAAGGCGTTGCAGCTCCACGTCATATATTTATCGCGTTGCAGGATATGACAAGAGTGGAATCACAATTGCACAGTCATATGATATTTGATCAATTAGGAGTTATTGAGGTCTCGTTGAGAATAAATGGCCAGCAGGAACCATCCGAAGACATACAACTTAATTTCGGTCAAAACCATATTGCGCGCGTGTACCATCGTATGCTGTCATATATGGGCCGTGATCAAAATGTTGATACTGGTTTGCAAATATCGCAATATGATTTTAAGAACTTTTATCCGATCTACTACTTTTCGCTGGAACATCTTGATTTAATAAGGCAATCCGTCGTTGATATACACTTCAGAGCCAATGTCCTTCGTGGCGCTATTGCTAATTATAGAGCGGTTGCTGTTATTCTCAGCGACAAATCAATGTTGTTAGAAGGGGCTGGCGGACGAATGAGAATCGTTGATGCACCAGTGGAAAATATGTAAATGAAACTTGAAGAGTTTCCAATTAGATCAATTGAAAGCATAAATGTGTTTTACAATAAAATGACATATAGTGTTGTTAGTGTCAAGCTGACTGATGGTCAGGTCAAGAAATTGCGATCAAAATCCGCTAAAGAATGTGGAACAACAATAACGTTAAAACCAGCGCAGATGTCCGGCGGTACACATAAAATATCACTGACGGATCGTCAAATAAAACATTTCAATGATGCGCTAAAGAATAAGAGAGGGGTTCAAATTGTATTTTCAAAAGCCGCAGTCGCCAACATGATAAAATCAGGTGGTATATTTCCATTGTTAGCTGCAATACCAGCATTGATTGCAGCGGCTGCCCCAGCGGTGGCGAAGGCGGCGGCGTTGGGAGCCGTTGGGACCGCGGCAGGGATGGCGTTGAAAAAGGCAACTGGGAAAGGATATAAAAAAAAGGGAAAAGGTCTAAGACTACCAGGAACCCCGTATTCATGGTACAGCGGGAGATCCGTTCACGGATCTGGTCTGAGAATACCAGTCACGGTTTATTAGTTGAAAACCCAATTCTCCCTATGTCCAATTTTTATTTAATTGATGCTGCTAAAAAACTAGCGATAAAAAACTTCAGAGGGGTTTTTATGAGAGATCAATTACCGAGAAAACCTAAACGCGTTGAAACCGGTATCATCAATCTTGATAACAGTAACGGATCGGGAACTCACTGGGTTGCATACGCGATTGATCCACGTGGGATTGTCTATTTCGATTCATATGGGCTAGCCGATTTTTTATTCCATGCTGCCAACACAACAATTAAATGATCCACCGATATGCGGCCGTGAAGTATTAAATGTCCTCGCATAGATTTCATCGTCACAGAAACCACCTCATCTGGTTGTAAATAAATACACGAGTGGGAAATTACAAGGTAATTTTAGAGAATCAATAAATTAAAAATACTAGAGTCTTTACAATAATGATTAATATCTGGGGACGATCTCTGTCAATGTCGAAACCCACCGCGGAAACATCTGCGGGTTCTATCAAGGATGTAAAAAAAATAATTGAAGATGAAATCGCTAAGACGTTAAATTTGACAAGTGTTGACCCGAACGAAATAGTTGTATTTCAAGATCGCCAGGGTAAATTGAAAACCAGTAATATATCCGTGAATGACATTTTGATACGGCAGCGCAACGCCGCTGAAAACTCTATTGCGCTGTATTCCAATGATGGACAACTTAAACCAGGCGAACTTGTCGTGAATGACATTTTGATACGGCAGCGCAACGCCGCTGAAAACTCTATTGCGCTGTATTCCAACGATGGACAACTTAAACCAGGCGAACTTGTGTCTACGATCACCAATGCGATTGACGCCCGCGGCCGAGAGCTGGATGATCATATACGAGGTTATAATAATTTTCGCAAAAATGTCGTACATAAATTCTTTGGAACCCCGCTTGTGGTTGGCATGACTCTCGCTGAAATTAAAATCTTTCTATCTTTATTCTTTTTTAACAAGGAGGCGGGAAGGATGATGAATGAAAATGAAATCAAGGCAAATTATCTCGATATTTACAATGATATTTCTAAACTAATTGAAAATCTTGAAAAGGTACAAAAACCCACTAACGACGTCGTTGGTAAGTTTTCTGGAACCCCGCTTGTGGCAGGCATGACTCTCGCTGAAATTAGCGAGTTTATTGACAAGCATACTCACAATGCCTACGTCTTTGGTGTCCCAGCTACATCTACGATGACTCTCAAAGATATTAATATGTTTATGGTGAAACAAACAACACTTAATACCATCGTGGATAAATTTTTAGGGAGAACACCTGTGTCTGAAACCACATGGTTGACAGGCATGACTCTCGCTGCAGTTAAAAAAGCTATTAACGAACAAAAACGCACCAATGAAATGGTTAATAATTTCTTTGAGGGTTCTGAAAGTTACAATATCACGACGACATATTCTCAACTCAACGGGCATTATGGCTTCCAAGAAGGTATGGAATTTAACCTCCTTTTGATTTCATTTTTTAAACGCCGCGATGGAACGATGATGAAATCTACCGAAATCAATAAAACTTATCTCGACGTTTATGACGATATTCTTCAACTAAAAGAAGATTTTGAAAAGGTACAAAACCCCACCAACGACGTTGTTGATAAGTTTTTTGATGTCCCGGCTACATCTACGATGACTCTCAAAGATATTTACGACGATATTCTTAATCTAAAAAAAAAATTTGAAAAGATAAAGATTCCGCATCCACACATAAGAATTAAAAATGTCGTGTATACAGTCGATCATGGAACCATGGATTGGATGAGAGACGTTTATACTACATTGTCCACCGGTATCTGGACGAGGGCGGCGGGGGGCGATGATATCTACAGTACAACGGGGATCGAAGGTATCTACGGGCTAACGTGGATCTCTATCGATCAATTTAGTATGATCGCAGGCGGTAAAACCTACTCTGGTGGCAATGCGACGTTAATTATCAGAAGTAACGGTCAACACTTTAGCGTAGTCGCGGTTGATAGCTCCACCATTAGATCAAAAATAACTTGGTGTTTAGAACTTGTAGATGATTTTTCAGGCTGAAGCTCTATACTATAGGCCGCAATTCCACTTAACGACGGCGAATAATTGAAAACACTAGCGGGTTTAAAATAACAATGACATCGATGAAATCAATTGAACCGATAATAATCCCAGAGGTATCACAATCACATCGATATCGATATGATACCGTGAAAGAGTTTTCCGCGAACTTGAAATCACTTTCTGAGCGTTATCGCGAAAAAATAAAAAAATACCGCAGAAGAATTACAATCATCAATGTAACTGTGTACTCGGTGTCCGGTGTGATGGCCAGTGCCAGGGTTATTTTGTCGATGGTGACCATGATGGCTCCGATTGCAGTTCCAATTGCTATCTCCACGGCAACAACAATTGCGGCAGTCGCCACCGCGATAACTAAAAAGTTATCATCGTGTTCTCAGAAAAAACTCAGTGATTATACAGCTCGGTACCGGGTGGTATTTGAAGTGTACTCGAAATTATCCGAGTTGACCTCGCTGTCGATAGATAATTCGTTCATATCCGATGTTGAATTTTCCACGATGACCCAGTTGTATAACTCCACGATGTTGAAATTGGAAATTGAAGACAGCGTTAACAATAATGTCACTCGAACTATTTCAACGAATCGCGGAGAATACCACTCCGATACGAACAAGCATGATATCAATAACATCAACAAACCCTGAATTTAGTGTGAACTTCCCTTCTCCGATTCCAGTGCGTCGTGAGATCGCGCTGGCAAAATTACGAGTATATCATAGCTGGCCTAATATCAGATCGGTTGCATTTGGCGGTCGGCAACCTAATAACGCACTGGTGTTCTCGTATAAGAATAAATCCGATGGTACTCCAGCGTGGGAAACTGTTTCGTTTCCAACTGGGTCGTACGAAATTGAGCAAATCGATGCTGAAATTCAGCGTAGAATAAAATCAATCACTGAAAAAGAATCAAAAATAGCTATTAAACTTCATGAACCGATGCTCTCGTCGTCGATCGAAATAAGCACAGAGGGATACATTGTAGATATCTATAACAGCTCGTTAAGAACAGTGTTAGGATGGCCTGAAAAACCACCGGAAAAATCCGCCACCGACTTAACCACGGACATACAATCATATCATGAAATCAATCCCAGTTATCGAGATAATTTATCTGATATAAGAAAAGGAAAAATCGCCGATAGATTTATATTTACCAACAAAGACACATTGCAATGGGATTTTATCATTAAAAGAACAGCCGACTCATCTGTTACTATTTCATTTACGCTAACTGACATCCGTGGTTATTTTAATGAAATTAAACAATTATATGAAACACAACTAGAACAACTACGGAAAACAAAATCGCAAAAACACGTTGAAATAATAAATCAACTTATATCTGACATGAAATATATCTATGAACTAATTATTCAAACAATAATTAATGACAACAGCGACAGTATACAACGATTCCTAACCGATTACAATATCATAGAAGACAATCTGCGTAATTTCAAGTTTCCCAAATACAACGCTGATGAACTAGCAAGAATTGTTAAAACCGATATCAAGGCGCTACAAAAACCAGATTCAACTGTCCTCCTCAGGTATAATAATGATCCAGATGGTGGTGGTAGACATATTGCCCCGCATAATGTGAACATTTCAACGGTGATTGCGCTCAATTTAGTATGTGATGCAATTGAAGGAAGCTATCAAATTAATCTAGAGCAATCAAATCAAGCTCAGCAGGGATATATTCTTTTTTCGTTTGCACCAACAGCTCCTCCAGGATTCCTAATTATTGAAAACCCAATTAATCCTGTCTACATGCGATGCCATAATAATTCGTTAACGAGAATTAATTTCCGACTCACCGACCAGTCAAATAATTTAATTGATCTACAAGATGAGGTGCTAGCGATTAGTTTGTTTGTGAAGTCCTAAAGACTCGATCAAATATTTTTTTGAAATAAATTATTATTTTTGTTAACTTGTAGCAGCAGAGAGGGTGATGACCACATCGTTGCGACCAAAATTGATTGAAAAATCGTAAAGTCTCCGTTTGCTTAATAGACTTATTTTTTTTGGGTTAAAATATGAGATTTCGTAGGAAGGCTCTATTTTCCGTTTTGAGGATTCAATCAATTTTTTGTCTGAAAAGGGTGGTCTGTTCACCCTCTCTGCTGCTAAAGATAATGCTTAAGCAAACAATTTTTGGGGTCAACAACAATTTGTTGCACAGTGAGTTCCCTGCATGCAGAATGTTTGTACTTTGAACTCATGAAAGTAAGACAAATGTTTTCACAACAGCACAATACCTTCTGGCGTTGCTCCAACACTGGCTTGTCGGGTGTCATGTAACTGCTGTTGTAAACGCTTGATCCTCTGGTCTGAATGCTGGATCTGACATAAACAACATAGAAATGATCATTTCATTCAGCACATAACGGTCATCTAACACAGAACAGAAACGGTCATTTAACCCAAAATACAAATTGTCATTTAACACAGAACAGAAATGGTCATTTAACTCAGAATAGAAATGGTCATTGAAGCTAGAATATAAATTGTCATTTAACCAAAAAATATAAATTGTTATTTAGAAATCATCTAGAAATGGTCATTTAACTCAAAATAGAAATGATCATTTAACTCAGAATAGAATGGTCATTTAACTCTTGTCTGAATGATGAATATCACAGAAAATGTCATTTAGCTTTGGTCCAAATGACCTATTTAATAGAAATGGCCATTTATTTTAGAATATAAATGGTCATTTCATTCAGCAGAGAAATGGTCATTTCATTCAGCAGAGAAATGGTCATTTCATT
This sequence comes from Unio pictorum, assembly GCA_030141615.1. NCBI lineage: Eukaryota > Metazoa > Mollusca > Bivalvia > Unionida > Unionidae > Unio > Unio pictorum. The sequence goes on from JARLTB010000194.1 coordinate 7,228,342, forward strand.
CAGCATAGAAAGGGTCATTTCATTCAGCAGAGAAAGGGTCAAGTAACTCTGATCTCCTTGCTGTAACACCAGTCAAGATTAATCACATACATGATGTTTTCAACCAGATTCTCAACAAGAAACCAAGCCGATGTGTCAACAACACCAAGTCTAGTATTTATTTATGTCAAAAAAAGTATATCTTTATATTATCTTAGACCTCTGTCTATGAAGTTGTATTATCAGTGCATGCTGATGTTTGAAAGTGGTAGAATGCAAGACAGATTTCCCACAAGAAAATCTCTGACATCAGACATAATTATCGATGGTTTTCAAAAGGCTGAACCCTGGTCACTCTACAGTTATTTACGTGGCAAAATATTGTGTTTACCAGACAACTTGATAGGCACAATGCTTGTGTTTACCAGAAGACTTGATAGGCACAATGGTTGTGTTTACTAGATGACTAGAAAGGTACCATGATTGTGTTTACCAGACTTGATAGGCACAATGGTTGTGTTTACCAGAAGACTTGATAGGTACACTGGTTGTATTTACCAGACTTGATAGGCACAATGGTTGTGTTTACCAGAAGACTTGATAAACACACTGGTTGTGTTTACCAGAAGACTTGATAAGTACACTGGTTGTGTTTGCCAGACTTGATAGGCACATCAGTTGTGTTTACCAGAAGACTTGATATGCACACTGGTTGTGTTTACCAGACTTGATAGGCACAATGGTTGTATTTACCAGAAGACTTGATAGGCACACTGGTTGTGTTTACCAGACTTGATAGGCACAATGGTTGTGTTTATCAGAAGACTTGATAGGCACAATGGTTGTATTTATCAGAAGACTTGATAGGCACACTGGATGTGTTTACCAGAAGACTTGATAGGTACAATGGTTGTGTTTGCCAGACTTGATAGGCACATCAGTTGTGTTTACCAGAAGACTTGATACACACACTGGTTGTGTTTACCAGACTTGATAGGCACAATAGTTGTATTTACCAGAAGACTTGATAGGCACACTGGTTGTGTTTACCAGACTTGATAGGCACAATGGTTGTGTTTATCAGAAGACTTGATAGGCACAATGGTTGTGTTTATCAGAAGACTTGATAGGCACACTGGTTGTGTTTATCAGAAGACTTGATAGGTACAATGGTTGTGTTTACCAGAAGACTTGATAGGCACAATGGTTGTGTTTACCAGAAGACTTGATAGGCACACTGGTTGTGTTTACCAGAAGACTTGATAGGCACAATGTTTGTGCTTACCATGAGACTTGATAGGTACAATGATTGTGTATGCCAGACGACTTGATAGGCACAAAGATTGTATAAATAGTATATATTTGGTAGTTGTACTTCAAGACTGTAATTAGCATATATATATACAGTTTATAATGGTAGCTGTAATTTGAGACTGTAATTAGCATATATACAGTCGGCTCCAGATATGTGCATATCATATAACTGCATATTCTGTCTTATTGCATAGCTTTGTGCCGGTCCCGATTTGTTACCATTGTTTTCAATGGATATCAATGTCTGACAATTGTATATTGTCTATATGCATTTTTTGCATTATTGCATAATTTTTTCTGGTCCGAACATGCATTATTATGTGTTAAGTTGCTTCAGATAACTGCATGGTTCAAAATTGTTCCTTTCAAAATTAAAAGAAACCGATTCTGAATATTGGCGATCAAGGTTGATTAATGAGGTCTGTTAATATCAACATCACAGCTATTAGATCTCCGTTGGTCACCAGCAGGCGCTATAGTAGATAACCATAAATATTACCAAGACGGCATTAGCTCTCTGATTCTCTGTTGATCACCAGGAGGTGCAATAGTAGACAACCATAATAATTAACCAAGCATGGTCGATGGTTTTAACACTCTTTAGCTTTAACACAAACTCGCATTGCCCTCATTAAGAATCTGATCCAGTCTGGTCATTAAATTTGATAGATTAAGACTGGAGTGCTGACTACAAGTCTGCTCCTCAATCTACTGACAAAACTGACCTCCATACAATACCAGAGCAAATCTCATCACATTTAAATGAACTAGGCCAAATGGGGGTTTGTTTCGGAGAAATAATGGGTATCAGTATGTATGCTGCACCAGATACACGCCATAACATGCATGCCAGTTTAGTGCATATGCTGCCTAATTGCATATCATAGAGTTTATAATGGTAGCTGTACTTTGAGACTGTAATTAGCAAATATACATAGTATATAATTGGTAGTTATTCTTCAACTTTGTACTTAGCATGTATACAAAGTATATCATTGGTAAGTGTACTTCAAGACTGGAATTAACATGTATACAAAGTATATCATTGGTAAGAATGCTTTAAGACTGTACTGGGCATGTATACAGAGTAGGGTTGTTAAACGAAAATCGGAAATCCGATTATCGGTTTTGAAAACGATTATCGGATTTTGTTTTTACAAAACGATAATCGAATTCATAATTTTTTACCATTTTTGTAGTGAAAATTTTAAAAAATGCCAGAAAAAAATTAATTCATGCATTTGTTTAGTGTTTACGTTTTAATACAATATGGCCAGCAGATAAGATGGTGTGTTTATTTAAAATTTGTGAGCACTCCATGCAGCGTGTTTGTAAATGAATACATTTATTGTTGAAGGATGTCAATAGTTAGTCGACCGACCGGTCGCTAAGTTCTTTGATGTCCGAAATTGACAACAATAGACTGTTAATAGCTACAGTCTCTGTTTTTGAGGATTGGTCTCTACTGGTTGTGTCTTTTCAAGTTTACAAATATGGCTGGTCGTATAAATAAATCTGATGTATGGGAAAACTTAGAAAAAATTCCATCAAGCATGGCTCGCTGTAAACTATGTCCACAACAAATAAGTCGGAGCGGTGGTACTTACTGTATTGCATGCACATTTGCGTAGCAAACATCCCGTAATTGCGGCTCCTTCAAATGTTCAGCCGCGATTAACAACATTTATTGGAACACAAAGAAACTGTCCTGATAGTCATCAAGAAAAAGTTACTGCTGCTTTAGCTAAGTTTGGCGCTGAAAACATGCTACCAATTTCGATTGTTGAATCCAATTCCTTCCGTGATTTGATGGCTTTGGTAGAGCCACAATATCGTCCTCCATGCCGTCAGATGTTTGTTTGTTTGTTTATGATTTTTAACGTAGCTTTAACAATTTTTCAGTCATATCGCTACGATGTCTGCAGTGAGGCAGTTTATAGTGATGTCTACCACTGGGGCATCATGCCGCAGACATGTAGCATGATGTCCCGCCCAGTCACATTATCCTGACACCAGGCCGACCAGTCCTAACACTAACCTCTTAATGCTGAACGTCAAGCGAGGCAGCTGTTAGTACCATTTTTGTAAGTCTTTGGTATGACTCGGCCGGGGATCGAACCCACGACCTCCCGCTTCCGCGGCAGACGCTCTAAACACTAGGCCACCGGAGCGGTCCCATGCCGTCAGACGATGCGCGTCTATACGTTATGGTATGTAATGAATATCTTTTATTCGCAAGAGGCATTCACTAACTTGCATTATAAGAATATATTTCTTGTAATTTCAATGTAGGACAAAAACCGATTATCGGTTTAAAATCGGATTTCTACAAACGATAATCGGTTTTGGAAAAAAAATGATATTAACATCCCTAATACAGAGTATATAATTGGTAGTTGTTATGCTTCCAGCAATAGTTTTAGTATTATAATGTCTTGTTGGTCCTTAGATTCACACAATTAGCAAGAGTCCCCTGAAGGGACTGATGCCATATTGGCCAAAATAATTTCCAGAAATTCAAGATAAGACCATTTCTTCTTTTAACTGCCGAATGTTGAAATCATCTCTGATATTATTGAGCTACAAGATTTTCAAATTTACTAAGGGACAACCTTTTAAATGGAATATTAGCACCATACCAAATGCAAGACTGGCACCATTTTAAATATAAGATTGGCACCATTTTCATTAGTGCAAACTGGACACAAAAATCAGAATAATTTTTGTCTAATCTGAAGTCAGATTGGCATCATTTACACTCAAGACCAACTAGATATCATAATCAGTCCTCCAGTGAAAACCCCATGATGATATAATTTTCCATTTACAAGTAGCAATATCAGACATGATTTTGAGCATGAAAACACCCCACTGAAAACGTGAAAGGGGGGTTTGGGGGTACTCCCCCAATGGGGTCTTGAGGGGCAGTGCCCCTGATCACAGGGTTCCGGGGATCAAAGACCCCCAACTAAAATTCCATTTTACACACATGAAAATCTGCTCCTGGTGCAACTTGTGACATAATATTTAACAAAATAATCATTTAATAAACTAACAAACTTACCAAAAATTTGAATAATTTTACAATATTAATTGTCACATGAATTTGTTCTCCAATACTATTGGTACTTAAATTATTTCATGTGAATGTTGGTGTTCACATCGTAATTAAGTCAATAATTAGGCAATTTTTGCTGCTAACATGTTACACTTCTCTGTTTTCATAACAAATATGTATAAAAAAAAACAAATACATCATCAATCTACAAATAATCCCATATATTCAGTTGTCTTTTTGTCCACTGAACACAACCTGTTGATATGCCAGATGAGCTGTTTTTTGTGACTTTAAGAAAGATTTCTTTAGTCTTCCTTTTTGTCACCAATGATTTTGCTGGCTCAATGTGCAATCATTTCTTTTCCTTCTCAACGAGTACCTTTTTCCTTTGAAGCTCCAGCTTGTATTGGCAACATGCAGTGCACATATTCTGACAGAGGGCTTCATTTTTTCCATATGTTGCTTCATTTGTAGGTGCGGTTCCAGGCTCTTTCAACCACAACTTCTGGAATGTATATATTGCAGGAGGCACAAAATGCCAGTCCTTGAGTGTTCAGTTTTCTTATAAGCTGACCAAATAAATTTCCGTCAACAATTCGTTCCAGCCATTCACTTCTGTATTTTTAAAAAACCTTTATCTAAACTTTTCGTGTCATCATCTCTCTCAACAAATAAGGCGCCATTTTTTGCAAGCACGCTTCTTCTTTACATTGCCATCAGTTTCCTTTACACGAAGATTGATTGGATGAATTTAAACTTTTGACCAATCAGAATACTCTTTACGAGAGTCGTGGGCTAACTAATATATGGAGCGAATACGTTACAAGAGTTGTTGCGGAATGGGACTGAAAAGAATGGTTAAAAACCGGGAAAAAAACGGATTGGGTCTTTAAATTGGATTTGTGGGAGTTACCACAAATAACCCCAAAATGGTACCCCCATAAAAAAAGTAATCTTTACAAAAATAAGCCTGAATACTCTTAAGATACTGAGATACTGTTTTGGTAACTATGGTCATTGTAAAGAGGACTATGTTACACTAGGATATTTTTGGCTTGAAGTAAAAAAAAGTTATTACAAGGCAAAAATTGCCCTTTTGGATCTGTTTGCTGCTTTATCAAATCATTGATTGAAAATGTAACCCTAACCATATCATGCTACTTATCATATAATTACAGAACAATCTGGGGCCCCGAGTGGCTGAGTGGTCTAAAGCGCTGTCCGTTACGGATCACTGCCAACTCACCTCTGTCTGCATAGGTTCGAGTCTAAAATTCGGCTAATGTAGTTATGTGAGAAAGCTTGCCAGTAGCTTCTCGTGGGTCGGTGGTTCTTTCCGGGGGTTTTCCCGGGTTCTTTCTCCACCAATAATACTGGCCGCCATGTATAGCCTATCGTGTGCTGAAAAATGACATTAAGCCCTACAACAACAACAACAGAACAATCTGAATGACCAAGCATAAATTGTTATGGCACTGATGAAAACAGAGCTGAATAATTATATAGAATAAAACAGTAAAAATATGTAATACCTATGTGGTCCATGCTGCAGATATGAACTTAATGGTTTCATATAGGTTTAACAATGTACTCTAACCACCCCACCCCCAACCTGACTACCTCCAACATCTGAAACAGCAAATGACCTCAAGTGGGAAGTTATGATTTTTATTTTGTGTATATTGTTTATCTCCATAAAATTTAAATATATTAACCAGTGTGATCTGTTCCTGCTTCTGCTCGGCCAATCTCTTCTCCTTGTCTTTTTCTAACCTCAAGTTTTTGGCAACATTCATCATGGTGGTAGAATTAGGATGAGATTCCACCTGTTGATAAAATAAGTATGAATTTAGAAAGTGTGTCAAATGAGCACCATGTCCAAAAATTTAAAATGGGATGAAAATCAGAAGGATTGTTTTCACAGAATCACTGCTAGACCCATCAACATAAAACACTTAGAAAAATAATCATTATCTACCACCCACATTTAATTAAATCAAGTGTTTTATGCTTCTCCATGCCATTATCTTGGTAGCAGTCCCAAATGTCTTTGATAAATTTTAAGACAAAGTTTTGCCATATTAGTGTAAATTTTAAGACAAAGTTTTGCCATATAAGTGTAAATTTTAAGACAAAGTTTTGCCAGATAAGTTTAAATGCAATCACTGCAGAGGTATACATAAGTTTTATGTCTAATTACTTACCGGGGAGATAATCAAACTGAGAAAATATTGAATTAGACATTGTGGCTGCCTCTAAATTCACTTAACATTTCTTGCAGCAATTTTATTAATTTGAATAATTACATTCTTTTTAACAAACTAGAAAATTCATATCAACATTAAAAAAAAATATCTGGACATTAAAAACATAATAACTGATCTTTTTGTGCAGAGAATGTATGAACTAACAAAAACTATCATTATTTATGTGAATATCTTGTCTGAAACATTAAGATCTCTTTCATCAGAACTGTGTACTGATCAACCCAGCAAGATCTTTGCCGATTGGATGTGGGCTTTGTCAGACAGCTAGGTTACAATACATACTTGTGTGACAATAAAAAACACTGTCAGACAGCTAGGTTATAATACATACTTGTGTGACAATAAAAAACACTGTCAGACAGCTAGGTTACTATACATATTTGTGTGACAATAAAAAACACTGTCAGACAGCTAGGTTACTATACATACTTGTGTGACAATAAAAAACACTGTCAGACAGCTAGGTTACAATACATACTTGTGTGACAATAAAAAACACTGTCAAACAGCTAGGTTACTATACATACTTGTGTGACAATAAAAAACAGTCAGACAGCTAGGTTACTATACATACTTGTGTGACAAAAACCACTGTCAGACAGCTAGGTTACAATACATACTTGTGTGACAATAAAAAACCCTTTCACAATGTGTTGGTGTTTTCATTAAAAAACAAACACTTCTGGCTATAGTTAAAACACTATTTCTTTTCTTTGTAAAACTGTGTCAGTCTATTTGCTACTGTAACAATACATGATTTATGTGCATGTACACAAATATATTAGTTAAGTTAAACAAAAGCTATAACTTAAATTTCTATAAATTCTGGGCTTATGTAGATAGCATGAAGCTAAAAGAGTATGATTGCAATTCAACTGATTAAAACCCAACAAGTAGTCTCCATCTTTGTTAAATCATCCATACTTATGGTCTCAAATATAATAATGCACAGATCATCTGACTGTTGTGAGACTTGCTATCAAGACTGTTTCATAATTAGTGACTGTGACAGCAGAAAAATAATATACATCTATTCAAATTACCTCACCAATGAAAGTTTGAAACATCATAGTTTATTTTAAAGGCTTGAAAAATCATCAAAATACTAATCCAAATATGACATCCTTAAAACAATACAATTATACCACTTCATGTAAGGCAAGGATTCAATACAATAAGGCAAATCACTATGACTGATTATGGAATTTAAATGCAGAATAGTTATTTTTAATTGTCATAGAGGTCTGAAGACTCATATCTGCCTTTACATCATGCCATAGATCAGGGTCTCTGCAGTTTAAAAGTAATAAGTAAAACAAACAGACCCTGATATTCAGATGCAGTATGTAATGGCAGATCAAAGTTTGTGCTGTTTGTTGTTGGACTTGACATGAAGGCATAAAAACAGAGTATGTCTAAAATGGTGTGTGTGTGTGTTTTGGATTCTTAACGTAGCTTTAACAGTATTTCAGCCATATCACTACGATGTCTGCTGTGCAGCAGTTTATAGTGATTCAATTTTGACAAAGAATACATATGTTCCACTTTGTTCAATATGTTACTAGATATGTTCCAACCTTTCTTTTCAGCCTCTCAATTCTCTTAATGAGTTGTTCCTTCTCATCCTCCATATTGGATATGTCTTTACGGATCTCAGCTATGTTGTAGCCAGAGGATTTCAAGGTCTCTGCCTGTTTATGAAGTACTTTAAATTGTTCAATCAGCTCCTCATACTGAAAAAAGAAAAGAATTTAACTCATTTATAAAAACTCTGAGTGGATGGAAGAGCAATTTTGTGCTCTTAGCTTTCATAGTGACTCATTTTTAACACTGTTTAATTTTCCTTCCCAAAGTCATTGTAGGATAACTGCAGGCTATACCTTCTAGTAATTTTGAATATCAAGTTCTTGCTATCTCTAATGTGGAGCAAATTGGAGAATTTAAAATTGGCTTTATGTGCTCTCTTACTTCTACATGAATAGCACTGCCACAATAAGATAATATATAATAACTTTCTAGCAAAAATAACCACTTGTTTTTTCAAGTAATTTGCAAAAGGTAACATGGAAATTATAAGAAAAATTAGACTTGTATACTCAATTTGGCTACCTTGTTTTGTTTGCAATGACAACAAGCTGACAGAATCTGAGATAACAATTAGGTTATAAATTATAACTTAAAATGACCAATTTTTTAGCCTTTTTTAAAATTTGTTTTTCAAATTAGTGGCGGAAAACTAACAAACAGAAGGATAAGTGAATACATAAATGCAATTTTTAAAAACTCGTCATTGCCTCACAAATTCAAAAATGTTGCTTAAATGTTCCCAGAAAACCAAAATACTCTCACATAATTTACCAGTGAAAGCATGTATATATGTTGATATTAAACTAAAGAATTAATGTGATTTACAAAATAAATGAATAAACTTCTCTGGCCCCTTCAACAATTACAAGAGCATGATATAACCAAACAATTAGAATCTTTTTGCATAACAAATGGGAATGAGTCTGGTAGTCAGCTATGATGGGCATTTCCAGTCTCCTGGATGTTACCTCAGATTATAACCTGGGATAAAGGACTATTTCCTTTACCTATGTGTTTCCTACAACCTTGGATAAATGGCTACATTTCCTTTACCTGTGTGTTATCTACAACCTGGTATAAAAGAATATTTCCTTTATTATGTTTCCTCATATAATTATAATAACCAGGGATAAATGACTGCATATCCTTTATTTTGTTACTTCAGACAAGAACCAGGGATATATGACTGCATTTCCTTTACTATGTTACCTAAGAAAATAACCAGGGACAAATTAATGCATTTCCTTTACCTGTGTTTTACTTCAGATAATAACCCGGATAAATACATTTTACTATGTTACCTAAGATAATGACCAGAGATAAATGACTGCATTTCCTTTACTATGTTACCTCAGATAATAAACAGGGATAAATGAATATTATTTTTCTTTACCTGTACATAAAGTTCAGTTATCTGATCTTCTGCCATAATCTCTGATGGAATTTCAACTTTTACGAGATATTTGGCCAGATATGCTCTCTTCTTCAGCTCTGGTATCTTCTGAAGCAGCCATTCCAAAATTGGATATATATTTGGCTTTTCCCCTTGCACTAGACCAGAACGGAAAGAACTCCTACAAGGAGATATATTGCAATACATACTGTATACACTAACTTACATAAGTCAATATTCTAACTGCATACAATATATTTCTAAGTCAATATTCTAATTGCATAAAATGTACATCTAAAATAATATCAACAATATGAATAATGATGCATACTAAACAAATAACTAATATCAGGCAAATAATATAAGGAAAATACAGAGATTCATATCCAAGACGATGTATAATCCAACGCATTCACCTAAAATTGCTGACATAGCACTCTCTATAACCTTTTAGATGCAATAAGCACAAGCTGGTACTCCATATCACTCATTTAAAGACAGTTGTTATACAATATAAACATATCTAGATATTAACAAAGATGAAATTTGAAAAGGTATACAATAAAAAAAATTATAATGGGACTAAACTAGTAGTAAAAGATAATAAAGCAACAATTCAAACAGTAAATTATCTTTCTAAATTACTTTTTACAGACATGTACATTTTATCATAGTCAAACCTGTATGAATGGTCCTCTTTATATAGCAGTCAACTAGTTTCAATGGTCACCTGCATTCAGTAGCCTGGTGTTTCCTAACAAAACAATGGTTTCTCACTGCATTAAGGATATGCTCCAGTGATCATCAAATTAAAGCAAATTAAACTTTTGCACTATGAGAAAGGCATAGTTTAGATAAAAGTATGTGATATGAATGAGTGGAATAAGAATGGTGATGTTGAAGCAGAAGTAGGAGTCTCCAATTCAGCCATTGTCACTGGTTTAGTTTGATATCTTCATCTATTTGCCTGCAAATTAAAGCTACATTTGATAAAACAAACATTTTCTCTTTTCAAGGAGGGACACAAGTTATCTCCCTTTTCACTCAGATCAGGAGTCATTAAATAGCTAAATACATGCCTGTGAAGGCAGGCATGGTTTTGGTTCCATATGTTACTAACAATAGAGAAGAAAAAATCCATATTAATCACAGGCCTATCACATAAAAGAACTATCTATTGATCTCTTGAGTTGAGCAACAAGTTAATCCAGATAGTATTTGAAGTATGAATGTCACTAAGACTATTATACATACTGACCCAAAAAGAGTGAGTCATCTATTTCACAGTCGTATGTTTAAATGTCAATTAGAAGTGAAATTTGTGTTTTGTCCTGTTGCACAAAACAAACTCAACTTAGTGATTTATTTTACAGTATGTAATTATCAACTCCTTTTCAACTATGGAATGGATTACCTCTATGTACTAAAGGGATTAACTGCACGTTGGTAACATCTTATGTTGAAAATAAGTCCTTTACCCAACAGCACAGTGAATTTTATGCCCAACTCAATCTTTAAATCCAGGATATTTCACTGTGTAATTTGGTATCAGTGGATACTACACAAAATATGAGCAGGAAATGTATTTACTGGACACCTCAATCTGTGTCACTACTCGAACATGGTGTCACGAAAGTGTAATTTTAAAAAAAAAAAACTAAATGACAGCCAACTCTGGTAGGTCACTGTTTTAACATTTTATTTAAACTGAATTACAGCCAATTCTGGTAGGTCAATGTTTTAACATTTTATTTAAACTGAATTACAGCTAATTTTGGTAGGTCAATGTTTTAACATTTTATTTAAACTGAAATACAGCCAGTTCTGGTAAGTCACTGTTTTAACATTTTTAAGGGTAATGACTGGAGTCAGATTAATAAAACAAAACTTATTTAGATTTGCAGATAAGATTTAATTTATTTTACTCCCTGGTTTTAAATTAAGAGGTTCAATATTTACAGAGTAATTTGTTAGCACTGTATAAAACAAAATTTACCAGAAGGAAATATCTCAATCCTCTAAAAAATCATCAAATGACTAAGTGATGAAAACCTGAGTCAATGTGAGGAAGTGATTCAAGCATATTAGTTGCTTTAAACTCTTCTCATTTAATCTAAACATGCTCTAACAACAAAGTTCATTTGGTCTTGATTTGATTTTATGCTGTGTTTCAATAGATTGCATTGTAAAACACTGACTCCTGTATTAACTATCCCTTCAACAACAAAAAATTGCTAATTGGACGAAAAAAGGTTACATGCTAGTATTTGGGTATTAATCTGATGCAAATCTGATGATAATAAAGACTATAAATTACACAGCTAACTTTGGAATTCCTGCCAAAACAATTACATACCTAACCAGAATTTCTATCAAAAGAATTTACATACCAGTACATGTAATAGCTAACTCTGGAATTCCTGCCAAACAAATTACAAATTTAAGAATTTCTACCAAAGAATTACATATACTAGCTAACTCTGGAATTTCTGCCAAATATTCACACATGATCCTTAAAACAGAATGTAAAACATTTAACATTTTGGCCCAACTGCAAGCAAATTATGAACTATTTGGATGATTTACAAATTAAACTATATTTCCAAATATTTTAATCAACATATGAAAAGACTGTAACTATGAAAACCCTGACCAGTTTTGTACCGTAACCTAATGCTGAAGTAACAATAGTAATGAAGAAAAATAAATTTTGCTATAGTTTTAAAATGTTTAACAGTAGCTCATCAGTAATTTAAACATATGACAATAAAATACAGAAAAACAGAAATTTAAAGGGCTAGCTTTGAACACCATACCTCAGTAACTAATGATATCATATGAAAATTCATACAAACAGAAATTTAAAGCAATTGCTTTCAACATCATACATCTTTGACTTTCTACACTCACTTCTCCCAAGTTGAGAATTTATCAAAGACATTGTGTATTTCAAAATCTCATTGTACCCCTAGAAGATTTATCAAAGGCACTGTGTATTTCAAAATCTCATTGTACCCCATTAGGAATTATCAAAGGCATTGTGTATTTCAAATTCTCATCATACCCCTAGAAGATTTATCAATGGCATTGTGTATTTCAAAATCTCATTGCACCCCTAGAAGATTTATCAAAGGCATTGTGTATTTCAAAATCTCATTGTACCCCTAGAAGATTTAGCAAAGCCAATGTGTATTTCTAAATCTCATCATACTCCTATAAGATTTATCAAAGGCATTGTGTATTTCAAAATCTCATTGTACCCCTAGAAGATTTATCAAAGGCATTGTGTATTTCAAAATCTCATTGTACCCCTAGAAAATTTAGCAAAGCCAATGTGTATTTCTAAATCTCATCATACCCCTATAAGATTTATCAAAAGCATTGTGTATTTCAAAATCTCATTGTACCCCTAGAAGATTTATCAAAGGCATTGTGTATTTCAAAATCTCATTGTACCCCTAGAAAATTTAGCAAAGCCAATGTGTATTTCTAAATCTCATCATACCCCTATAAGATTTATCAAAAGCATTGTGTATTTCAAAATCTCATTGTACCCCTAGAAGATTTATCAAAGGCATTGTGTATTTCTAAATCTCATTGTACCCTTTGAGAATTTATGAAAGACATTGTGTATTTCTAAATCTCATTGTACCCCAAGAGAATTTATCAATGGCATTGTGTATTTCAAAATTTCATTATACCCCTAGAAGATTTATCAAAGGCATTGTGTATTTCTAAATCTCATTGTACCCCATTAGAAATTATCAAAGGCATTGTGTATTTCAAAATCTCATTGTACCCCTAGAGAATTTATCAAAGGCACTGTGTATTTAAAAATCTCATTGTACCCCAAGAGAATTTATCAAAGGCATTGTGTATTTCAAAATCTCATTGTACCCCTTGATAACTAATCAAAGGCATTGTGTATTTCAAAATCTCATTGTGCCCCTAGAGAATTATCAAAGGCACTGTGTATTTCAAGACCTCATTATACCCTAGGAAGATTTATCAAAGGCATTGTGTATTTCAAAATCTCATTGCACCTATAAAGAATTTATCAAAGGCACTGTGCATTTCAAAATCTCATTGTGCCTCAAGAGAATTTATCAAAGGCATTGTGTATTTGAAAATCTCATCATACCCCTAGAAGATTTATCAATGGCATTGTGCATTTCAAAATCTCATTGTACCCCATTAGGATTTATCAAAGGCATTGTGTATTTCAAAATCTCATTGTACCCCATTAGGAATTATCAAAGGCATTGTGTATTTCAAAATCTCATTGTACCCCTAGAGAATTTATCAAAGGTATTGTGTATTTCAAAATCTCATTGTGCCCCAAGAGAATCTATCAAAGGCATTGTGTATTTCAAAATCTCATTGTACCCCTTGAGAATTTATCAAAGGCATTGTGTATTTCAAAATCTCATTGTACCCCTTGAGAATTTATCAAAGGCATTGTGTATTTCAAAATCTCATTGTACCCCTTGAGAATTTATCAATGGCTTTGTGTATTTCAAAATCTCATCATACCCCTAGAAGATTTATCAAAGGCATTGTGTATTTCTTAATCTCATTGTACCCCATTAGGAATTATCAAAGGCATTGTGTATTTCAAAATCTCATTGTACCCCTAGAGAATTTATCAAAGACATTATGTATTTCAAAATCTCATTGTGCCCCAAGAGAATTTATCAAAGGCATTGCGTATTTAAAAATCTAATTGTACCCCAAGAGAATTTATCAAAGGCATTGTGTATTTCAAAATCTCATTGTACCCCTTGATAATTGATCAAAGGCATTGTGCATTTCAAGATCTCATTATACCCTAGGAAGATTTATCAAAGGCACTGTGCATTTCAAAATCTCATTGTGCCCCAAGAGAATTTATCAAAGGCATTGTGTATTTGAAAATCTCATCATACACCTAGAAGATTTATCAATGGCATTGTGCATTTCAAAATCTCATTGTACCCCATTAGGAATTATCAAAGGCATTGTGTATTTCAAATTCTCATCATACCCCTAGAAGATTTATCAATGGCATTGCGCATTTCAAAATCTCATTGTACCCCATTAGGAATTATCAAAGGCATTGTGTATTTCAAATTCTCATCATACCCCTAGAAGATTTTTCAAAGGCATTGTGTATTTCAAAATCTCATTGTGCCCCAAGATAATTTATCAAAGGCATTGTGTATTTCAAAATCTCATTGTACCCCTTGAGAATTTATCAAAGGCATTGTGTATTTCAAAATCTCATTGTGCACCAAAAGAATTTATTAAAGGCATTGTGTATTGAAAAACCTCATTGTACCCCTAGCGATTTTATCAAAGGCATTGTGTATTTCAAAATCTCATTGTACCCCTTGAGAATTTATCAAAGGCATTGTGTAGTTCAAAATCTCATTGTACCCCTTGAGAATTTATCAAAGGCATTGTTTATTTCAAAATCTCATTGTACCCCTTGAGAATTTATCAATGGCTTTGTGTATTTCAAAATCTCATCATACCCCTAGAAGATTTATCAAAGGCATTGTGTATTTCTTAATCTCATTGTACCCCATTAGGAATTATCAAAGGCATTGTGTATTTCAAAATCTCATTGTACCCCTAGAGAATTTATCAAAGACATTATGTATTTCAAAATCTCATTGTGCCCCAAGAGAATTTATCAAAGGCATTGCGTATTTAAAAATCTAATTGTACCCCAAGAGAATTTATCAAAGGCATTGTGTATTTCAAAATCTCATTGTACCCCTTGATAATTGATCAAAGGCATTGTGCATTTCAAGATCTCATTATACCCTAGGAAGATTTATCAAAGGCATTGTGCATTTCAAAATCTCATTGTACCCCTTGAGAATTTATCAAAGGCATTGTGTATTTCAAAATCTCATTGTACCCCTTGAGAATTTATCAATGGCTTTGTGTATTTCAAAATCTCATCATACCCCTAGAAGATTTATCAAAGGCATTGTGTATTTCTTAATCTCATTGTACCCCATTAGGAATTATCAAAGGCATTGTGTATTTCAAAATCTCATTGAACCCCTAGAGAATTTATCAAAGACATTATGTATTTCAAAATCTCATTGTGCCCCAAGAGAATTTATCAAAGGCATTGCGTATTTAAAAATCTAATTGTACCCCAAGAGAATTTATTAAAGGCAGTGTGTATTTCAAAATCTCATTGTACCCCTTGATAATTGATCAAAGGCATTGTGCATTTCAAGATCTCATTATACCCTAGGAAGATTTATCAAAGGCACTGTGCATTTCAAAATCTCATTGTGCCCCAAGAGAATTTATCAAAGGCATTGTGTATTTGAAAATCTCATCATACACCTAGAAGATTTATCAATGGCATTGTGCATTTCAAAATCTCATTGTACCCCATTAGGAATTATCAAAGGCATTGTGTATTTCAAATTCTCATCATACCCCTAGAAGATTTATCAATGGCATTGCGCATTTCAAAATCTCATTGTACCCCATTAGGAATTATCAAAGGCATTGTGTATTTCAAATTCTCATCATACCCCTAGAAGATTTATCAATGGCATTGTGCATTTCAAATTCTCATCATACCCCTAGAAGATTTTTCAAAGGCATTGTGTATTTCAAAATCTCATTGTGCCCCAAGATAATTTATCAAAGGCATTGTGTATTTCAAAATCTCATTGTACCCCTTGAGAATTTATCAAAGGCATTGTGTATTTCAAAATCTCATTGTGCACCAAAAGAATTTATTAAAGGCATTGTGTATTGAAAAACCTCATTGTACCCCTAGCGATTTTATCAAAGGCATTGTGTATTTCAAAATCTCATTGTACCCCTTGAGAATTTATCAAAGGCATTGTGTAGTTCAAAATCTCATTGTACCCCTTGAGAATTTATCAAAGGCATTGTTTATTTCAAAATCTCATTGTACCCCTTGAGAATTTATCAATGGCTTTGTGTATTTCAAAATCTCATCATACCCCTAGAAGATTTATCAAAGGCATTGTGTATTTCTTAATCTCATTGTACCCCATTAGGAATTATCAAAGGCATTGTGTATTTCAAAATCTCATTGTACCCCTAGAGAATTTATCAAAGACATTATGTATTTCAAAATCTCATTGTGCCCCAAGAGAATTTATCAAAGGCATTGCGTATTTAAAAATCTAATTGTACCCCAAGAGAATTTATCAAAGGCATTGTGTATTTCAAAATCTCATTGTACCCCTTGATAATTGATCAAAGGCATTGTGCATTTCAAGATCTCATTATACCCTAGGAAGATTTATCAAAGGCACTGTGCATTTCAAAATCTCATTGTGCCCCAAGAGAATTTATCAAAGGCATTGTGTATTTGAAAATCTCATCATACACCTAGAAGATTTATCAATGGCATTGTGCATTTCAAAATCTCATTGTACCCCATTAGGAATTATCAAAGGCATTGTGTATTTCAAATTCTCATCATACCCCTAGAAGATTTATCAATGGCATTGCGCATTTCAAAATCTCATTGTACCCCATTAGGAATTATCAAAGGCATTGTGTATTTCAAATTCTCATCATACCCCTAGAAGATTTATCAATGGCATTGTGCATTTCAAATTCTCATCATACCCCTAGAAGATTTTTCAAAGGCATTGTGTATTTCAAAATCTCATTGTGCCCCAAGATAATTTATCAAAGGCATTGTGTATTTCAAAATCTCATTGTACCCCTTGAGAATTTATCAAAGGCATTGTATATTTCAAAATCTCATTGTGCACCAAAAGAATTTATTAAAGGCATTGTGTATTGAAAAACCTCATTGTACCCCTAGCGATTTTATCAAAGGCATTGTGTATTTCAAAATCTCATTGTACCCCTTGAGAATTTATCAAAGGCATTGTGTAGTTCAAAATCTCATTGTACCCCTTGAGAATTTATCAAAGGCATTGTTTATTTCAAAATCTCATTGTACCCCTAGAAGATTTATCATAGGCATTGTGTATTTCAAAATCTTGTTGTACCCCTAGAGAATTTATCAAAGGCAGTGTGTATTTCAAAATCTCATTGTTCCCTATTAGGATTTATACACTGCTCCTACCTACCCAGCATTTCAAACAAAGGCTGATTGGTGCAAATGACATTAGTAGTGTACTGGTTTAAATCATCTCTAAAAAATGTGAGTAGTGTTGACAACATTAAAGCTAAGCTTCATTGCCATTTTTTTCATGAAAGATAAACCCAGGTCAGTTTTCAATTCAACACCTATTGTAATTTTCAGCCCATTGCATACATGCATCAAAAACACATGAATTATAACAAAATAATACATCAGAATATTTCTTCTGTGTTAATCAACTTATTAGCAATGTAGCATAAAGCAAAAAGTAAAAGCACCAAACAGTTTGTACAAAGTGTACAGTGTGCATAATAAGTAAAAATCAATAAGCCCGGAAAGAATGTGAACAAAAAAATGTACTTACACGTCGCTGAAATGTGAAACAGAAAATGTGTGTCAATGATTGAAAAAAATACAAACTATTATAAAGCATTAAATCATTTAGCTGACTTGATTGATAACCTACCATATATATTTGCTTCTAAGTCGAGTCAAACAACAAAGATCCTGATCTGCCATTGCATAATACACATGTAGATCAGTGTCTATGCTGACTGTTCTACTGAATACTCCTAACAAACAGCATGAATCCAGGTCTGACAGTGCATTATGTGATGGCAGATTTGGGTCTGTGCAGTCGGCAGTTGGACTTGTCTATAATCAAAGCATGAACAAATATGATAGAGAAAAAAAAGAAAGTGTTCTGTAGCAAGTGTTTGTATGAGGGTTGTTCCAGTAAAATATACTTATGATCCAAGAAAGTCACTTTTAATGTGAGTACGCAAATTAAAAATGTGTGTCATATTTGTATGAAGTCTTTGAATAATCAGTATACCCAATAACATAATTTTGAAGATCTTCCAAGGACATCATCTATACTTAAATAGAACAGCCCTGAGTAATGTGACAACACATATCAAAGATAAAACAAGAAACAATTTTCTGATCATTTATGTACCTAAATATACGACTAAAATGCTAAAACAAACTATTATGTTATCAATTTGTTTTATTATTAAATAAACTTACTGCATAATTGCTTCTAACCTTCCTTGATGCTGCCTGAAGTGAACAAATGTGTATAATTTCTCTCTCTCTCTCTTCTCTCTCTCTGTAATCAATTTAATTTTCAAGATGAATATAAGTCCAATTTAATCTCGTTGAGAAAATGTGCTTCTCCTCTATTTATCAGCCTCCCATGTAACTGCATTTTATTGTGCCATTTTGACTTACTGTCACACAGTACAAGTTAATGACAAAACAAAACATTTATTTTCCAGATACTGCTACCTACCTCTTAACAAGCTACATGTATTAATTCTTCACATATATACTTCTTGAAACCATTACCTTTTTTAATGGATACATTTCTGTCAAACAAGTTTTATATAGATATACCAAGAGATAAAAATGTAATTACCAAGAAAAAAAGTGTTATCACCAAGTGACAAACATATTATTACCAATACACAAAAGTGATTACCATGAAGGAAGAGTGTTACCACCAAGAGACAAAAGTGTTATTATTAAGAGAGAAAAAAGTGTTATTATCAAGAGACAAAAGTGTTATTATCAAGAGACAAAAGTGTTACTACCAATCAAGAGAGAATTGTTATTACCAAGAGACAACAGTGCTTACCATGAGGTAAGAGTGTTATTATCATGAGACAAAAGTGTTATTACCAAGAGACAAAAGTGTTATTATCAAGAGACAAAAGTGTTATTATCAAGAAACAAAAGTGTTACTACCAAGAGAGAATTGTTATTACCAAGAGACAACAGTGCTTACCATGATGTAAGAGTGTTATTACCAAGAGACAAAAGTGTTATTATCAAGAGACAAAAGTGTTATTACCAAGAGACAAAAGTGTTATTATCAAGAGACAAAAGTGCTTACCATGAGGTAAGAGTGTTATTGCCAAGAGACAAAAGTGTTATTATCAAGAGACAAAAGTGTTATTACCAAGAGAAAAAAGTGTTATTATCAAGAGACAAAAGTGCTTACCATGAGGTAAGAGTGTTATTACCAAGAGACAAAAGTGTTATTATCAAGAGACAAATGTGCTAACCATGATGTAAGAGTGTTATTACCAAGAGACAAAAGTGTTATTATCAAGAGACAAAAGTGTTATTACCAAGAGACAAAAGTGTTATTACCAAGAGACAACAGTGCTTACCATGAGGTAAGAGTGTTATTACCAAGAGACAAAAGTGTTATTATCAAGAGACAAAAGTGTTATTACCAAGAGACAAAAGTGCTAACCATGATGTAAGAATGTTATTACCATGATCTTATATCTGAAAATTCTTGGTGGCAAATATTCTCCACCAGATTTTTCACCAAGTATCCCAATCATAACATTGGTCATAAATTTGCTGCTTGATACTCTGTACTTAAAAGCCTGCCCAGTGTGACCTCAAGAGCTGTTCCAGTAACACAAACTTAGGACCCAGGGAAGGCTATAGGAATATGTAAGTGACTGTTCACAATCTCAAATTTGCAAATGATAGTCTGTTAAATGTCATATCAAGAGTTTGACATGCAATACAGTATTAACCATTTCTCTTCCACTTGTGATAAAGTCAGTTATACATTGGTATCAAGAAGACAGAGGTAATACACAAATCTGCACCTGGAAAACCTTATGTAATGCCTATTAAAACATTAACTAGTCAATTGACCTATCTCTTCAGTGTAGTCATATGCATTCCACATCAACAATATAATCAAAGTCAGAATTGTTGAAGCAAGTGTGGTCTTTGGCTGACTCCATGCAGATATGTAGGAGTGCAGAGACGTTAGTCTACAAACAAAACTAAAGGTCTACCAAGCCACTGTGTTGGCAACCATGCTGTATGCTTACAAAACCTGGCTGGTGTACAGACACCACGATGTATGCATACAAAACCTGGATGGTGTACAGACACCATGATGTATGCTTACAAAACCTGGATGGTGTACAGACACCATGATGTATGCTTACAAAACCTACATGGTGTACAGACACCATGTTGTATGTTTACAAAACCTGGATGGTGTACAGACACCATGCCATGGAGCTGAATAATTTTTACATAAGTTGCCTGATGAAACTGATGAGGATAAGAATGCAAGAAAGAGCCCCAGGCCTGAAGTCATCACATGGGCAAACATTCCATAGGCAAGTATTTTGATCATCAACACTCTGCTTATAAAGTAACAGTTTAGCGAATCTGACCACTTCATCAGGATTCCATCAGAAGCCCAATTAGTAAAGATCTTGTACAGTGAGATGAAGGAGGACAGTCAATCTGAGGGTGGTCAGAAGAAATGCTTCACATATTTCCTCAAGTCATCCTGGAAACACTTCAAACAAACCCTGCAGGAGCAGTATAAATCTCAGAAATGCAGCAAACTCTCTATTGATCAAGGAAACCTAAGTGGCATTTCCTGTCCAGTGTGCCTCAATTCAAAGCACAAATTGGCCTCATCAGCCACTCACATACTCACAAAAACCAAACTAGTTAGTGATGTCATGGTCATCTTCTCAAAGGACAAACAACAAAGTCACCAATACATGTTATTTAGACTTGTTATCATACAAATTATATACCCTAGCATATATTGTGTAGACTGTGCCATCACCAATACATGTTATTTAGACTTGTTATCATACAAATTATATACCCTAGCATATATTGTGTAGACTGTGCCATCACCAATACATGTTATTTAGACTTGTTATCATACAAATTATATACCCTAGCATATATTGTGTAGACTGTGCCATCACCAATACATGTTATTTAGACTTGTTATCATACAAATTATATACCCTAGCATATATTGTGTAGACTGTGCCATCACAGGATACCATACACATGAAAAATTCCTGACCCAATTTTTCACCAAGTATTAAAACCATAAAACATCAAAATGTGGTACTAGCTACTATGTATTTCAGAGCTTTTTTGAGTGTAGCAATAAATTAAAACAGATGCTTCACTATTTCAGTAACACATTTCTTTTCCACTGTCCACTTTAACCTGATTAGACTTACTCAGTTGGAGGTTTGTATTTCAATACTCTCAATAGACTGAACACTCTGACAGCTGTCTGGTCAGGACTCTCCTCTCGGATGTCAAGTTTGTGCTGAAACAAGAATGTACACATTCAAGTACTATAAACATGCATGCAATAAGGTCATGTGACTAATCACTGTGCTATTTAGCTGGTTGGCAGGTAAATAATGACTAACTGTTGGGTATGCAAGAAAACAATTTACACAAAACTAATGAACTCTTTCAACATATATTCTTGATCTAAAGGGAATTACTGCAAATTTGCTATGACAAATAAGAGAAACTTATTTCATTTAACATATTTCTGCCATTCAGTTGTGATGAATCATTGTTAAATTCTAAGTAACCTGTTAAGTGTAATAAGTAAATGGCTTACAGTTCACTTGTAAGTAAATTTCATCAATAAGTGAAATACCTAATTTGCAAAATAAATCATAATCATTCACCTATACATCATTCATACAGCCATTATCAGTGATGAATTTTAAATAAGATATTTTTGTACAATCAGTAGAAATAGTTACGGTCAAGGTGTTTGTCCCTAGGGTCTTAATCCAGAGCTGTGCATTTTTCTCCATAACAACTTACCTGCATTTTGTTAATTAAGACAGAGCCTAGATGTTTAATACATCATACCTTTGGGTCTATTTCTGAGAGGACATCATTCAAAACTTGTAGAAGCTGGAGGGGCTCCAGTCCATCAAAGGATATCATATTGTAGCTCTTACTAAAAGGCTCTTTGTTCAGCTCCTGAACTATGAATTTCAGTTGCTCACTCATCTTGTTGCTTTTCTGTACCCTTATAAGAATTGTGATTAACCTGAAGACAAAAATTAAAATGAAAATGGACATTAGGTGATTACAGATTTATTCATGATACAACTTTAATACTTAATGGAAGATAATATGCTGCAAGCTACACGATAGAAACTAAACAGGATAACACATGCATGCAATGTTTTTTGTTTGCATACAAATACTTTGAATTTCAACGTTACCAAGTTGATAAAATAGTCATCCAAGTAAAAGGATAGCAAATTGAATGTTTATATGTGTATATGGATATATGTGAATATCGATGGGTTTATGTATATGTGTATATTGATGTGTATATCAATGTGTTTATATGTGTTTATCAATGTTTATTTCAAAATGTGTATATGTATGTATATGTGTATATCTGTATGGGTATATGTGTATATCAATGCACATTTATGTATCTGTATATATCAATATATGTATATGCATACATCAATGTGTATATAAAAGTATGTGCATATCTGCATGTGTATATGTATATCAGTATGAATATATGTATGTGTATATCAGTATGTATGTATGTATGTGTATATCAGTATGTGTATATGAATGTATGTGTATATCAGTATGTGTAAATGTATGTATGTGTATATCAGTATATGTAAATTAGAGAAGATCTGTACATCAACATAATCAGCAACTCTTTGAATTGAATGGATACAATGAAATCATCATGATTCCTTAAAGGTGATGTTACTGTAATGGCTTCATGAACAACAGACATCTTGGAAACACTTAATCATGCATATCTGAATGCAGATTTTTTTATCTGGGATGCAGAAAATCACTTCCGCAGGAATCCCTTTGGCTGTGTGCCAAATTCAAAGGCATACACTTGCTGAATGTCAAAATGTGTTGATCATTTTAGCTGTGCTGATGTTTACAATCATGACAGAATTAAGTGGCTGAAGGACCACCTGATGTCATTATAAGAACATGATGCTATAGCAAGGTGGTGATGTTAAAGACTTTGACTAGCTGCTGAGTGGGAAAATATGTTGATATTTACAATGACTGAATTCAGAAGAAGAAAGACCCAGTAATGTACATGTGGTCATTATAAAAGTGTATCAAATAAACAAATTAGCTTTCATTATTGTGTTTGTTTCCGAGTGTAGTGCATGTGACCTTGTAATTAAGATGTGCTGAGATTTAGACAAAAATACAGTTTGCAAATTCGGATAAGTAATTTGGGGTTCAATGAAAAATTAATAATGATTGTAATGAGATTCAGAAGAGTGCTAAAGTTGCTTAAACTGATAGTTCAGAGTTAACAGTAGCCAACTGTAAGAATGTGTGATGCCCGGCTTAGTGTTTTAAAAAAAAAATTTAATTGTGTCACTCTGACTCTGACAGAGAAAGAGCTAGATGTCAGTGGTGTAAACAATTTGGAAACTGAAACCATGGCAACTATCACTGGCTCTTATCAGAAGATTTAGCCACTTCAGGTATACCCAATTTGCTTCTGAGAGGTAACTGTAACTTTTGCTGCTGGGACTCCTATTTTTACCAATCTAAGAGTCCTATACTCATAGTTTTAAAATCCTAGCGAGTCCAATGAACAAGAATCTGAGCTACATATAATTTTCTCATCATACTTTAATATTCTGATGCAAATAATTTCAAGCAAAAACACTTCCACACTTTTTCTGTTAAGGCAAAACTTATAAATTTTGGAAATATGTGCAACAAGCACTGTATATTTTAGAATTATAAATTTAGCTGAGAAATTCCCTCTCCATATTTTCTGAACACTGGGGAGTTGGTGAAGAATTAAAGGTAAAACTTGAAAAATATGATGTGCACTCTGTTGATTTTCAGCATGTTTTTACAAAATTTATTTGAATCTTGCAACCATACATTCTAGAATTGATTCTATGAACTTGTAAAATTTTTAAAAACAATGTCCATGGAAATTTTAGCTCTTACCAGATATAATATGCCTTACTATGCAATTGATATCTGAACTAAATCCCCCATATCAACCTCATCACTGAATAATAAATAATAGAATGAAGTACAAAGTGATATTAAAAACATGGATTCAAATCAGTCCCACTGGAAAACGGGGGATTTACATCTAGATATTCTAAAGTCATCCATCATGGAAAACGGGAGATTTACATCTGGATATTCTAAAGTCATCCATCATGGAAAATGGGAGATTTACATCTGGATTTTCTAAAGTCATCCATCATTCAGCTGAGGTGAAAATGTAATTGTTATTTGTCATCATGTTTAAGACTTTCTTTGTGGTACCTGTCATACTAGATGGTTAAATTATGTTATTAAGGTATTACTGAAGGTCTTTTCTTACAAAATTTTCCATGGAGATTAAGATCAGTGACTTGATTTTGCGGTCAAAATCATGGTTCATATTTTAGTAGAGAGAGTTATTTACTGAATCAGATAAAGCTATGCTCAAAATGATATTCAAATACATTGGCTATTGACAAAAAAATAACCTAATTAATCACATCAAAAAACTGCCAATAAAATTTAATTGTCTGCTTGTTGTTATTTCATCCAAGCAATAAGTTTTGAATGATAATTGGCTGAAGTGTCAAAATAAAATATTCACAAAAAAAATTACACAATCTGTTGTGGTTTGCTTTCATGCAAGTTTTCTCCTGTACTCACTGTGGTTTATTTGCATCCAACTAAATTAAAGCATATCATTGTTCAAAATCTGCAGACAAATTATTCAGGTCATTCAAATATTTGAATGTTAAAAGCAACCAACCACATCTCTGTGAAAACACTATTGTATCCATTTCTATTCCAAGTAAATGTTGGCTAATGTTAGATATGTGAAATCTAAGGCCAGTTTACTTTAATTATTACACTGAACCTTCTGGCAGTCCTATAGTACAAGTCACATGGGTCATGTAGGCATTCAACACCATCTATTTCAGTACGCAATGTCATTTTTTTAAGAATTTGATTCAATATACGTGTAGCTTAAAGTTACAAGTATTTGGATTCTTATTAATCCATGTTTCTTTGGAAGTTCATTATTTAGATGTTCTGAGAGGTGCATACAGCAAAATCAATGTTAAATTATGTATATATTTTTTTACAAAATGAAACTAAAGGTATGATTCTGTACAATCATGATTGAATGTAACGCGCTGTGATGTCACAATGAAAGCTATGCATATTGATAAACAAATTCATACTACCCTCGATTGTGATGATTCCACTCAATGTGCTCTTTTTTTTTACCCAAGTTTAGTACAAGGCCATCATTGTAAACGTCCAAAGCAATAGATAATTTTTGTCTGGAAGTTTCTTGGTGGCATTTAGGATGTAGAGTATTCAATACTCAGGATTGAATTGACTTGGGTTAAAGAAAATTAGTGCTAAATTAAAAGAAAAATACATATTTAAGTTAAAATGAGTATAAAGGCCCATATGAAATGTACTATAATTTAAACATTAAATTGGCTTGCGTCTCATATTGTTCCTTTAGTTTTTGAAAACAGTTATGTGACTGTTTAGCAGCTTGGTTGTTCCTATTGTATTAACCTGTCTCAAAAATAAACTATCTGGCAATCAAACATAGTTTTCGAAGAATGTATTTGTTTATAACAAAGTATTATTTTGTATTCAAAATTATTTGGAGAGAAATGTTAGAAAACAAGAGATCCTCGAATATGCAACTGGACATCCTAAATATACATCGACTGTTTGATGGTTCTGATGGATCGAGAAATATAATATCCTGTTAAGTTGATGTTAAAAGATGTGCATAAACTGCTGTTTAGCAGCAAAGCAAAAATGATCCTCTATTGCAATAGATGGTTTATGACATGAACCTTGTTCTTTACACCCACCCCTTGTTGGCAAGGACGCAGTTCTTGCAACTACATAATCGAAATACTTAACAAACTGTTTGATAAATTAATATAATGAATCAATGAAAATATATCTACAAGACTAAAACTCGAAGACATGGAAGCGATGAATCAAACAAACCTTGGTATTGTTTAAACATAAGAATCAATTCAGACAAATCTGAATCTGGCTCTGAAGAATGCGGGTTCTCTGACGGTGTTTCCCAAATACAAAATACTTAACTCGGCGCATAAACGGACATGGCTTTCTACAACCAGTTCAAACTCCAAACAAAAAAAAAAAAAAAAAAAAAGAAGCATGAACAATTATCGATGAAATTTTTTTCTTTATAAACAAAAAATACAAATCGATGGTACTTTAGAATGAAACTTATGGAGTAATCTTAATATGGGTGGACATCTCTCTCTCTCTCTCTCTCTCTCTCTCTCTCTCTCTCTCTCTCTCTCTCTCTCTCTCTCTCTCTCTCTCTCTCTCTCTCTCTCTCTCTCTCTCTCAATAAAAATTATGGAACGACAGGGACACTCATGCGGCTCTGACCTGAAATCACAAAAAGGAAACCATGGTATCTAATTGGATAATTATTTAGTGCT
The DNA here is from genome assembly GCA_030141615.1 of Unio pictorum. Lineage (NCBI taxonomy): Eukaryota > Metazoa > Mollusca > Bivalvia > Unionida > Unionidae > Unio > Unio pictorum. The sequence goes on from JARLTB010000194.1 coordinate 7,255,376, forward strand.
AAGTAATATATCCAGAGGAACAACTACTCATAACAGACAAATACTAAACTCTAATAATTCCTTAAAACGGGGCGCTATAACCAAATGCGCACATTCCAAATTTAATACATCTATTATTCAGATCCTCAACCCCACTCCACCCCCACCCCCATGAGTGTGTTGTGCCTAATTTTCAGTAATGTCTTTGGTCTTTTTATTTCACTCATATGTCTTTGAAAAAAATAGAAGCAGTTATATCTTGCACATTGTTTTATTTTCACTTCTTTTTAACACCAGTACCTTAGCCATTGCATTAGAATCAATATCTCAGTTACTTCAAATACATGTAATCTTTCCATGCTGGTTAGAAACTATGTTGTGCAATTAGCAGTGATGGCACAGGTCGGCTTAGGAGTAGAGATCGGAAACAACACATTGTAGCACATCAGTGATACTGCCCCAGACAAATTTCAAAGAGACCACCTGTATCCAATCAGAAATAACACAGTCACATTTTTTGGAGGGTTTCTCAGACAGCTAGACATTATTTTGTTACACTCATTGAGCATGTCTGGACATTGGAGAGAGCAGATCATAGGGAAGGAGGAGACATTAGACTACTCTCTGAGCGCCGAAGTTGTGCGTTCATTTAAAGGGCAGGAATTGAGTTTGAGAAACTTCGGGCGAGATTGGAACAGGCTTCTCATAAAAAAAATATCATCTCCGAATCTGTCTCATTTTCTTAACTATGTGTCGTATGATTTATACGTTATTGTGTGTATTTAATTTAGTATTATGCATAGCTGAATTCTCAACATGTCGTAATGTAGCGTATAGAATGTCTCAACATGTCGTAATGTAGCGTATAGCATGTCTCGACATGTCGTAATGTAACGTATAGCATGTCTCAACATGTCGTAATGTAGCGTATAGCATGTCTCAACATGTCGTAATGTAGCGTATAGCAATTTAGTAATGTTCAATATTAATTAATGTATGTAGTTGTAAGGATACAATTAAAGTGGATGGGGTAATCTGCTACGATTTTGCCTCGTGGTGCAGGATTGCATTTAAAAGTGAGTAGTATTAGAACTTACACTTGTATTTGACTATATAGTGTGGATTATGCAGAGCTAGGTATTATTGGCCGTGTGTACGTATAATTAGGCATTTTATTTTTGTAAGTGTCTTTTATAATTTGCAATGTAGGAAATGCGTTGGAATATTGTTGATGTAGATAGTTTACTATATAGAAAATTATGGATGTATTTATCTGAAATCTTGATATTATTGTTGTTGTTACAGCATTTAATATAGAACAATCATGTGTGAAATATTTAGATGTGAGTGTATGAGTTGACCTAATTATTCAGTTGTCATTATGCTGATGAATGCTCTGTGATAGTGTATTATTGCTCCTGTGCTTCAACAAGGAGGCAAAATTGTACGTCCCTTCTAATCCACATGAAGCTTTATGGGTGGGATGGGGCACCGCCATTAGATTAAAGAAAAGATGACGAGAAGAGCAAGTGTAATTAGAAAGTTGTGTGAAGCGCCTGGCCAGGAGACATAACAAAGGTACCAGAGTTACAATAACGAGAGCTTGGAGAACGGAAAAAGGGATCCTGAAGTACCGATAAGAATGGAAACTCTATCGACTTTAATTTCGCGTGATGAAATAATTGGAAATAATTTGAATAGGCTTTCTATTGATTGGAAAATAATGCGCTGAAAAATTGTTCTGTAATACCGAGATATACCTTAAGAAATTGTTATACCTTTCACCATTTTATGTTTTATTTTATACACCTAGACCGTTGTCTTTGCTGATTGGGGGCTTAAAGCTATTTAACAATTTAATAGACACTATTCCTCCGAAATTAGCAGTACTTCCTGGGAAGGCTGATGGGGGGGGGGGGGGGTGAGCGTGACAAATACTATCCACCATGCAACTGTATATTTTTTAGTTTCAATACATGAAACTTGCAAATCTGTATTAGTCCGCAGCTTCACTCAGCTTGTTGTAGGAGTTAATACATGTTTACGTAAACCAGTTCGATAGCTCTAACATAGTGACCACCATATATTTGTTCGTCTAATTATTTTTATGATCTTAAAATGCAAATATATCTTTGGAAATTTCTTTTCCTTACGACATATTTTTTTTAAAGTTGCCTTTTCACTCGTATTATCAATGTGTTTAACCAGTTATATAAACAATTCAGTGTTGCCTTTTGTCTTGAAGTGGTATTCTATTTAGTGTATGATTTTAATTATACGTAAAAATTGATAACAGGTAACAAATTTCTCTGTATGTTTTAAATGTGCACATTAATTTGGTGACAGTTGATTAGGTTCCGTTTTTAATTGAAATTAATTGCTTCTTAAGTTCTGACCATTCGTTATAAGGTGTTGCCATTTTAATGGTATGCAAGGACTGATCTTAATGTGTTTTTGCTTCTGAATCAATCTTAGAAATATATCTGGTTTCGACGTTATTGCGTATTTCAAAACCATTATATTTAATTCATTTCATTTAGTTCATTCCACTTATTAAGGACTCTTTACACGAGAACTGAAATAAACTAAGGAATATTTAGACATAATATACATTCAAATTACCAAGCAGAACTTTTGGTATCTAACTTGATAATTTATTTATTTATTATTGTTTTTTAAATTTTATTTTAGAATCCAGGTGATAAACACGGGCAAATTTCCGGTGTTATGTTATGTGCTTGTCTCTTGAATGAAGCTTTAACATGTTTTATCAAATGACAACCAGTCTGCCAACCGGATCGACGTGTATTTCCTGTTAGCGTTTTGTGCAGACTGAAAGATGGCAAGCAAGAAGAATGGAAGTTTGTCGCTTAAGGTTAATTATTAGCCACGCATTGCAAAATGATATAAATATCGTTATTCCATAAAATTATTTGTGTATGTATGCGTCCACATTTTGATTGATTTCAGTCACTTTTTATGTAAACGTTCCGCAGTAATCACCCATATGGGCACAATTTCCGACCAATGACCCAACGTATATTTAAAAAAAAAAATCAGTCATATATCTACGATATCAGCAGTTAGGCAGTTTATAGTGATGTCTAGCACTTGGGCATCATGCTGCAGACACGTAACATAATGTTAGTTACACCCAGTCACATTATCCTGACACTAGGTCGACCAGTCCTAACGCAAACAATTAATGCTGAGCGCCAAGCGAGGTAGCGGTTAGTACCATTTTTGTAAGTCTTTTGTATGATTCGGCCGGGGATCGAACCCACGACCTCCTGCTTCCGCGGCAGAAGCTCTAACCACTAGGCCACTGGTGCAGTCAACACTTTTGAAGTGTACATTTTAACCAAGGAAGACTCAAGTAATTTTAAGACTTACTTTAAAGACACACCACTTGAGGAAATATCTTAATGACTTGACATGTTCTACTATTGTCTGTTATTTTATGTACATATTTCAGAATTTTAATGTCTTTAAGTTTTATATTTTATTTTATATAATTTTACGTTTTTGTTAAGGATTTAACTAAATGTATGTGCAGTTCAATTTTGGAAACCTTTTAGCCCCCCCCCCTTCCAAATGTGTTTCCTATTGCAATGGTTTTAAATTTATTGTAGGTAGACTTGTTTAAAATAAGTTTTAAACATATATTATATGATTATATAGTATACTAAATGCTTCAAGTACTGAGCTGATCTGACTCGATTAGAATCTTTTTTAGATGCACAAGTCAGTATAGGAATTTTTCTTAAAAAAATTGTTTTACCATTGCATACCTGCCAACCATCCTTGTTTGGAGGAGACATCTGAAATCCATCTGCTTCTCACATACTCGCAGTTTTTTTTCCCATTAAAAAATTTTATATAAAGAAATTACTATTTGAAACTCTCCAGCATATAAGAGTGGACATCAGGGATGGTCCTGGCTTTTAAAAATCTGTCGCCCAAAAAATCGCCAATCTCATTATTTTGTCGCCAATTTTCACAAAAAGTATCGCCAGAACAAGTAGTGTACATTTTTCCAAGTGTTAATTTAGTCTATTAATGTAACAGGCAATGAAAATTACAAAAGATGGGTTAGTTAATACTTTTATTACAACAAGCATTAACAAAATGTTAAAAAAGTGTTACGTGAAGATCCGTCGGGATTTTATGGCTGCCCACTTGTTGAATGCAGTTTCAAAGTCTAATTTTTCACATCTGTACATGCTGATTCTCGTTAAATTCTCAAGAGATGAGATGCAGAGTTTATTTCTGATGTCAGCACCGTTTGTGCACATGTATGACTGTTGTTACCCAGTGATGTAGCGGGGTGGGGTGAGGGCAGGTGGGGCATTCGCCACAGTGGCTAAGGGGCGCCAAATGAGCGCCCAAATTGGCCCAAAGTATCAACAATGAAGGGGCAGGGGCAGCCGGGAGCGCAAATAAGACAGAAGGGTTCCAATATTAAATTTCGTCATTATTTGCAGCAGCATCACTGTTGAATAGGCATTTTCCAACTCGATAAACGATGTTGACTTAGTTTGAAAATTGATGCTGATTATGAAGCGTTTGCCATATTTTGCCCACCACCTATCGAGTGGCTATTGCGGTCAGCTGACCACCCGCCACGTGTTAAATTTTTTTTGCAAATTACGAAGTTCGCCAAAATCTCCATTAAATACTCTATTGCTTCCTAAATCCCAAAAGAATGATCACTGAATGCTGTATAAATTATCTCAACAAGGAAAATAGGATCTCCATTCCCACGAATGAAACTTACACGAGTCAACATCTGGCATTGGACCATATATATTAGTATAAGTTAACACCCAGTTCAGGGATTCTTTCACTCCTGTATTTTGAGAAATAAATAATTATTTTTAATTATGCAAAACTTGTTTATTTGTTGTTTGCTATTTCTTCTTGCGGAGCTTAAGTCTCTGTAACCATAACACGGGATTGATGACAAAAGGAAAAGATCAATGAGTAAAATGGACAAATATTATTTACACCGCCTGGATTCATGTTTGGTGACACACTCCTTCTACAAAATATCACAGCCAGTTGTAAATGAATTGACGAACTTTGCCTTGATACATACATCACAGAACATCTGTTTTAACGTTTTATCATATCTCAGCCATGGAGGCCCAAGTTTCCAAATGTCTAGAAATTTTTGGGAATTTTTGCCCTGTTCATCATTATGTGGTGTTGCACTTGAAGCACTACATGTAGATGATGTTGGACTGCAAGAATTATCATCAGGTTCAGTGACTGTATTGTCTGATGAATTTGCACTAAATCCAAACGCCGTTAATTTTGTTAACTTAGGAGGAGATGATGAAAACGCAACGTCTAACTTCCGTTCGCTCATGATAATATTGCACTGGCGACAGATATAATTGTGATTGAGATTTTTTCCATTTGCTTTGTATGTATACACAGTAGTCGGTACTTCAAAGGTTATCAGTTTTCTATGAAGGTTCAGCAAAACTATTGCATTGGTATATGTAAAAACAAAACAAACAAAAAAAACAAGCAGAAGGATTAGCCATTCAATTAATTTTATCTGTTCTATTCGCATCTTCAGAAGTCGGTCAGTTGTAGGTATAGTACGGTAGCATGATTGACTGTATCACAGCATACAGTACTCGGCCCAGGTGTCAGCATAAGCAGATTATGATGTAACAATGCACTGCTAAGATGGGGTTGTCGATACAAACAAAGGATCATTTGTGTACAGACTGATTCCAATGCATTGCTTAGTCAAGTTTGTGGCTTATTTCGTTCCCTTTTAATTTATCAAGTCCAAATCCATGATTGTTTGTACAAATTAAATAACCAAAAAGTCTGTCGCCAAAAAAATCACCAGATGGGACATTTTTGTCGCCAATAAGGGGAAAAAATCGCAATTTGCAACATTGGTGAAGCCCAGGACGATCCCTGGACATGCTTAGAAGTTCTTTTAAAGTATGTTAAAGTTTTTGTAAAGTTGAATCCTTATAATATCAAAAGGATAGGGTTTCTATGCCTAACTCATGGATGTGATCCATGTACAGCATTTCGCAAGATGTGCAGTTGAAATTTCAGTGACGTCAGTTGAAATCCTCTGTGAATTTTAAATCTCCCTGAAAATGAGTGCTATTGGGGTTGGCAGCTCTTCCCATGGGGAAAAATGTACTAGGGTTGGTAATGAATAACATGATTAGCCATCCAGAAACATTATTTTTGCCTTACATAGCCACTTTTTCACTGTGGTAAAATACATGCACATACATAATCCATCCACACACACACACACACACACACATACATACATTTTGGTAGCTTTTTGAGTTCCCAGTCCAGTTAATTTCAAGTAGCCTATCAGATATTGTGGTAAAAGATTTGCATTAGGAAGAGTTATCATTAGTAATAATTTTTTCCAAAAAATGTGCGTCACTTTATCAATTATGAAAGTTATGATTCGACTGACCATGATTTCTTATTGGTGGCCATCAGGTGATATACATATAGTACTGTGGAGATCTGCTCTTAATTAGATCTTAATCAGACTGGAGATTGATCTTACAGAGATCTGAATCAAACTGTGGAGATCTGGTCTTAAATATATCTTAATCTGATGTAGAGATCTAATATTAATTAGAGCTTAATCAGACTGGAGATCTGTTCTTAATTAGATGTTAATCAGAATGTGGAGATCTGATCTTAATCAGTCTGGAGATCAGATCTTAATTAAATCCTAATCAGAATGGAGATCTGATCTTAATCAGATCTTAATCAGACTAAAGATCTGATCTTAATTAGATCCTATTGAGACTGGAGATCTGATCTTAATTAGACCCTAATCACACTGGAGATCTTAATTAGACCCTAATCTCACTGGAGATCTGATCTTAATCAGGCTAGAGATCTGATCTTAATTAGATCCTAATCAGACTGGGGCTAGAGATCTGATCTTAATTACATGTTAACCCATTTTATCCTGAATACGCCTGCAGTTGTAATACCTCATTCTATCCTGAATACACCTGCAGTCGTATCCCATTTTATCCTGAATGACTACGATCGTACTCTACTACTTATGTGTGTAGCGTCTCTAGAAACGTGTTTTTCGTCACAACTATTTGTGTACTTCTTCACCTACACAGGAAATGGTTAAAGCAAGCATGCGCAGTGAAATTAAAAAAAAACGTGTTTGGAAGAGAAACTAGATTTGAAACCCGATTGATAAAAAGATGGACCACAACTCTGATGTTAACATGGATGTTGATAGCGAGGGTAGCGACATTGAAGTTGAGGATTTTGATGATTCTGATAATGATATGGACTTAACTGATGGGCTACGACTGAATAAAGTGGATGAAAAAGATGACGCATGGCTTCGTGCACGTTTCTATAGCGATTCCGAGAATGAAGCGGAGTTTGAAGGCTTTCTAGAGGAATGGGCCAGAAATGATTTTTCAATTCGGTTCCAGCCAAAATTTAAACTGTTAGAAGGAGCAACTGTTCAACATCCAGAAGAAGCAGATGCACAACATTATTCTGAGCTACTTTGGGATGAGTTATTATGGAGCAAACTTGTTGATGAACCAAATCGTTATGCTGAACAGGAACGTAGAAAAAAATCACCCCCCCCCACATCAAAGTCGCCAAGATGGACACCAGTCGATATTCACACAATGAAGGCATTTATAGGCTTATGTTTTGCCATGGGAATAATTCGTCTTCCATCAATACATAATAATTGGCGACAACATAAGTATATGTTTGTCACATCTTTCAATAAAATTATGTCTTGTGACAGATTTGATCTGATTTGGAGATATTTGCATCTCCATGACAACGAAGGACAAGCTGCAGAGCCTCAGCCAGACCAGATAAGTTAAAGAAAATTAGATGGTACCTGGATTATTTAGACCAGAGATTTTCCTAAAATTTCATTCCAGAAACCACTGCAACAATAGATGAAAGCATGATTAAGTTCAAAGGAAGACTCTCCTTTAGACAGTATCTTTTTAAGTTCTAGCAAAGCCGACACCAGCAAAGAAGATGGACAAGAAAAGGGACTGGCTTACATAGTGGTCATGGATCTCTGCTCGCACATGTTTGTCTATTTTGACAACTTTTATACAAGTACAGATTTATTGAGAGACCTTCATACTAGAGGGGTGATGGCCTGTGGATCAGTCCGTAATAACAGAAAGGGTTTGCCAAAAGACTTGCTGCCAAAACATCTGAAACTGAAGAAACACGAGTACAAAGTTGCACAGAAGGATGAACTTACCTATTATGTTTAGCAAGATACAAAAGCTGTTTGTGTCTTGTCAAATTTTCATGATCCATCATCATGTGGCATTGTAAACATACATTCTGGTATGGCTATTCAGCAACAGGTTGAAGTACCCAAAATGCTGTCAATTACCAACAAAACATGAAGGGAGTAGATATCTGTGACCAGATGGTTGGATACTATCTTCTACATCACCGGTCAAAAAATATGGTGGCATCGAATTTTCTTTTATCTAATGGAAACTTCGACGTACAATGCATATGTGATAGCAAGGGACACAAATCCAGAGAGAGTCAAAACTATGTGGCCAACATTTCAGAGCTATCTGGAGGACTTAGTTGCCTCTCTGGTTGGTGACACTCGAGCTGGAAAGGCTGCAGCACTTGTTCCAGAGCCTACCAGAGGAACAGTGCAACATACAATTGAAAAAATGTTCAAGAAAAAAAAAACCTGTCATGAATGTTCACTGGCCGCTGAACCTGGAGCCAGAAGAGGGGTGACAAAATTTGGATGCAGGGAATGCAGTGTCACTGTTCATACAGAATGCCAAGCAAAACACATCACTAGGTGTATAAATACTTAAAAGCCGATGTTTTGACAACAATTGATGTATGGCTGTTTTAAAAATGTAATATGTTTTTTCAATGTGATGTGGACATTTTTATTCACCAGTAAAGTAATAATTGTTGTTACAAACAAAGTGATGACGTGGACTTAAAAATTTGGACAAAATTTGTCCTGATTAATTTTCTTTATACATGTGTATTACTGAAAGATTTCTAGGATTAATTTGTGACATGTTTTCATGAGAAACTGCACGCTGAAGTACATATTCCAGATTGTGATGTAAACAAACTGTTCCACGTGTCATATTGTGTAATTTTAGTAAAATTATTTTAACTTTTGAACTAACAGTGCTAGACACTCCAAAGTTGGACCAAAATACTAGAAATTGAATTATCTTTATTTTATTCCCATACTATGATGAACATTTCATTCATCTTCATTGACAAGAGATTCACTGAACATCATGGTAAGTTTAAAAAAAAAATTCTTGCAAGTCAAATTTCAAAATATAGTTGTGAGCATGTACATTGGTAAATAATAACAAAACATGTATCAATGTGTTGCAAATTGTATTATCTTTTCAGAGATATATAGTTTTATAGACTTTAAAAAAGAAATAACATTGTTACAGCACTTTTAGTAAACATGGTGAAGGTAGTCACAATTTCTGCTGCAGTATGATGCTCAGTTTTACCACAATGTATTTAGAATTGCTTTTCAGGAATCAGGCACTGCAGTTGAAATTGGTAAACAGGATAAAATGGGTTAATCAGAATGTGGAGATCTGATCTTAATTACATGTTAATCAGAATGTGGAGATCTGATCTTAATCAGACTGGAGATCTGATCTTAATTAGATCTTAATCAGACTGGATATCTGATCTTAATTAGATATTAATCTGACGGCAAGATCTGATCTTAATTAGACTAACATATACATTTTACTACGATTGATGTGTTCAGGTTGGTCAGAATATTTTTAGTAAGATTTTGAGACTAAGTTTTTTTTGATGGACCCAATCTGGTGTAACTTATGATTACCTCAATGCACCAGATTGACAGTATTACTAAAGACTTTGATTATCCCTATACACCACTCCCTCGATAACTCACGCACATTGGGGTCCAAAAACATTGACCACACTATAAGTGAGGCACTAGTTATCAAGGGACCTATAATAACAAAAGGATCGATACAAAGGCAGAAGGTGGGTGGGTGGCATATTTTTTTAGTTTTTAATACTCACTTTATAGTCGTGCTGTGATTAACTGTGAATAAATATCTCATCAATATGGTGTAGTTTATTTTTTCTTCATTGAGTAGCATTAATTTCAGGATAAATTACCGTATATTGAGGAGACAATTGAAAACATTATTCCACATCGTTTCCGTTCGATTAACACATGTACCACTTCACACATTGTTTATTACATCACTAATTTTTGTGCTGAATTGGATACATTCTTGTTTTATTGTTTGATCCAAATTAGATGTATTTGTTTAATACAAGAGATTGACTCTTTTTGAGAAACAATGTCGATCGATTGATTAATATACAGTGTATAAATTTTATTGCAGTAGAAGTAAAATGAAAAATTTGGAACAATGTAAATTAGAACGCGATAGAAAAAATGCCGGTTGTGATGCACTGGACAAATGACTCGATCAATTATTTGTTTTACTCCCTGATTTTGCTGCCGTTTCGCAAAATCACCACTTGTTTGATATGATGCACAATACATAAGTGATAAAACAACACAGGTCTCTTTTAATGGATTATTTTAGTGCAACAAACACTTCGCCAAGTTTGTTGATCAAAACAAAACCGGCAGGTAATTAGGTTCTCAAAGAAGTACTCATGGGTTTCGATGTTACGGTTGATTGACTCTCTTCATGTTTTCATAGAAAAGAATATGTTGCAATTATAATGTTTACATTGAAATGGAAATAAAGGATTAGAATGTGGTTTTCGCACAGCAAGATTTTTAATTGCTGTTTATTTCATTATCTGTTGCCACCTGTTAGCATTTACTGGACATTTTCATTGATCGCTATTTCACCAGACTATTTATTTACTGCATATACATATATGACGGTGTATCAACAAATAAACCCGAACCTAATGTGATATCTTGTTTAGAATTTGCAAATTTCACAATATGGAATTGATCTTTATGGGCATTAATCACCATTTTTGATGATAAAACAAGAAATGTATAAAGGTTTAATTTACCAATTCTTGTCGTAATTTTTTCACGTTCAGCATATTTTAAAAGATCCTTTAAATATATTTTTTATTTGGGGAAAAATCGAGATCAATGCCAGACACCGTATTATAAGTGGGTTCGCGAGTTATCGAGGGAGCGCTGTATATCCTTGTTTTAAAAATGATGAAAGTATGATGATTAATTCCTCATGATTCATGTATTTAGTGGTCAAAAGAAGTAGCAGTAATGGATTATATGTTTACATTATTTCAGCGTATTATGTTATTATTTATTGGATATTTATGTGTTCATTTACAGATAATGTGTTGTATTATCAGGATATTTTATCTCAATATTTCCCAATAAAATTAATAAACCATAATCTTTTCAATATTTTTTAGACAAAATTCCTATACAGTCCCTTTAATCTTCAAACCATTTGGATGAGTTCTAGACAGGCACATGTATGTGACAAAACCTACGATAAATTAACAGTAGTTCATTTCAAAGTGACTCATTTAATTGATTTATATTTATCTATGAAACTTACACTTTCAACTTAATTCCAGGAATCCACTGATGGTACCAATAACAAGGTCGGTACCTCGATTTATGACTATGCATGCTGGAAAATCATTATCATTAATCTTCTTTGTTATATCTGTTTTTATGTACGAGGTTTTCCTAATATTTCATATAATGTTGTAGAGATACATTGATCTTAGCAGTTAGGTCATGATATTCTAAAGATACATTAAGATTCACATACTAATGTCTTTTACTTTTCTGAAGACACATTGAGCTTTCCATATTTAGCACTATTGCTAATTTCATGTAATGTTTAAAGATACATGAAGCTTGGCACATTGGGCACTATAGTTAAGGTCATATAATTTGTAAAGATACATTAAGCTTGGCATATTCTTCACTGTAGCTAAGGCCATTTAATGTTATATAGATATATTACGCTTGTTGTGTTGGGTACATGTACTAAGGCCATATAATGTTATATTGATACATTCAGCTTGGTGTATTAGGCACATTAACTAAGGCCATATTATGTTATATAGATACATTACGCTTGGTGTGTTGGGTACATTAACTAAGGCCATATAATGTTGTATATATACATTAAGCTTGGTGTGTTGGGAACATTAGCTAAAGCCATATAATGTTGTATAGATACATTAAGCTTGTTCAAGTTGTTGTGTTGGATACATTAACTAAGGCCATATACTGTTGTATAGATACATTAAACTTGGTGCATTAGGTAAGTCCATATAATGTTGTATATGTACATTCAGCATCGCATATTGGTCACTTTAGCTAAAGCCATTTAATGGTGTATAGATACATTAAGCTTGGTGTGTTGGATACATTATCAAAGGCCATATGTTGTATAGATACATTAAGCTTGTTGTGTTGGATACTTTAGCTAAGGCCATATAATGTTAAATAGATACATTAAGCTTGGTATGTTGGGCGCATTAGCTAAGGCCATATAATGTTGTATAGATACATTAAGCTTGGTGTATCAGGTAAGTCCATATAATGTTGTATATGTACATTCAGCATGGCATATTGGTCACTTTATCTAAAGCCATATAATGGTGTATAGATACATTAAGCTTGGTGTGTTGGGTACATTAGCTAAGGCCATATAATGTTAAATAGATACATTAAGCTTGTTGTGTTGGATACATTAACTAAGGCCATATAATGTTGTATTGATACATTAAGCTTGGTATGTTAGGCACATTAGCTAAGGCCATATAATGTTGTATTGATACATTAAGCTTGGTATGTTAGGCACATTAGCTAAGGCCATATAATGTTGTATATATCCATGAAGGTTGGTGTATTAGGAACTAATAGGTAAGTCCATATAATGTTGTATATATACATTCAGCATGGCATATTCTTCACTGTAGCTAAGGTCATATCATGTTCTAAAGATACACAAAGCATGGCATATTGGGCACATTAGCTATGGCCTTATAATGTTCTAAAGATACATAAAGTTTGATATATTTGGTACATTAGCTGTGGTTATATAATGTTTTTCAGATACATTAAGCCATATAATGTACTATTGATACATTAAGCATGGCATATTGGAATTCTAGCTAAGGTCATATAGTGTTATAAATGTACATTAAGCATGGCACATTGGGATTTATTAATATGGTAAAATATTATGTATTGTCAAGAAAGTGAAGGGATACTCTTATGTACTAAATTAAATAGGCTTAAATTAATGTTCAGTTATTGTTCTTTGCATAGTTTTCTCTCAGATCCTTGGAGACTTGTTCATGACTGGATGAAAATGATATACATGTACATCTTTTGACAACTTTGCATCTTCAAACCAACTTGTATTTAATTGTACACATTGTTATGTCTGTTTCTATTCAGCGTGATGTTTTCCTAATGTGAGCTGTTTCAAACAGTTCAGTTAACCCTAACCCTCTTAAGACTTTCCATAAAAAGTGATAGGCTTTCCATTAAATTGAGCTCTTTCATACATAATTCAACTAACTCTAAACCATAACCCTCTTTCAGACCGAATTTAACTAACCTAACTTTCTTTCAGATAGAATCTAACAAGCCCTAACCCTCTTTGAGACATGATTAAACTAGCTCTAACCCTAACTCTCATTCAGACATAATTCAACTAACCCTAACCCTCTTTCAGACAGAAAGTAATTATCCCTAAGCCCTAACCCTCTTTCAGAGAGAATTTAAATCGTCCTAACCCTAACTCCTTTTTAGGCAGAATTCAACTAGCCTTAGTCCTAATCCTTTCAGATATAATTTAATTAGCCCTAACCCTCTTTAAGACAAAATTCAACTAGCCCTAATCCTCTTTCAGAGAAAATTTAATTAGCCCTAATCCGCTTGTAGATTGAATTCAACTACCCTAGCCTTCATTCAGACAAAACTCAACTAACCCTAATTTTGTTTACCTTCCTAATTTGAGCGTTTTTAAGCAGACTGGCTAATTTTAGGTAAGTCTTTAAGCAGCAGTTTTGCAAAAATTTGTCTTTCACATACTGTTTAAAATCACCACCTCACAGTACTATTTATAACTAGCTTGTCATTAATGTTTTCTCACAGTTCTTTGAAATATAATATTGCAAGTGTTTGAATAAATTAAAAGTTGTACATCGAGTTGTTCTTGAGGCTATATCATAGGCTTGACAAATCATGATAGTTGTTTTTTGTTTCTTTCAGTGGTCAATTGATGAGAAGCCTGTGAAGATAGACAAGTGGGACACAGCAGCCGTTAAAAATGCCTTGGATGATGGAGCCAAAAAGGTACATGCATTAGATGCTGTTATTGCTTTTATAAAATGCATCCATTGACAACAGAATAGACTCAGATATGTCCTTAGGTCATGATGCTGACACATCATGGTGTGTGCTGATGGTGCCAGTCAGTACAGTGCTTCCTTACAACTGTTTACAGTAGCCATACAAGTATACTGTGATATGGACAAGACTGCTTTATACATGACTGTTATAATGGAGAATTATTATTGAACCAGCATAATGCATTCTCTGGTCATACCTGTGTCATACTGGGGTATGTTATAATGGAAAATTATTATTGAACCAGCATAATGCATTCTCTGGTCATACCTGTGTTATACTGGGGTATGTTATAATGGAGAATTATTACTGAACCAGCATAATACATTCTCTGGTCATACCTGTGCCATACTGGGATATGTTATAATGGAGAATTATTACTGAACTAGCATAATACATTCTTTGGTCATACCTGTGTCATACTGGGGTATGTTATAATGGAGAATTATTATTGAACCAGCATAATGCATTCTCTGGTCATACCTGTGTCATACTGGGGTATGTTATAATGGAGAATTATTATTGAACTAGCATAATGCATTCTCTGGTCATACCTGTGTGATACATGGGGTATGCTTTAATGGTAAATTATTATTGAACCAGCATAATACATTCTCTGGTCATACCTGTGTTTTACTGGGGTATGTTATAATGGAGAATTATTATTGAACCAGCATAATGCATTCTCTGGTCATACCTGTGTCATACTGGGGTATGTTATAATGGAGAATTATTATTGAACCAGCATAATGCATTCTCTGGTCATACCTGTGTTTTACTGGGGTATGTTATAATGGAGAATTATTACTGAACCAGCATAATGCATTCTCTTGTACAAAATAATGTATGAAGCTCATTTCCATTTTTGTAAATGTTGACCAAGCTGATACTAAATTTAATGAAATAAGATTGATTTCACTTATCTAGATGAAGTCATTATTTTCTAAGTGGATAACAATGTCTGTCATAATGTTTTGTATCAAGGTTGAATTAACCATGTATATTGTATAGAATTAGTGCTATTTAAAATGTTATGAATATGTGTGAAGCTTAGAAAACAGATTTTCTTCAGAAAGTAACAGGTAAATAACGGAATAAATCTGGGTGTGTGCAGGTATTCATTTGTGGATTTTATCACTATAATATAAACAAGATCTCTATACTGGTGGTCAATTTTTGTAGATTTTGCCTTGAAACACAGACTTGTCTGAATACCAGCATCTTTACAAACTAAGACTTATTTACAGAATATTGTATAGTCGGTATGTTGTGCAATAGTAAAAAGTGGTAATTCTAGTGTGTATTGATAGTGTCTGCTATTTGTGCTCAGTTTCACAGATGATGTGTGCTGTGTTGCGATGTTAGAAACACTGAATGAAAATACTGACTGCCTTCTAAAAATACTGACATTGCTTAAAATACTGACACGAAAATGTAAGGGTAAACAGGTTTGGCATAAGCATTGTTATGATGGAGTAGCTTCCCCATATCTCATGAGTTCTCAAGCAGTTTCCGTTGAGCTCAACATGTTGTCCAGATGTTGAACCGCAATGTTTGTTGCACTAAAATGTGATCTCCAGATTAAAATGGCTTGCACCAAGAATCATTAGCCAAGAAAGTGAAAGAAGCAGAACACACAAGAGTAACTGTGGGTCTAACTTTAATAAAAAAATGTAGAAAATAATTCCTTTGACTGGAATACAGCCCATCCATTGGAATTACTGGTATGACTTATGATCGCATGATTGTGAAGACTGCAAAAGTGACTAATCCTTTTGTGACATGGTTTAATTTTTTTTAATCTGCCCTTATTCACCACAAGATATCTGGAGAGCACATTATCACCCAAGACATTCTTTCACAACAAATAAATCAGTAAATTTGCAGAGACAAATACGTTATTTGGATTACAAAATCAGGAAATCATTGCAGAATTTGTTGGTTTTTAACTTTGCTGCAATAAAAGAAAGATCCAAAAAGTCCAATGTGTAACTTAATAAAGAGAAGATGAATCATTAGCTTCTTTGATTTTTGGATAAATTTGTTTTGTGACGAAGTATAGTGAAACTGATGATAATACAATAATACACATTTTCCGACAGGCAGTAACTTAACTGTTAATTGGTTAAAAAGATTTATTTGGCTTTTTGTATTGGTTTATATGTAATGTGTTGGTCTATAATATTAGATATAAAAAGATTATAGGTAGACTGTTTAAAGTACAACTTTAAACTAATAGAACAATGAACTAATAAAATATTCTTTGAATGGACAATGCATATGTTAACATTTAAGAAGTTCATGTAACATATTCTGCATCATTGGTAGCATTCTTCTGAAAGTTTTATTTCATTGTTTGCTTAAAATATGTACTTGTATTTGCTAGGAATTCTATCTGTTTGAACAAAAAATGCAAAGATCAGATAACTTAGAACCCTATGATTCATTGTATTGTTATTATAAAGTCTTATTTCATTGTAGATATGAATGTTCCAAGATCTTTATATTTACAGGTGATGTTGGACAAGTTTGGCTTTGTTGAAAAGCACACGCTGATGGACGTTCGTCTTCTCATCTGTACGATTGCTGTGGCGTTTGCAATGTTTGCATTAATATGGGACTACCTGCGTCCGTTTCCTGAATCTCGACCAGTTCTAATCACCTGTGTCTTGTCGTATCCTTTCATGGATTGCGCTTTTGTACACTTGATTATATTACAAAAAAAATCGATTACGTGGATTTACAATTATTTTGGATAGTCATTAAGACCTTGCATATACTTTGAAACAATGTAACTAAAGTTGTAAGGAGGACAAAATGTTTTTAAAAAATGAAATATCCATATGCCATCATGAAAATATTTAACAATTTTGGGGTTGGCAAACATAAACATTGGGTGTCAAAACCTCATTAAAATATCTGCTGATATTCCTTATAAAATTATTAATGTGTTTAATAAAAACTTTTGCATCCAAAATGACAAGGTGTAAAGTTGATACATATATTGAGGAGCAAACTATTAATATGCAAAGAAATTTCTTGTTACAACTCAATAGGCCATGACAGTAAAAGTACTTAAATTGCAGCTGCATTTGGATGTTAAAATGTCTGCAGTATTATGTCTCTCTGGGTCAAGATTTCAGAAAGTATGCATAGATCTAAATGCATCAGAATTTAAAAGCTTGATAAAATCTAACTAGGTCAGGATTACTAAAAGCTGAATCGGGTCTAATTAGGTCAGGATTACTAAAAGCTGGATTAGGTCTAATTGGGTCAAAATTTCTAAAAGCTAAAAGCTGGATAAGGTCTCATTGAGTCTAGATTTCTAAAAGATGGAATAGATAGATGTAACTATGTCAAGATTTCTAAAAGATGGATTATATCTAATTGGGTCAAGATTATCAAAAAGCTGATTTATATCTAATTGGGTCAAGATTTCTCAATGCTGGATTAGATCTTATTTGATCAAGATTTTAAAGAGTTGCTGCACCATCAATAGCTGAAAGTGTAACATAGGTAACCAAATCAAAGAAAAGTACCCAAGATGTGGGGAATGTGCCAAGGTTACACCAGTTTTCAAAACCAGTGCAAAAGATGATGTGAGCAATTATTATTGGTATCCATTCTTATCCATATGAAAAGTACTTGTAGGACATGATCATGTATTCATATGATATACACTTCAATCTTATCCATATGAAAAGTACTTGTAGGACATGATCACGTGTTCGTATGATATACACTTCAATCTTATCCATATGAAAAGTACTTGTAGGACATGATCACGTGTTCGTATGATATACACTTCAATCTTATCCATATGAAAAGTACTTGTAGGACATGATCATGTATTCATATGATATACACTTCAATCTTATCCATATGAAAAGTGCTTGTAGGACATGATCACGTGTTCGTATGATATACACTTCAATCTTATCCATATGAAAAGTGCTTGCAGGACATAATCACGTGCTCATATGATATACACTTCAATCTTATCCATATGAAAAGTGCTTGCAGGACAGTACACTTTAGTCTTATCCATATGGAAACTGCTTGCAGGACATGATCACGTGTTAATATGATATACAATTCAATCTTATCCATATGAAAACTGCTTGCAGGACATGTTCACACTATTCATTTGATAATCACTTTAATCATCAAGTTCTTCTGGAAAATCAGTCAAGTTTTGGACAATGTCATTCATATGATAGAGAATTTGTGTCTGGTTGACTGGTTTTTTGATTTTGTGAAATTTACCACCATATTGAAGTACTTATTGGTCAATACTGGGTGGCCTGTGTATTGGTGTAGGAATACCTTTGGAAGACCCCAGGAAGAACCACTGATCCTCTGGAAGCTCTGTGAAGCTTTCTGAAATACTCCGGAAAGTCAAGCCAAGTATTGTACTTGTGTAGACTCCTGTGGGCCCTGATATATGGTTGAAAGTATTGGATAAAGGTTATTTAGATTGGGTAATAGTTGTTAGAAAAATTGTCATCTTGCTGTCATGAAATGCTGTTGTGAAAAACTGAGCTCTATAAGGGCAGTATTTTTATGCTGAAATGGTTTGAGTCCTTTATAAGACTCGTGTTGCTAAGAGTTATGATTCATGGCTCATATCCATTGAAGGAGTTAGGTAATATGGAGTTTTTAAGTAGTCATTCATGGCTTCTCTGTTATTTCTACTATATATAAATGACTTGGTACCTAAAATAGGTCATATAGTATCAGATAGGTGATACAGTATCAAATAGGTTATACAGTACTAAATAGGTGATACAATATCAAACAGGTGACACACTATTAAACAGGTGATACAATATCAAACAGGTGATATAATATCATAACAGGTGATATAATATCGTAAAGGTGATACAATATCGTAAAGGTGACACAATATCAAATAGATGATACTTTATCAAGTAGGTGATACAATATCATAACATATGATACACTATTAAACAGGTGATACAATATCAAACAGGTGATACAATATTGTAAAGGTGACACAATATCAGCAGGTGATACAATATTAAATAGGTGATACAGTATCATAACAAACATGTACATTCTTCTAATATTAAATTTGTCAGATACACAAAATTCAAAGCATGTCCTTGAATCAAAACTTCAGACTGCTCTCAGTAAGCATAAGGATATGGGATGGTAGTAAATACTAATAAAATTAAAGTATTTTGTATAGCTATGTCAGTACTAATCAAACATAGGTACTTCTGTAACTATATAAATAAAACAAATGTACTTCCTTTAGCTAGTTAATACATGAAGTCTCATTATGACTCATAATTATGTCATTTTACAGATGGCAAGTGGTGGGTCCTGGTGGCTATCTCCTCTTTGTCATCATCGGTCTTGGGCTCAGCCTATGTGGGCATGGTGAGAAAGCTTGCCAGTAACTAGCCATGGGTCATTGATTTTTACAGGAGATTTCCCAGGTTCTTCCTTGTCAGTTATGCTGGCTGCCATGCATGGCCTATAATGCTGAAAAATGTCATTATTCTTACAAGAGCAACAACAACAGATGGTGTCACATGACAGTATACTTGGGAGTTTATTTTTACAGCAAGCTAAATTTGTCTTCACACATTTTGCTTAACAAACAAAAAAAAATTCACATTCTGTGGTTCATTAGAAAACAAAGACACAGCTTGGTCTGGCTTGGGTAGGTATTGAACCTGCTACTTTTGGATTCTGATTCTCTACCAACTGAGCTACTGTAGCTCCCATATAACATGCAGAATTAATTCAACTCCTACTTCATTCATCCATAAGTTTTGTTTAGCACCTGTGAACCAAGGCTGTGTTAATAAGGTGGTCATGCATCTGATTGGCTGTACTTTTGACCAAAGGCCATGTTAATAAAGTGGTCATGCATCTGACTGGCTGTACTTTTGTCCAAAGGCCATGTTAATAAGGTGGTCATGCATCTGATTGGCTGTACTTTTGACCAAAGGCCATGTTAATAAAGTGGTCATGCATCTGATTGGCTGTACTTTTGACCAAAGGCCATGTTAATAAGGTGGTCATGCATCTGACTGGCTGTACTTTTGTCCAAAGGCCATGTTAATAAGGTGGTCATGCATCTGATTGGCTGTACTTTTGACCAAAGGCCAAGTTAATAAGGTAGTCATGCATATGATTGGCTGTACTTTTGACCAAAGGCCATGTTAATAAGGTGGTCATGCATATGATTGGCTGTACTTTTGTCCAAAGGCCATGTTAATAAGGTGGTCATGCATCTAATTGGCTGTATTTTTTAACACATCAGTTTATTTAGATTAGTGTTCAAGCATGTGTTATCTAGTGTGTGTGAATGCATTAACATGTTGGCACCGACATGGCTATATGATACCAAATAAAAGTAAAGTTCTACAACTTGCTCACTGTTTTTGAAGGATGTTCTAAATAGATTACACAGTCTTAGTAATAACCCCTCCCATCCTTTCTCAAAATGTGAGCATTTTCCTTGGTGAAAACTCAGATAAATAAACAAACTGATTTAAACTAGGTATAACAAAAGCTACCCAGTGGGTAGATAGGGAAGTTAACCTGTAAGAGTTGCTTCCCATTTCAAATACACACACTAAGGCATGTTTTCCATATTTCCAGACGGGCCGAAATTTGGAGGTAACAAAGAAAGTATAAGTAGACAAATGAAATAAGATAATCATGTTTGAATGTATATGTACGTGTCCTGAAAAGATCATTTTTCATTACAGAAACTGCTGTATCAATTCAGGCTCACTTTTATGGTAAAATGAAAAAAAATTGCATATATCTTGAGATAAGTTTTATAAAATATATTCTTAAACATTTGGCTGGATGGAATGTATTTCTGAAGCTGAATCCAGTCTTTTTACTTTTAAAATACAGTACTATTGCAGTCATTGAATTTTTTATGGACATTTGCATCCTTAATCTATAACAGCTATTTTGTGCTGATGGGGGTTCTGACTATTTACACTACGTACAAGGAGAAGGGAATTTTCCTGGTCTGTCTTCAGAAAGACAAGGCTGGTATTGACCCACCCAATGTATGGAGCTTGTCATCTACACTGAAGAAGTAAGTTAAAACTGCTTTTTACAAAAAAATCTTTATCCTTTTCATTCCTTTATTGTTTCCTCTCTTCCTGAAAGCAACATATTTCCAAAGAATTGCTAGGCTAAAAGATGAAGTTCATGTTGGATAAGTATAATACATGTGATTTCTAAAGGACAAAATGCAAAGGATTCAAATTAAATCAGAAGATTAACTCTACAATAATAAATATTACTACTATTTACTTTCATGTCAAGACCTGAATAAAATGCTGTTTTTGAATTTGGATAAGTAAAAATGTTTGCAAATTTGGATAAGTATTTGAGCAGATTTAATGCATACATGCCTGCCATAATGCTTTTGGCATAATCATTGTGCCTTTTTCTCAACAAATTTAATTTTTTATGTTCTCCATTATATGGATTACACTGTTTTAGTACATTAAAAATAAAATAAATAATCATTCAAAAGTTGTCTTTATTATTTTTATTTGGAAATCTGCTTTAAAAACAGCACTGCTGCTTATGAATGTTCCATATTTTCTATTTATAGCAACTGTATATCACCCTTTCTATTTCCAAGAAAAGAGACTGGTTTCATTAATTTGAACTTGGCCTCACATGTTCATTACCATGTATTCATAATAAAATTAGGTAGCAGACCAGTCTAAGGTTTTATAGAAAAAAGTGCCAGATTATAAACAAGAGACTTTAGAATGACTTGTGGATATTATACAGTAAATTTGTTTTGAGCAGACAGGTCTTTGCAAACTTCAAAACTTGCCAGATTAGACAAAAGGTACAAATCAACACTGTTTTACAAACTTTAAAAGAAGAATATGCGAGTAATTTAATTCAGCACTTGGAATTGAGCAGTGGAATGCTCATTGCAAAATATGTAAAATGGAATTCATGAAGTGATCATCCAGTTCAGTTCATGATCATCCAGTTCTGTAAATAAGGCGCCTCTATAAAGCGTGACCTTGTGTAGCATGTTCCCATGTTGACTGACGCAATATTAATTTTAATACATGAATATTTAATACTGACAAGGTTTTATGGGTCTTTATTCCTGGCATTATATTGGATATTTATCTACTTTATACACAACATGCATATGAAAGGGAACTGCAATGTTTGCTTGATTAAATTTCTATTTTCGCCAAAATTCTAGTGAGACCTCTCTCACTGTCTCCTCTCTTTCACACAAATAGACACACCTTACTATAGAAACTATAAAGTTGGGGCCTTTAGCATCTTCAAAAGGACCCTATAAAAGTTAAATGTGGGAGTCCTCAGGGATCCATAAAATGTAAATTTAAGGGAAGACATGAGAGAGCAAACTAAGTATTACTTTTAAGTTTTACACACATGTACCACTTGAATGTCTGATGGATGAGTACAGCTAACATGACAAAAACTGACTGTCACAATAGCCAGAACCAGTTCAGTCATGTAAGAATCATTTATAACTATATCATGGCACATGTATAACCAAAACCAGTCTGATCATGTAAGAATCATTTATAACTGCAATATGGTACATATACAACGCATAGTTGAAATCAGTCCAGTCATGTAAGAATCATTTATAACTGTAATATGGTACATGTAGAACTGGAACCAGTCCAGTCATATACAAATAATTTATGACTACATTATGGTTTGTGTATAGCCAGATCCAGTGCAACATGCAAGAATCATTTATAACTACATTGTACTGCATGAATAGCTGAAACCAGTCCAATCATGTAAGAATCGTTAATTATTGCATTATGGTACATGTATAGTTCGAGCCAGTTCAGTCATGTAAAAATCATTTATAAACTGCATTATACTGCATGGATATCATTATGGTATATGTATGGATGGAACCAATCCAGTCATTAAAAATCATTTATAACTGCATTACACTGCATGGATATCGTTATAGTTTATGTATGGATGGAACCAGTCCAGTCATGTAAGAATCATTTATAACTGCATTACACTACATGGATATCATTATGGTACATGTATAGATGCAACCAGTCCGGTCATGTAAGAATCATTTATAACAGCATTACGCTACATGGATATCATTATGGGTTTTGTATAGTTGGAACCAGTCCAGTCATGTAAGAATCATAAATTAGGTGATTATATCCCAAAATTTGGCGCCTATTTGTCAAACATGAAGAAAATCATGATAATAATTGGTAAATGAAACCTTGATATTTCATTCTTATCATTCAAAAGGGGTGCTTTGTACCTGGAATATTGAATCAATATTATGAAACTCTCAACTTTTAATTAGAAGTCATAGATTTTTTTAAAAAACTCCTAACACTATTATTTTACACTGTAAGTAGCAGTATTTGATCAAATTTGAATAATTAAAAATCACTCTGTGAAATAAATACCAATTAAAAGCAAGTTTGTTTCAAGAGAAATTCATAATTTAGTTCCATCATTAAAATTGGTTTCATGATCATAAATCCAATATGCCTCTTGTGAAACCAGGAAATCAAACATCATAGCTATGTCTGCGACTCGTTACATTGTTGCATCCATTTAAAACCTGACATTATGTTAATATTTTGTTTGGAATCACCTAAAGCAGTTGGAATAAAAAATGTCAGAAGGCATACAGACCTTAACCTGCATAATAGCTAGAGAACACTGTCATGTGTCAGGTCACCTTATTTCAGTTGATTAATCGAACAGTTATTAATATCATTATGTAGTATATTTAAATTGTCTTTAATTAGCCTACTCATTCACTAATGTGATCGTATATAACAAGGAATTTAAAGGAAAATGAGTGTTTGGTGAATAAAAAAAATCTTTTGTTTTTGAATGATTGTTATTTATCATTGTGGATAAGAGATTTTAAGAATTTGTCATGAACATAGGTTTAAATTTAGTAAACTTAGGTTTAAAAAATTTCCTTAGTTTTTGAATCAACAAGAATGTTTTTGTGTTCATATGATGGTTTGTACTGCAACGTACTGGAATAATGTTATTGATCTTTCAGTGGTATGGCATCTTTAATATTAAGGTAATTTATGAAAAATAATTAAACAACTTCATTATAAAATATTCATTATTGACAATTACTCCTAACTTGGATATAAAACAAGTACACTGCTCCTCTATTTATTTTCTCCATGTCCAGCAGGGATGGTATTCCCTTTAATAATTTTTTAGGACCATCACAGATGCATCACCTTGGTTGTATTTGTAGTTCTTAATTAAAATTCAAATATATCAAAAACTACATTATTGATCACATTATTCAGAATTCAAATGCATTAAATACTTTATATGAATACTCACCTTATTCAAAATTTAAATACATTTCAAACTTTATATTAATACTCAACTTATTTAAAATACATCACAGACTTTATATTAATACTCGATTTATTTAAAATTCAAATACGTTACAAACTTTATATTAATACTCACTTTATGCTTTCAGGTATGATGACACATATACGCTGCACATGACCTTACAAGATGGCACAAAACACAAAACAAGATCTGAAGAAATAACAAAATCTGTTGCCAGTTTTTTCGATGAAAATGGTACACTTTGCTTTGACCTATATGAGCCTGAAGTCAGAATGCTGCAGGGTAGAATAGCAGTGGACAAGAAGGAATAAAAGCTCACATCAAATTAATACTTCTTTCTGTGTGTGTGTGTGTGCGTGTAAGTGAGAGAGAGAGATGGGAGGGGTGTTTATGATTAAGAATAACATTTTCATTTGGAAAAACAAAACTGTGGTATGAACATTTATGCCATCTCTTCAGACATTTAAAGCAAGAATTAAATTATTATATTAACTTTCTTCTGGTAAGACCAAAACACAACATTTAAAGCCTTATAATAGAGGTTTTATTTATTCTTCATTTGAATTTAAAAGCCTGATTGCAATACATCCTAGTTGGTACCAAATGGTAACTGAGTGCAGTAAGTGGTAATTTTTTTGATTTTAAATGGCCTTCTTGTTTTGCTAACTGGAAAAGATTGCAGTATTTTTTCATGAACAGACTGAGGGTTTGGTATGGTTCCTGCTCCAGTCTTGTGTCATTCATTATCCACCAGCATTTGCAGTGTTCAGATTCTCACAACTGATTGGACTAGTTTCAACAAAATTTGGCAGATAGCTTCCTAGAATGGAGGATGTTACGTTTATGTAATGATGTCAAATATTATAATTCAGTATGGCCAAAAATACAAAAAAAAACAAGATTTTACAACTTCTTGAAATCTGCTAATCAGATATTAACCAAATCTTATTGAGCAGAAATTACCGTGGTTTAAATGCCAATCCACCCACCATCAAATATGGCTGCTGTTACTTCTATAATAAAACGTGTAAACTTCTTAATAAACACTCAACAGAAAGCAAGACAAATTTGACAGAAAGTGCCTTGGCATGAAAGTATATTAAGTCTGTATTCAAGATGTAAATCCACCATAACCACCTTTTTTAAAAGTAAAAAACCTTTAAATGATTTCTTCTGAAATAGCAAAAGACAGTATTTAATCATGTTTAATTGAAAGTATTCATGTATGAAGCCTTTTATGTAGACCAGTCCTGTATGTTTAAGAAACAGACAAGCCTTCTTAAATTACTTTATAAAAATCAGAACAGAATTTAACCAGACTTGACTGAAATCATCATATTTGGCCAAAGAGTATAAAAGCAGAGAAAAATTAGGAACCACTCAACCAACATTTAGGTCAAAGAAGGTAAAATCAAAGATAAATTCAATATCTTTCAGTAGCCATTCAACCAACATTTAGGTCAAAGAGTGTAAAAGCAGAGAAAAATTCAATATTATTTTGGGAACCATTCAACCAACATTTAGGTTAAAGGGTGTAAAAGCAAAGAAAAATTCAATATTTGGTTTTTTTGTTACATGTAGCTGTTAACAGGTGAGTGAAGTTAGACCCACTTACAACAATTGCTTTGTGTTTCTCGAAGGATGAGTTGGTATCAAGGATTGTCCATCCTTAAAAATAGTAGCTATAGTGTTACTTTCAGGGAATCTTTGGCATTGCAGAGGATTGTGGAATTGTTAGTTTTCATTCACTAACCTCTAATAATGTTTTGGACTCGTTTTTCAGACTCTTCCATGAGTTATTCATCATTGCCACAACACACTTTATAGTCATAAAATAAAATGCTAAATGTTGAGAAAGAATGGCATCTATATGATAGGTTTTTGATAAGTTCAAGACATCTATGAAAATATTGTCCAAATAATAGCATTTAAAAGTGTTTTTGTCTTGTTTGCAGTAAAATTAGTGTGTAAATAGTTAAACAGGTGAATCAAGGCATGAATGAAGAGAATGTACTCCAATCATATATGTGTCATGATAGCTGACAGTCAGTCATACACATTATGTCCATGTAAAGTTCCATTTTTGAGTAATGCCTTGTCATTCCCTTGGAGTGCTAGTCTGTTAAAGAATGGTGGAAAAATCAACAACACTTTAAAAGATTCCTCATATATCATGCTTGAATATTTGCAATACTTAAAACTGAGTTAATTCATCAGTGTGAAAATTCATATTTGAAGAAAAGTGAAATCTGTGCTGAATGAAGGGACAGTCAAGAGACAACAATTATTTTTTTGTCATATGTACTTTGTAATTGTTTGATTGAGAGAAAACTAAAGTAAGTAAAATTTATTTGTAAGTGTTTTTTTGGAATATCATGAATACAGGATCTTGTTAATGACTCATTTCATGGCAGTCTTGCACATAGTTCCAACTAGCTGTGTACATACAGTATACACTCACATGTAAGTTGCACCAGCAGCAAACAGCACAGACCCAGATCTGCCACTGGATAATGTGCCAGTAGATCTGTGTCTCTGCAGATTTTTAAGAGTAATCAGTAGACGAAATAACATAGACCCTTAACTGCTAAAGCATGATACAACAGAAAATCAGGATCTGTGGTTGACTTGTACGTCAGATCAGGATCTGTGGTTGACTTGTATGTCAAATCAGGATCTGTGGTTGACTTGTATGTCAGATCAGGATCTGTGGTTGACTTGTATGTCAGATCAGGATCTGTGGTTGACTTGTATGTCAGATCAGGATCTGTGGTTGACTTGTATGTCAGATCAGGATCTGTGGTTGACTTGTATGTCAGATCAGGATCTGTGGTTGACTTGTATGTCAAGTAAATACTGTAATTTGCTTTCTACTCGACATGTATTTCGAGTAAAAAAGAACTGTAATTTACTTCATTTTTCTGACACTGTATTAATAATCATGTTTTATTGATCAATTTGTCATAATTGTTGCCAGACACATATAACTTTCGTGTATCAGTTGCTTATCAAATATTGTTTGCAATTGATGGTTATTTTGACAGTTTGAAAACTTGTGTCTAATCCATGGTCTATGTGAGATTGTAGTATTGATGGTAATTTCTCATACAATTTGTTGCACAAAATATCATATTCTAAAACTCCACTATTGTTTTTTTCATAAATTGTTCCAGTATTTAATAACGTTTCTCGCTTTCTTCAAATGAAAAGGTTGGTTCTCTGCCTCTCCTCACAAATTTAAATTTCTGGAATAGACGCAGTTGATCTTTTTCTTATTATTGTTGTAAATCAGAGATAAATTTCTTATGTATTAACAGAAAGCCTACAAGGCCAGTAGTCATAGCAACAACTTAATTTTGCATCTAATTTCTCTCTAATTTGCACTAAATAAACTGAGGTAAAAAGTGACCTTATATTAAGTGAAGTTGTACTGCAATGATCACATCATTTTGAGCAGTTCAGTAGATGTTGGTTTTCTTAAAGCTAGTATTTGATATTTAAAAAAACGGGTCAAATTCAATTTTCATCTTTCTCAAACAGCAGAATAATTGCTCCTGCTTGACTAAATAAGTTCCCCTTGATTGTCTTGGGCATATTTTTCTCATTGACATATAATTGGGGGTTTGTTGCTTCATAGTGGAAAAAGGTTAAAGTAATGACAAATTTATGTTTTGGTTATTCTAATTTTAGTTGCAGATAGTATTTAGAAGAATATGAAACCTTATTAAAACAAAACTAAGTCAGTCAGATATATCTCATTACAATTCAAAAGCTAGTTGTATGGAAGGATTGTCATTTTAGTTAGTTTATCTGGAGATCAGCAGTTTTCTTGATGCAGAATCAGATTGAATGTCTAGTCGGAGATGAGATGTGACAGTGATCACCTGTCTTAATGTTGCATGGTCCATTTGTCTCTTCATGCTGTCAGAGATGTATGACTGATTTGTAAAATAAAAATGGGTTTCCAAAAGGAATTATTGTTAGTTTTCATTAATGCAGAGAATACATTTTGTTTTTTGTTCATGCTGACACTGTATTGATTACTCCAAGATCTTATAAGCTACTATTTTTAATTCATCTGGAAAGAGCAGTAAAAAAAAAAGTATGCCTTTATTTGGTTGCTGTAATGTATCTCTAATTGGTCCAGTCAGCTGTAATGTATCTCTAATTGGACCAGTCAGCTGTAATGTATCTCTCATTGGACCAGTCAGCTTTAATGTATCTCTCACTGGACCAGTCAGCTGCATCCTGTTTAATTCTCTGAGAAGATTAATAATTATTTATTATCATATTTTTCCTTGAGATTTGCTGACCAGTGAGGAATGTTGTGTGGATTAAATATACCAGCATCATCAAAGAATAGATTTAAAAAAATAAAATTGTAAATATCAGTCTCTTTGTTTTTGCATAAGATGACAAAGCAAACAGGTGTACTTTTATGTTCTGCAAACGGTACTTGCACTAAAGTTTCCAGTAATTCAAATGCTCCTATGTTCACTGCGATCCATGCAGATTTGTTTAATTTTATAATTCGTGTTCTGGTTAGCGTGTAATAAAAATAGTGCATCTGAACTGCTTTTCATAAGAAATGAAATAAATTTATAAGGAACTTAATTATCGGTAGTAAGATCTGTAAGGCAAACTTTTGGTTATTTAGGTCATACAAGAAGTTGATTTAGAGAATCAAGAAGTAAGAAACAATAATCACTGAACTAATAAATATTAATAATAATAATAATGACTTTGTATAGCGCCTAATTGTAAGAAGCTCTAAAACACTTTACAACATATATAATGATATGACTACAAAAGAACAAACACTATGAAATTAAAAAACATTTAAAAGATGCTGAAAATATTTAAGGTAGGAAACATTAGGCCTTTTAAGTTTGTCCTTGCAGTCGAAATAGGTGAGTTTTAAGAGCACTCTTGAAATGGATTACTGTCTTTGAGTCTTGAGTTAAATGGCCAATTTATTTCATTCTGCTGGGCTCTGGTATGCAAATGAACCATGTCCATATGACTTCATTTTCATAGTGGTGAAAATGAGTATATGATTTTCAGAAGAGGAGCATAAGTATCTTACTGGTGTGTATACATTGGTGAGGTTGGATAGCTATATTGAACTGAACTCAGTGATATCTAGCACAGAACAAATTTACAACATAATTAACTTATGCTGAACCAATCCTTTTTGAATGTTTTCCTGATGGTACAAAGCACTTAATGATTTGGCATTCAAAGATCAATTTTGTCCAGTCCACTGCATTTTAACACAGAGAGTTAAGTGTTTCCATTTTAACTTTAATTCTATTGCACAAACCTGATGAATATAGGTATAGAAGTTTCTGGTCATAGTCACTGAAACTCACAACATGAATGCAGTAGGTATGTTGATGAAACCCACAATACAAAGACATTAGGTGTGTTATGGGCTATTTGCAGAGTCACAGAAACCTACAACATGAAGGCAGTAGGTGTGTTATGGGCTGTTTGTAGAGTCACATAAAATTAAAACACGAAGGCAGTAGATGTGTTGTCAAAGAAACCACAATACAAAGGCAATCAATGCATTGTCACTGAAACCCACAACATGAAGGTAGTAGGTGTGTTGTCACTGAAACCCACAACTTGAAGGTAGTATGTGTGTTGTCACTGAAACTCACAACATGAAGGTAGTAGGTGTGTTGTCACTGAAACCCACAACATGAAGGTAGTAGGTTTGTTGCGGGCTGTTTGAAGTACCCTTATTCATGCACTTATGAAGTTTCACAAACTTCAAAGATGTCAAAATTCTTCACTTCATAAAAAGTCACGATATTCATGCCTAATTTTTAGACTTGAAATCTCTGACTCGAGTCCACAAATAGAAAGCCGGTATGGACCCAGTAAAAAGTCCCATTAATAGTTTGCAAATAAAAATATTCAAGCATATCACCAGACTACTAATGGCTATATTACCTACATTGATAGTGAAAATTTCGACGTATTGTTTCC
The DNA here is from genome assembly GCA_030141615.1 of Unio pictorum. NCBI lineage: Eukaryota > Metazoa > Mollusca > Bivalvia > Unionida > Unionidae > Unio > Unio pictorum. Next base: position 7,286,193 of record JARLTB010000194.1, read on the forward strand.
AATATATGCCATTTAACGGGACATATGACTTACAAAAGCTTGATATATTAAGCTAAAACCATAAACTTGGACACACACTGGCATGTTTATTCACTTAGCGACGAGAATTATCTGGACCTACCGAAGGGCACAGTGTATATATCGGGTTTCGTGTCAATAGTTAACAATGTGCAAATGAGTTCATGGGAATTGTGATAATGTGTGGAAAACAGGTAAACTGACCGACCTATAAATAAAGACGAACTGCAAAGAGAAATGTCACCGACATTGCTGCACCTTCGCGTGGAAAACAACATTTTGAAACATCACTCTTTAGTTGCATCATTTGGGTTTAGGTTTCCAGTTTCATCTGTTAGGTTTCTATTTGACACTTTATTGTTTTAGGTTTCACTAAATATCTCCAATTTTATTGCACAATTTGATATTTACACATGTTTGTTGCTTGGTATGGATTAATGATTTTTCTGAACGCTTCTGTTTCTTTAAATTTATTATCGATGATAAATATATTCTCCACTACTGCAGTCAGAGTTGCAACAGATTAATTTTATATCGAGAAAGAAAAAACATACAGAATTTGTGACTCGTTTTACAAGTAGTGATGCACCTTGGGTTCGTGGAGAACAATACAAAAAAATATATAATTATTCTGAATCCGCAGATTTTGAAATCGAAGATGCTTACGTAAAAATAATCAGATATCAGAATTACTGTCTGTGCCATCTTCATCCGATCCAGTTTCCAGACATACAAATGTTTATATAAATGGACATGGTGGTTGTGGTACAACAACTCAAGTTATTGAATTATTCAGACAGTTCGGATGATATGGTTGTTTTATCACCAACACACACCCTCGCCAGAGAAATTAAACAACGAGAATTGTGATACTTATCACAGCTTCTGTTGGTGATACGGTGATAAATGGACTAATGAACGAATGGGCGAGAGATATATACATAAATAATAATTGGGGATGAAATATGCATAGTTTCTTTAGATGTGTTAAACATGTTTTCTGACTGATTATTGTTAAAGAATACCGCGGTGATAATGTGTGGCGATCACGGTTTTCCACCACCATTTGTTGGATTGTCCTCGCACGAATTGTTAAAAACGTTTGTAGATTATTATGAGAAGATAATTATTGATCATAGAGCACTTGATCCAGAATTAAGAGAAGTTAGGAAATTAAATATATTACAGGCGAATAACATTCAGTGCAAAACATTGCGTGAAATAATTTCAGAAACTTCTATAAATGATTTTCGGAATTTGTGGAAACCAGATGATTTAGTAGTTGCAAGTAGAAAGATAGTCAAAGATAAGCTTCAACAATAATTATTTCAGTTACATGAAGAAAAGTATTCAGAATTACCAATTCCGTTATGTTATAGACCAGCAGATACGCGACGACAAAATATTGATGTTGAAATTCCAGGATCGTCTGGGAAACAGTCTTGTGTTAAATTATATTGTTCTGGTTCCTGTCAGTGTTATTGAAGATGCGTTAAAAGACAAAACTTCATGGACGCATGAATATGCAATGACGATCCATTCGTCACAAGGATTAACTATTTCTGATACAAATTATTTAGCCGTTGATGATCGTATCAAATGGTTAAATTTAGTTTATCTCGCAGTATCTAGAGTTAGAAGAATATCTCAGTTGCGGAGGGTTATCATAGATTTTACAGAAATCACTGGCGTTGTTATTACCAATGATATAATAAGAAAAACAGCTGGTTATAAACTGTAACAAAAAGAAAAATAAGCGCCATTTTGATCTTCTGAATTTCTAATGATGCTGAAACAACAGCAAAATAATTATTATGCGAGCTGTAATTCAGTAATGTGGCAGTATTCAAATAATGATCGAAGACAATTTACATTAGACCGAATCAATTGTAAATTTGGTCATACGTGAAAATTTGATGCTGACCTGTCTTTAGTGTAATCGACGTCGAGGAGCTAGTTAAGTGAAGTCTGTGGTAATTGTGTATCTTTAGGAATTACTTGTAATTATTCACGTACAAATCTACGTTGAGGAACATTTAAATATAATGTGTATTTTGCAGGTCTACCCGTAAATCTTACCACGCTGACAATTGTATGTCTCGTAATACTCCAGATAGGATCAGTCGCTCTTTTTTTTATTACCACCATCAAGTTCACCAGGTCCATACAAGTATCTTACCATAACATTACCCAACACTGGTTGCTTTGAAAATTCACGTCGTTGTATTAGTATATATTTTTTTGGTAATTACATTAATAGGTTTCATATATGTTGTTCGAGTGATTTCATTATTTCATGCATTTATCATACTTGACAATCTTAAAACCCAGTATCGAGATCTAGTATCCTTAATTATTTCCTTCGTGTATTGATATTCAAATAACAGCTCAGCAAGAGTTCGATTAAATCATTCAAAGATTGCCTGATCTTGGTGAATTGCGGTACGTCCTCGTCTGATTTTGTCATATATTTTCATCAGAGATGATACTACACCAAGAATTTCCTTTCCAGAATCGACCTGTGATAGTTGTGGCCATCGTAAGGGTCCTCGCAGATAAATTCTTTCAAAAGCTTATACAACTTCTGTTGCTGTCTTTGTTGATAACGGCTCTGCTTCTTTATAGCTACTTGTGGGGACCCCGAGTGGTCTAAAGCGCTTATCGATACGGATCACTGCCATCTCACCTCTGCGTGGGTTCGAGTCTTAGATTCGGCCAAAGTGGGTATGTGAGAAAACTTGCCAGTAGCTTCTCGTGGGTTGGGGGTTCTTTCAGGGGTTTTCCCCTGGGTTCTTTCTCCACCATTAATACTGGCCGCCATGTATAGTATATCGTGTGCTGAAAAATGGCGTTAAACCATGAAACAACAATATAGTTAATTGCAACGTCAACGACAGTAAATGCGTATTTGTACGTTCTTTGAGGTCTAACAAAGTATCATGTGGTAAAAAGAAAATATCTGCTTGATGAACTTCGTTTGGAGTACTGACCTCAAAATGTGCGTGATGAATTCGTTTAGGTGGTGCTAGATATATTTGCCATATTGCCTGCCGTGCTAATTATTTGACAGCAGCATATCGTTTGACACCTGCTGCATCAGCGAGCTTACTAATTCCTGCTCTACCTCTACATATCCTCTTGGGCTATAATAAATTGATTCCATTATTTTATAATCTGTTAATTAATATTTAGCTCCTAATGCTAGTTTACCTTTCATCGCGAATTTTACTTAGAATCTAGCAAGTTTTTATCTGAAAGATGTATTCTTTATAGAATTGAACGCATGAATCAATTTTTCACATCTGCAATATGCTTATGCTGCAGATTCTTATCTTTATAAGATACATCATGAGCGTGACACGCTTTATCAGTTTCATGTATCGGATATTCACCTGGTTTTGGATGATCCTGATTATATTCTGGAAGGTGTTTTTCTCATAGCCCATGGAGTTCCCGGTAATTTTCCTAATTTTGCTGCAATATCACCTCCTCGGTATTTTTTAAATACTGTTCGGACATGAAATAAAATTATTTGTACCACATTGTTTACACTTAACTGTAAGTACTAATCTGTTATTTTGTTGCTGTAATAGTTTTTAATTCACCTGTACGATTACGCGTCTTGCATTTCACACAGTATCAATCCATATTATCTATTATATTTATATTATATGGATGTACCTTACTTTTCATCGAATAGAAAACGAGAACCGGTGAAACATCAAGCAGTGCTACCATATTCTCATTATCATAGCGCCATCTGGAAGTGGCAAAACGCAACTGCTACTTTATTTATTAATGAGGTGGTTAAAATGGGAGAAGTATTTAGTTGCACCATCTGTAGATGATCAACCATGCTACTATGTTCTTAAAGATTTAACGATAATGCAAATGTATTAAATGAAGAAAATAACGATATCATTTATTTTATAACCGATTTTGATGAAGCGTTGAGTGTTGAAGAACTTGATGGATTTATTAATAATCTTGCAGTATGTGATGCTGGACAATCAAATCCAGCAAGAAGTTTTTATAGAGGCAGACATAAAAATACAGATAATATTTAATATCAACGATACACACAATTTCCGAAAGTAAGTAGATATAACACTAGCAGTATTTAATGGAGTTAATATACGTACCGTACGAAACATTCATCAAACATGGTTTAGTGGACATATGGATATAATTAAGTTAAAAGAATTATTTTCAAAAGCTCAAGCTATCCCACACTGATTTATAACGATATATTTACATTACCCCAGATCACAATATCGAGTCTGTCTTGATAAAATATTTGGACAGCAGTAGAGGAGGTGCGACCTCAGTGAGACATCATATGGGTAAAAAAAAAAACAACATAATACACATTTTAAAATACACTAACAACAAAAATAAAAACAAGTAACCTAATTAGAGAAACTCTCGGTATGTTAGAGGCTTTGGCTTGGTGTTATTTTTATATTTTTTATTTTATTTTCGTAGGAAGTTTTATTTGTAGGCAAATGACGTTTCAGCAAAAGGTCTGATCACCCACTCCGCTACTTTGCTAATTCAGATAAGAGCCCTATGGTTTTTGAAGTTTTTAAGGATCGTTTAGATTTCACGATTGCTACGCATTTACTATTGCTTGACCTTACATTAAAAAACGTCCTTTGACACGGATTGATAAAACGACATATAGTTGACCTAAAGTTAAATTTCTTGTATGTATCTAGATGTGCAACCCAAGGTAAATGTGATCGAGGCCGGTCCAAGGATTTTGGAGCCCCAAGCGAACTTTGACTTTGAATCCTACCCCTTTCCATGACAAAATATTACTTCCGTCTAATTAAAACCTAGTGCCCTAAACAACCATTGAGTGCGTCTGTAAGGTCGGACCGGCACTCAGTAAAAAAACGTTTTAAACAGGAATATTCAGTTACTTTAAAGCAATAAACTACAGTTTTAAGGATAACTTTATGTTATCCATACGCAAAACTTTGTAGGCAATATACAATTGAATTCATTATAGTCGTTTTGCATTCTTTCACCTCTACGCCATTAGTAGCCAAAACTCAAAGAAATATCGACGGCCATCTTCCACCATTTGCGGCAAGATGCACTGACAGTTGACTATTTGCTAATTAGAGTTTAAAAGAACCTTGTGGCTTCCTTTCAAGCTCTCCTCGTAATATGTTTGTAACTTTACCTCATTAATTATATTAACCAGCAAAACGGTGTATTTGCAGCATCATGTGCTAGATTTGTATAGGTCAACTTTTTATTTGACTCTTTCACGTGCTGCTTAATGTATTCACGTAACTCGTCATTCAGATCTGACCCAGGATGGCATCGACTCACTGTCCACAATATAGATTTCTGCTTACATGAATCAAACGCATCACACGTTTATAGTGGTCTTTTCAACTGAAATAATGCTAAACATTTTTCATTTGAAAAGCTGATAAATATGTCTAGAATGCATTCTGAGTTTAGTTATTTGCCTTCATCCATCAATGTAATTTACATTTCCCATATCGTTTCCTGTGCAGTTAATAGTGCTGTAACACCATCTAGGCCACTATAACATGTCCTGATGAAAATAAAATTTAACATGTAAAACAATCACGAGAGTCATATGTCTGTTGATTTTAAAATAAAGCAAACCGAGAAATTTGGAAGGAACGTTATACACTGCACGACAGGTCACATAAGCCAAACTGATGCATTATGTATATTGCATAGTTAAAGCTGTGATTAGAAGATTTCGGGATTATTTCCAATAGTGTGATATGACATTACACATTGCATTCTCAGACACTAGAACCAAACAGATAACATTGTTTGAGAACCAGTCACGTTACGACTAAATAACCTATATAACTATAAGAAAACATACATTACATTCTCCAACACACAATAATTAAAATGTTTAATCAAATTTTCATTTGATTAGTAAGTAGCATTGCATTATAGAGAATGAGTACTTATCTACTTTATTTTTAAAATGAAAGTGTTTATTATAAGATCATTTGGAACATAAATTACGGTGGTGTTCCCATGTGCAATGTAGTCGAAACTGTTTTAAAAATGAAGTATTCTCCAAATTAATAAAACAGCAAAATGTCTTTTTTGACGTCATAGATAAATTCACATCATGCCGGCAATCACATATTTTTAACCTTACTTCAGCATTCAGAACTATTTTTTCCCCACAAAATATAAAAAATAGTTGGGAAAAAATGGGATTCACATGCAGCCTATTTTGACAAGATTTCAACTGAATTGTCCTTTTCTACCAAGTTTCATAAATTGATGTTTGACAAGATTTCCACTGAAATGTGTTTTTGTCAGCTAAGTTAAAAATAACTCATTCAGTGAGTATTAAGTCATTTTACGTTCTTGTCGTGGTGTTATTTTATAAGCTGATGGTTTTTTTTAAGATTAAGGGGAAATGAAACCGTACTCACATGTGGATCAGCTTATGCGCACAGGCTTGAAAGCGCGAAGTTCCAAAATGAAAGTTATTTTTTAAAAAAGATTTGTAAAAATTGAAATATTTCAATGCCTGAATGTTGCTTTTCGATGGTGTTTGCCCTTTTGCTTTTAAGGAATATAGTCAGTCATATTTGATGGTTTAAAAACTAATCAAGCAGCTTTTATCTAGTAAAATTATAATACTTGAAGAGTAACCGTGGCCTCACATATTGCCTGACTGGCATGATTTTGGACAATAAGGTCGGGGTGTCAAATATTGTATGTACTTACGATATTATTATAACTTTCACTATCGAAGTTATCTTTTAAATTAGAATAATAATAGAACCACCATCATAAATATAAGTTTACTAATTCATTTAAAAAGAAGAGGCATTAAGAAATGAATTTTCAATAGATTATTATTTCTTATTTATAGAATATTTATTTATATTATTGTAAGTATTATGTAGACCATAAATTTTGTTATAACATTTGACTTCTAATGGAATCTGCAATATGTTATCAATGTATAATAGATTAAAATTATTACATTATACATCACAAAAATATTAATTAAACTGATTTATCTCTGTTTATTCATAAAGCTTTGATATAGTTATCAATCGAGATCTATGCATAGTTAAAATCCAATATTATGATTTTTATCTATTAAAATGTCTTTTTATATATACTGTATATGCATTTTCCATGTCAATTATTCGTTAACGATTAAACGAATTACGTATGGTAAAACGTCAACTTCTTTATGTCATGGTGTTTGTACGATTGATTACTTAGAGACTGAATTGATATAATGACGTAAATAATATTATAGAATTCGGTCTGACAAAGAGGGAATCCGCTGACACATTACTTTAACGTTGTGGTATTATGTATGTTGTATGGTATGTATGTTGTTGTTGTTGTAGGGTTGAACACCATTTTTCATTACACGATAGGCTATACATGGCGGCCAGTTTTATTGGTGGAGGAAGAACCCGGGAAAACCCCCGGAAAGAACCACCAACCCACGAGAAGCTAACGGAGAGCGCTAGACCACTCGGCCACTCGAGGCCACTTGTATGTATGTATGTATGTATGTATGTATGTATGTATGTATGTATGTATGTATGTATGTATGTATGTATGTGTGTGTGTGTGTGTGTGTGTGTGTGTGTGTGTGTGTGTGTGTGTGTGTTATATACATTACTAACAAATATATTTTATAACAACATCAACAATATGCATGATAGGTGCACGTAGCAAATGTCGGATTATAAGCCAGGGTCATTATTTTGTTTTATGCAAATGTCGGATTATAAGCCAGGGTCATTATTTTGTTTTATACAAATGTCGGATTATAAGCCAGGGTCATTATTTTGTTTTATACAAATGTCGGATTATAAGCCAGGGTCATTATTTAGTTTTATGCAAATGTCGGATTATAAGCCAGGGTCATTATTTTGTTTTATGCAAATGTCGGATTATAAGCCAGGGTCATTATTTTGTTTTATGCAAATGTCGGATTATAAGCCAGGGTCATTATTTTGTTTTATGCAAATGTCGGATTATAAGCCAGGGTCATTATTTTGTTTTATGCAAATGTCGGATTATAAGCCAGGGTCATTATTTAGTTTTATACAAATGTCGGATTATAAGCCAGGGTCATTATTTAGTTTTATGCAAATGTCGGATTATAAGCCAGGGTCATTATTTTGTTTTATGCAAATGTCGGATTATAAGCCAGGGTCATTATTTTGTTTTATGCAAATGTCGGATTATAAGCCAGGGTCATTATTTTGTTTTATACAAATGTCGGATTATAAGCCAGGGTCATTATTTTGTTTTATGCAAATGTCGGATTATAAGCCAGGGTCATTATTTAGTTTTATGCAAATGTCGGATTATAAGCCAGGGTCATTATTTTGTTTTATACAAATGTCGGATTATAAGCCAGGGTCATTATTTAGTTTTATACAAATGTCGGATTATAAGCCAGGGTCATTATTTTGTTTTATGCAAATGTCGGATTATAAGCCAGGGTCATTATTTAGTTTTATGCAAATGTCGGATTATAAGCCAGGGTCATTATTTTGTTTTATACAAATGTCGGATTATAAGCCAGGGTCATTATTTTGTTTTATGCAAATGTCGGATTATAAGCCAGGGTCATTATTTAGTTTTATGCAAATGTCGGATTATAAGCCAGGGTCATTATTTAGTTTTATACAAATGTCGGATTATAAGCCAGGGTCATTATTTAGTTTTATACAAATGTCGGATTATAAGCCAGGGTCATTATTTAGTTTTATACAAATGTCGGATTATAAGCCAGGGTCATTATTTTGTTTTATACAAATGTCGGATTATAAGCCAGGGTCATTATTTTGTTTTATACAAATGTCGGATTATAAGCCAGGGTCATTATTTAGTTTTATGCAAATGTCGGATTATAAGCCAGGGTCATTATTTTGTTTTATGCAAATGTCGGATTATAAGCCAGGGTCATTATTTTGTTTTATGCAAATGTCGGATTATAAGCCAGGGTCATTATTTAGCTTTATGCAAATGTCGGATTATAAGCCAGGGTCATTATTTTGTTTTATGCAAATGTCGGATTATAAGCCAGGGTCATTATTTTGTTTTATGCAAATGTCGGATTATAAGCCAGGGTCATTATTTAGTTTTATACAAATGTCGGATTATAAGCCAGGGTCATTATTTAGTTTTATACAAATGTCGGATTATAAGCCAGGGTCATTATTTTGTTTTATACAAATGTCGGATTATAAGCCAGGGTCATTATTTTGTTTTATACAAATGTCGGATTATAAGCCAGGGTCATTATTTAGTTTTATGCAAATGTCGGATTATAAGCCAGGGTCATTATTTTGTTTTATGCAAATGTCGGATTATAAGCCAGGGTCATTATTTTGTTTTATGCAAATGTCGGATTATAAGCCAGGGTCATTATTTAGTTTTATGCAAATGTCGGATTATAAGCCAGGGTCATTATTTTGTTTTATGCAAATGTCGGATTATAAGCCAGGGTCATTATTTAGTTTTATGCAAATGTCGGATTATAAGCCAGGGTCATTAATTTGTTTTATGCAAATGTCGGATTATAAGCCAGGGTCATTATTTTGTTTTATGCAAATGTCGGATTATAAGCCAGGGTCATTATTTTGTTTTATGCAAATGTCGGATTATAAGCCAGGGTCATTATTTTGTTTTATGCAAATGTCGGATTATAAGCCAGGGTCATTATTTAGTTTTATGCAAATGTCGGATTATAAGCCAGGGTCATTATTTAGTTTTATGCAAATGTCGGATAATAAGCCAGGGTCATTATTTTGTTTTATACAAATGTCGGATTATAAGCCAGGGTCATTATTTAGTTTTATGCAAATGTCGGATTATAAGCCAGGGTCATTATTTTGTTTTATACAAATGTCGGATTATAAGCCAGGGTCATTATTTTGTTTTTATACAAATGTCGGATTATAAGCCAGGGTCATTATTTAGTTTTATGCAAATGTCGGATTATAAGCCAGGGTCATTATTTAGTTTTATGCAAATGTCGGATTATAAGCCAGGGTCATTATTTTGTTTTATACAAATGTCGGATTATAAGCCAGGGTCATTATTTTGTTTTATGCAAATGTCGGATTATAAGCCAGGGTCATTATTTTGTTTTATGCAAATGTCGGATTATAAGCCAGGGTCATTATTTTGTTTTATGCAAATGTCGGATTATAAGCCAGGGTCATTATTTTGTTTTATACAAATGTCGGATTATAAGCCAGGGTCATTATTTAGTTTTATGCAAATGTCGGATTATAAGCCAGGGTCATTATTTTGTTTTATACAAATGTCGGATTATAAGCCAGGGTCATTATTTTGTTTTATACAAATGTCGGATTATAAGCCAGGGTCATTATTTAGTTTTATGCAAATGTCGGATTATAAGCCAGGGTCATTATTTAGTTTTATGCAAATGTCGGATTATAAGAGAGGGTCATTATTTTGTTTTATACAAATGTCGGATTATAAGCCAGGGTCATTATTTTGTTTTATGCAAATGTCGGATTATAAGCCAGGGTCATTATTTTGTTTTATGCAAATGTCGGATTATAAGCCAGGGTCATTATTTTGTTTTATACAAATGTCGGATTATACGCCAGGGTCATTATTTTGTTTTATACAAATGTAGGATTATAAGCCAGGGTCATTATTTTGTTTTATACAAATGTCGGATTATAAGCCAGGGTCATTATTTAGTTTTATGCAAATGTCGGATTATAAGCCAGGGTCATTATTTTGTTTTATGCAAATGTCGGATTATAAGCCAGGGTCATTATTTTGTTTTATACAAATGTCGGATTATAAGCCAGGGTCATTATTTAGTTTTATGCAAATGTCGGATTATAAGCCAGGGTCATTATTTTGTTTTATGCAAATGTCGGATTATAAGCCAGGGTCATTATTTTGTTTTATACAAATGTCGGATTATAAGCCAGGGTCATTATTTAGTTTTATGCAAATGTCGGATTATAAGCCAGGGTCATTATTTTGTTTTATACAAATGTCGGATTATAAGCCAGGGTCATTATTTAGTTTTATGCAAATGTCGGATTATAAGCCAGGGTCATTATTTTGTTTTATGCAAATGTCGGATTATAAGCCAGGGTCATTATTTTGTTTTATGCAAATGTCGGATTATAAGCCAGGGTCATTATTTTGTTTTATACAAATGTCGGATTATAAGCCAGGGTCATTATTTAGTTTTATGCAAATGTCGGATTATAAGCCAGGGTCATTATTTTGTTTTATACAAATGTCGGATTATAAGCCAGGGTCATTATTTAGTTTTATGCAAATGTCGGATTATAAGCCAGGGTCATTATTTAGTTTTATGCAAATGTCGGATTATAAGCCAGGGTCATTATTTTGTTTTATACAAATGTCGGATTATAAGCCAGGGTCATTATTTAGTTTTATGCAAATGTCGGATTATAAGCCAGGGTCATTATTTTGTTTTATACAAATGTCGGATTATAAGCCAGGGTCATTATTTTGTTTTATACAAATGTCGGATTATAAGCCAGGGTCATTATTTAGTTTTATGCAAATGTCGGATTATAAGCCAGGGTCATTATTTTGTTTTATACAAATGTCGGATTATAAGCCAGGGTCATTATTTAGTTTTATGCAAATGTCGGATTATAAGCCAGGGTCATTATTTAGTTTTATGCAAATGTCGGATTATAAGCCAGGGTCATTATTTTGTTTTATACAAATGTCGGATTATAAGCCAGGGTCATTATTTAGTTTTATGCAAATGTCGGATTATAAGCCAGGGTCATTATTTAGTTTTATGCAAATGTCGGATTATAAGCCAGGGTCATTATTTAGTTTTATGCAAATGTCGGATTATAAGCCAGGGTCATTATTTTGTTTTATACAAATGTCGGATTATAAGCCAGGGTCATTATTTAGTTTTATGCAAATGTCGGATTATAAGCCAGGGTCATTATTTTGTTTTATACAAATGTCGGATTATAAGCCAGGGTCATTATTTTGTTTTATACAAATGTCGAATTATAAGCCAGGGTCATTACTTAGTTTTATGCAAATGTCGGATTATAAGCCAGGGTCATTATTTAGTTTTATACAAATGTCGGATTATAAGCCAGGGTCATTATTTAGTTTTATGCAAATGTCGGATTATAAGCCAGGGTCATTATTTAGTTTTATGCAAATGTCGGATTATAAGCCAGGGTCATTATTTTGTTTTATACAAATGTCGGATTATAAGCCAGGGTCATTATTTAGTTTTATGCAAATGTCGGATTATAAGCCAGGGTCATTATTTAGTTTTATGCAAATGTCGGATTATAAGCCAGGGTCATTATTTAGTTTTATGCAAATGTCGGATTATAAGCCAGGGTCATTATTTTGTTTTATGCAAATGTCGGATTATAAGCCAGGGTCATTATTTTGTTTTATGCAAATGTCGGATTATAAGCCAGGGTCATTATTTAGTTTTATGCAAATGTCGGATTATAAGCCAGGGTCATTATTTTGTTTTATGCAAATGTCGGATTATAAGCCAGGGTCATTATTTAGTTTTATGGAAATGTCGGATTATAAGCCAGGGTCATTAATTTGTTTTATGCAAATGTCGGATTATAAGCCAGGGTCATTATTTTGTTTTATGCAAATGTCGGATTATAAGCCAGGGTCATTATTTTGTTTTATGCAAATGTCGGATTATAAGCCAGGGTCATTATTTTGTTTTTATGCAAATGTCGGATTATAAGCCAGGGTCATTATTTAGTTTTATGCAAATGTCGGATTATAAGCCAGGGTCATTATTTAGTTTTATGCAAATGTCGGATTATAAGCCAGGGTCATAATTTTGTTTTATACAAATGTCGGATTATAAGCCAGGGTCATTATTTAGTTTTATGCAAATGTCGGATTATAAGCCAGGGTCATTATTTTGTTTGATACAAATGTCGGATTATAAGCCAGGGTCATTATTTTGTTTTATCCAAATGTCGGATTATTAGCCAGGGTCATTATTTAGTTTTATGCAAATGTCGGATTATAAGCCAGGGTCATTATTTAGTTTTATGCAAATGTCGGATTATAAGCCAGGGTCATTATTTTGTTTTATACAAATGTCGGATTATAAGCCAGGGTCATTATTTTGTTTTATACAAATGTCGGATTATAAGCCAGGGTCATTATTTAGTTTTATGCAAATGTCGGATTATAAGCCAGGGTCATTATTTTGTTTTATACAAATGTCGGATTATAAGCCAGGGTCATTATTTTGTTTTATACAAATGTCGGATTATAAGCCAGGGTCATTATTTAGTTTTATGCAAATGTCGGATTATAAGCCAGGGTCATTATTTAGTTTTATGCAAATGTCGGATTATAAGCCAGGGTCATTATTTTGTTTTATACAAATGTCGGATTATAAGCCAGGGTCATTATTTTGTTTTATGCAAATGTCGGATTATAAGCCAGGGTCATTATTTTGTTTTATGCAAATGTCGGATTATAAGCCAGGGTCATTATTTTGTTTTATACAAATGTCGGATTATAAGCCAGCGTCATTATTTTGTTTTATACAAATGTCGGATTATAAGCCAGGGTCATTATTTAGTTTTATGCAAATGTCGGATTATAAGCCAGGGTCATTATTTTGTTTTATGCAAATGTCGGATTATAAGCCAGGGTCATTATTTTGTTTTATGCAAATGTCGGATTATAAGCCAGGGTCATTATTTTGTTTTATGCAAATGTCGGATTATAAGCCAGGGTCATTATTTAGTTTTATGCAAATGTCGGATTATAAGCCAGGGTCATTATTTTGTTTTATACAAATGTCGGATTATAAGCCAGGGTCATTATTTAGTTTTATGCAAATGTCGGATTATAAGCCAGGGTCATTATTTTGTTTTATGCAAATGTCGGATTATAAGCCAGGGTCATTATTTTGTTTTATGCAAATGTCGGATTATAAGCCAGGGTCATTATTTAGTTTTATGCAAATGTCGGATTATAAGCCAGGGTCATTATTTTGTTTTATACAAATGTCGGATTATAAGCCAGGGTCATTATTTAGTTTTATGCAAATGTCGGATTATAAGCCAGGGTCATTATTTAGTTTTATGCAAATGTCGGATTATAAGCCAGGGTCATTATTTTGTTTTATACAAATGTCGGATTATAAGCCAGGGTCATTATTTAGTTTTATGCAAATGTCGGATTATAAGCCAGGGTCATTATTTTGTTTTATACAAATGTCGGATTATAAGCCAGGGTCATTATTTAGTTTTATGCAAATGTCGGATTATAAGCCAGGGTCATTATTTTGTTTTATACAAATGTCGGATTATAAGCCAGGGTCATTATTTAGTTTTATGCAAATGTCGGATTATAAGCCAGGGTCATTATTTAGTTTTATGCAAATGTCGGATTATAAGCCAGGGTCATTATTTTGTTTTATACAAATGTCGGATTATAAGCCAGGGTCATTATTTAGTTTTATGCAAATGTCGGATTATAAGCCAGGGTCATTATTTAGTTTTATGCAAATGTCGGATTATAAGCCAGGGTCATTATTTAGTTTTATGCAAATGTCGGATTATAAGCCAGGGTCATTATTTTGTTTTATACAAATGTCGGATTATAAGCCAGGGTCATTATTTAGTTTTATGCAAATGTCGGATTATAAGCCAGGGTCATTATTTTGTTTTATACAAATGTCGGATTATAAGCCAGGGTCATTATTTTGTTTTATACAAATGTCGGATTATAAGCCAGGGTCATTATTTAGTTTTATGCAAATGTCGGATTATAAGCCAGGGTCATTATTTTGTTTTATAAAAATGTCGGATTATAAGCCAGGGTCATTATTTAGTTTTATGCAAATGTCGGATTATAAGCCAGGGTCATTATTTAGTTTTATGCAAATGTCGGATTATAAGCCAGGGTCATTATTTTGTTTTATACAAATGTCGGATTATAAGCCAGGGTCATTATTTAGTTTTATGCAAATGTCGGATTATAAGCCAGGGTCATTATTTAGTTTTATGCAAATGTCGGATTATAAGCCAGGGTCATTATTTAGTTTTATGCAAATGTCGGATTATAAGCCAGGGTCATTATTTAGTTTTATGCAAATGTCGGATTATAAGCCAGGGTCATTATTTTGTTTTATGCAAATGTCGGATTATAAGCCAGGGTCATTATTTTGTTTTATGCAAATGTCGGATTATAAGCCAGGGTCATTATTTTGTTTTATGCAAATGTCGGATTATAAGCCAGGGTCATTATTTAGTTTTATGCAAATGTCGGATTATAAGCCAGGGTCATTATTTAGTTTTATGCAAATGTCGGATTATAATCCAGGGTCATTATTTAGTTTTATGCAAATGTCGGATTATAAGCCAGGGTCATTATTTTGTTTTATGCAAATGTCGGATTATAAGCCAGGGTCATTATTTTGTTTTATGCAAATGTCGGATTATAAGCCAGGGTCATTATTTTGTTTTATACAAATGTCGGATTATAAGCCAGGGTCATTATTTTGTTTTATGCAAATGTCGGATTATAAGCCAGGGTCATTATTTTGTTTTATGCAAATGTCGGATTATAAGCCAGGGTCATTATTTAGTTTTATGCAAATGTCGGATTATAAGCCAGGGTCATTATTTTGTTTTATGCAAATGTCGGATTATAAGCCAGGGTCATTATTTAGTTTTATGCAAATGTCGGATTATAAGCCAGGGTCATTAATTTGTTTTATGCAAATGTCGGATTATAAGCCATGGTCATTATTTTGTTTTATACAAATGTCGGATTATAAGCCAGGGTCATTATTTTGTTTTATACAAATGTCGGATTATAAGCCATGGTCATTATTTTGTTTTATACAAATGTCGGATTATAAGCCATGGTCATTATTTTGTTTTATACAAATGTCGGATTATAAGCCATGGTCATTATTTTGTTTTATACAAATGTCGGATTATAAGCCAGGGTCATTATTTTGTTTTATACAAATGTCGGATTATAAGCCAGGGTCATTATTTTGTTTTATACAAATGTCGGATTATAAGCCATGGTCATTATTTAGTTTTATGCAAATGTCGGATTATAAGCCAGGGTCATTATTTAGTTTTATGCAAATGTCGGATTATAAGCCAGGGTCATTATTTTGTTTTATGCAAATGTCGGATTATAAGCCAGGGTCATTATTTAGTTTTATGCAAATGTCGGATTATAAGCCAGGGTCATTATTTAGTTTTATGCAAATGTCGGATTATAAGCCAGGGTCATTATTTAGTTTTATGCAAATGTCGGATTATAAGCCAGGGTCATTATTTTGTTTTATGCAAATGTCGGATTATAAGCCAGGGTCATTATTTTGTTTTATGCAAATGTCGGATTATAAGCCAGGGTCATTATTTTGTTTTATACAAATGTCGGATTATAAGCCAGGGTCATTATTTTGTTTTATGCAAATGTCGGATTATAAGCCAGGGTCATTATTTTGTTTTATGCAAATGTCGGATTATAAGCCAGGGTCATTATTTTGTTTTATGCAAATGTCGGATTATAAGCCAGGGTCATTATTTAGTTTTATGCAAATGTCGGATTATAAGCCAGGGTCATTATTTTGTTTTATGCAAATGTCGGATTATAAGCCAGGGTCATTATTTAGTTTTATGCAAATGTCGGATTATAAGCCAGGGTCATTAATTTGTTTTATGCAAATGTCGGATTATAAGCCATGGTCATTATTTTGTTTTACACAAATGTCGGATTATAAGCCAGGGTCATTATTTTGTTTTATACAAATGTCGGATTATAAGCCATGGTCATTATTTTGTTTTATACAAATGTCGGATTATAAGCCAGGGTCATTATTTTGTTTTATACAAATGTCGGATTATAAGCCATGGTCATTATTTTGTTTTATACAAATGTCGGATTATAAGCCAGGGTCATTATTTTGTTTTATGCAAATGTCGGATTATAAGCCAGGGTCATTATTTTGTTTTATGCAAATGTCGGATTATAAGCCATGGTCATTATTTAGTTTTATGCAAATGTCGGATTATAAGCCAGGGTCATTATTTAGTTTTATGCAAATGTCGGATTATAAGCCAGGGTCATTATTTTGTTTTATGCAAATGTCGGATTATAAGCCAGGGTCATTATTTTGTTTTATGCAAATGTCGGATTATAAGCCAGGGTCATTATTTTGTTTTATGCAAAATGTCGGATTATAAGCCAGGGTCATTATTTTGTTTTATGCAAATGTCGGATTATAAGCCAGGGTCATTATTTTGTTTTATGCAAATGTCGGATTATAAGCCAGGGTCATTATTTTGTTTTATGCAAATGTCGGATTATAAGCCAGGGTCATTATTTTGTTTTATACAAATGTCGGATTATAAGCCAGGGTCATTATTTAGTTTTATGCAAATGTCGGATTATAAGCCAGGGTCATTATTTAGTTTTATGCAAATGTCGGATTATAAGCCAGGGTCATTATTTTGTTTTATACAAATGTCGGATTATAAGCCAGGGTCATTATTTAGTTTTATGCAAATGTCGGATTATAAGCCAGGGTCATTATTTAGTTTTATGCAAATGTCGGATTATAAGCCAGGGTCATTATTTTGTTTTATACAAATGTCGGATTATAAGCCAGGGTCATTATTTAGTTTTATGCAAATGTCGGATTATAAGCCAGGGTCATTATTTTGTTTTATACAAATGTCGGATTATAAGCCAGGGTCATTATTTAGTTTTATGCAAATGTCGGATTATAAGCCAGGGTCATTATTTAGTTTTATGCAAATGTCGGATTATAAGCCAGGGTCATTATTTTGTTTTATACAAATGTCGGATTATAAGCCAGGGTCATTATTTAGTTTTATGCAAATGTCGGATTATAAGCCAGGGTCATTATTTAGTTTTATGCAAATGTCGGATTATAAGCCAGGGTCATTATTTAGTTTTATGCAAATGTCGGATTATAAGCCAGGGTCATTATTTAGTTTTATACAAATGTCGGATTATAAGCCAGGGTCATTATTTAGTTTTATGCAAATGTCGGATTATAAGCCAGGGTCATTATTTAGTTTTATGCAAATGTCGGATTATAAGCCAGGGTCATTATTTTGTTTTATACAAATGTCGGATTATAAGCCAGGGTCATTATTTAGTTTTATGCAAATGTCGGATTATAAGCCAGGGTCATTATTTTGTTTTATACAAATGTCGGATTATAAGCCAGGGTCATTATTTAGTTTTATGCAAATGTCGGATTATAAGCCAGGGTCATTATTTAGTTTTATGCAAATGTCGGATTATAAGCCAGGGTCATTATTTTGTTTTATACAAATGTCGGATTATAAGCCAGGGTCATTATTTAGTTTTATGCAAATGTCGGATTATAAGCCAGGGTCATTATTTAGTTTTATGCAAATGTCGGATTATAAGCCAGGGTCATTATTTAGTTTTATGCAAATGTCGGATTATAAGCCAGGGTCATTATTTAGTTTTATGCAAATGTCGGATTATAAGCCAGGGTCATTATTTTGTTTTATACAAATGTCGGATTATAAGCCAGGGTCATTATTTTGTTTTATGCAAATGTCGGATTATAAGCCAGGGTCATTATTTTGTTTTATACAAATGTCGGATTATAAGCCAGGGTCATTATTTTGTTTTATGCAAATGTCGGATTATAAGCCAGGGTCATTATTTTGTTTTATTCAAATGTCGGATTATAAGCCA